>CM053793.1:135877683-136477683 GCA_028749045.1 Cupressus sempervirens | reverse complement strand
GGAACACAAGGTGTATAGGTTGAAGAGAGCTCTTTATGGGCTCAAGAAAGCTCCATAGACATGGTATAATAAGATTGAATCATATTTGATGAGTAATGGCTTTAGAAAAAATGGTGGTGAACCCACTCTCTAGATCAAGGCATAAAATTATAAGGTTTTTATTGTTGTATTGTATGTAGATGACTTCATTTTCACTGGAAATTATAAGTTTCTAATTGGTGAGTTCAAAGAGGCCATGAAGAGTGAATATTAGGTGACAAACTTAGGTCTCTTGAAATACTTTCTAGGAATAGAAGTCAAACAAATGCATGATGGAATTTTTGTCTCTCAAGAAAAATATGCAAATCAGATCTTTGAGAGATTAAAAATGTAAAATAGTAAGGAAACCTCAACACCAACAGCTATAGGTCTAAAGTTCAGCAAGGAAGATTGTAGTAGCAATGTGAATCCTACCTTGTATAAGACTTTATTTGAAAGCATAATGTATTTGATTGTGACTCACCCTGACATTATGCATGCAGTTAGTTTAATTTCTAGATTCATGGAAGTTTGAAAGGATTCCAATTGGCAAAGGGAAAGAGGATCCTAACATATGTGAATGGTATCAAGGGATTTGGCATTTTGTATATTATTGATATTGAATCTAGGCTATTTGGTTACATTGATAGTGTTTGGGTTGGAGGTCTAGATGATAGGAAGAACACTTCTAGTTATATGTTTCATATGGGCTCAAGTGTAATTTCATTGGCATCCAAGAAGTGACCACTTGTTGCTCAATCTACAATAGAGGCTAAATACATAGTAGAAAATGCAGGAACATGTCAACTATTTGGCTAAGAAGAATCTTGGTAGATTTGAATGAAAAGCATGAGGATGGAACCAGAATGTATTTTGACAACATTTCCTCAATTGTATTGGAAAAGAGTCTAGTCTTTCATGGGATAAGCAAGCACATTGATATGAGATATCATTTCATTAGATTGCTAGTGGAAAATGGATAAAACAAAATGGAATATTGTAAGTCTGAGTAATATCTAGCAGATATTTTCACTAAGCCATTGGGTATAGCAAGTAATGTGTGCCTAAGAAAGAGTCTTCATGTAGTTCAATTGGATCAGTAGTGATGCATTTTTTATGATCTTAGGACAAAGAGGAAGTGTTGAAATTTTAATATTATTTTATTGTCCCTAGATCCTTATGCTCACCTACCTAACATAAGCCAATGGTCAAAAGCATTTAACTCGGTAGGTGAGTTTAAATTTTAAAATGAGATGCAAAAATTTGTGTGGAGGAAAATAGAATATAATGTCTTACATTTCAAAAGAGAGATAGAGTAGTGAGAAGAGAGCAGAAGAAGAAACATGTGGAGCAAAAATAGTAGAGGAATATCAGAGTGTGTAGTAGCATGTTGGATCTCCCTCTCTCACTATGGTTTGTAAGTGAATGATTGTCCCATTGAAGTAATGATTACTCCATACTTATTGAAAGAATCCCTTTATACTTGCAAGCTTAGTTTCATCATTGGAAGTAGTATTAAGTTGTTTAAGTTTTCTAGGTTTGTAGTTTACATTCCAGATTTGTAATGTTTTGATTTGATTTAATAGAAAGAAGAAAGAAAGAAAGTTTGTGTATCTTTTGTTATTGCATTTTTTTTTTCTTCTTTCATATATGTTCCATTGTTGTGAAAAATAGAGTTGCAAGTCTTTGTTGTTGTCTTCATGTTTTAATGGTGGATAAACCAGACTATTAGTCAGTTGTCATCTAGCTAGGTCTCTTTGTAAACTGAGTCTCTTCCACCAAGTAGTGTTGACTGAGTTCACTCGGTCACTCTGTTAACCAAGTTACCTTGGCCCTTACTTTGACTGAGCTCTCTGAACTCACTTGGTTCCTTTTTGAACCAAGTTAAGTTTGTTTAGTGTCAAGTGAGTTGTTCTTAGTATTGATAGAGTGCCACTCTTAGTGTTGATCAAGAATACTCTATTATTTCTCCTATCAAACTTGTTGCCACAATTGGTCAGTCATCTCCCCAAGTTGGTAAAATTTTATTTTATATTTTTAACATATAAAACGTTGTAGTGGGTAAATGCTAAATATCCAAAGTGGTGGTGTTGTCTAGGAATATCATCTATTTTGGGAAATGCCTATCCCATATCAATAAGCAAGAGATCACTATAAGAAGTGACTTTACACAACTTCAAGATTGCACTTAGTAAAATGAAGAAATGACTCTTCCTTATAGTGGCCAATTGATATAGGTATCATGAGGATTTACAACTTTTTTGTACTTAATTGAGAATCTTCTCTAAAGATAGGTCCACTATGGAGGAAATCTCCATGTTACAACATTGTGATATATTACTCCTCATATAGCTTCAACTTCTAAGCATACACAAAGAACATAAACAGATATGAATCTTAGATCTTTTTATTTAGTGCTTCAAATATGTGCCATAGAAAAGTAAGGAATTGTCTATCGTCATTGAATATAATGGGAAAAAATGAAATTCTAGTGCTCGTGTTATTCCAGTCTTGACTAAACTTTTATTTTGTCTTCTTGCTCATTAATCCTTTTACTAACTATTAGCATTTATTTTGTAATAAGAAAATTCAACAAATATGAATGCTTGTATTACAAATAAAGCCTATCCATTTAGTTGCTAGAAATTTTGAGTGAGTCATAGAGTTATAATATTGTTACCATTATCATTTAATAGAGCTAATTCAAAAATAAAGGGTATTATCAAATAGTTATGAAGTAATATAGAAAAGTGACAATTTAGGAACATCTTTAAGTAGTGTGACTATATAAAGCATAGACAGTACAAAACATGTCAAATTGTATTCATTATATCATATCTGAGGTTTTCATTAACTATCATATCATTTTAGTTGTATCTTTATTTATTCTCATATCAGTATCATGTCCATTATATATCATTGATTACTATATATTGATAATACTGCAAAAATCTATGGCCAACTAGTAAGATATATAATGCCATTAAGATGACTTGGGGTTAAGGGAATTGGACATACCCCTTGTACTAAAGAATTTTTAGTAATATGTTCTAAATAAAGATCAAGGGTGAAGGGCCCATGAGACTAAAACATTTTATAAAAGAATAGGGCATTCAGAAAATCAATAAACACCATTACAACCTGATTGCCAAGTCTTCTTAATTGAGTATATCTAGTGTTGATATAACTCAAAGGAGAAAGGTAACAAAGGTTATGACATAAATTCTTTAGAAAAAAAAGGCTTCTTGACCTATTGATACCATATGTTTAATAGTTCCCTCCCTAGTGGTGTGAGTGTTCACCATTTCTCCAGTTCAAAAATAAATACAGTGACATTAATATCATTCATATAATCATCTTTTCCATCTTGAGGGTTGGAACAAACAAATAAAGTGGTTGAAATTAGTGTCCCAAGTCAATTATTATAAAAGCTCACCGACAAAGGAAAAATATAACTTTGGTGTAGACACTTCATAATATTTAAGGAGAATTAAGCCAAAGTACTATGTATTGAAATAAGATCTAACCCAATATCCTCTAAGAGTCCCATAATATTTTGAGTCGAGACATAACATTTTCCAATGAAGCTACATTCTTTTTAGTGTTTACTTGACCATATTCATTAGCAGAATGATACGTGGAGAATACTCCATATTTAAGTTGCTGGCATATAATAAATTGTTGGCGTAATTTAATATTCACTAATTACATTTTACTTAAATTTATTTAGGATATGCATTAATAGTCATTTGTTATTGATATCCCTAGGCATATGGTGTTGGAGAATTCCACTCTAGTTGGTTGTAGTTATTAACTTAATCCACTTTTAGTGCACATATCACATTATCACCCTTATTATTGTGCATACATCATAGCATAATGGCATATGATCCACCTTTGATGGCCATGTGATTCCAACTTGTGTGGGTGATAGGTTATCTTCTTCTTAACATTGTTTCTTATTGACTCTTCTATATAAGGAGACCTATTATGTACATTTTACTGAATCAATGTAATGTCCAATTAGTCCATTGGTTTCTACTATTGATTATATTATTCTTGTATCTTAATGCAATTTTTTTAACAATATCTTGTGGAAGTTATTTTGTCTTTCATTTCATTTTAATAGTTTTCTAGAATCACCTAAAACTTTAGCATGGTATTTGATCCCTCAAGGTGCAAATACCTCTTCTCAAGAATATCAATCTTATCTTGATTCAATTGTGAATGTGGAATTTGACAATTTGGACATCACCATTGCATAATCTATTCAAAGAAAGTTTTGGGTTTTGTATTTTGTGACTCTCTATTGTAGGTTAAAATTTGAAGCTTGTTGGTGCAAACTAGAGGTTGGCATCATGTTAAGGAGGTTGAAAATCCTCTCAATTGATTTTTTTTTCCACCAAATCAAATAGTTGAGGCCAAATCAAAAGCCATTTGAATTTTGGAAGTGCGACAACAATAATTTTGGAAAGAGGGGATTTTCAAACATCAATATCTCCAATTATACTCATTTTTTAAAGAAAATTTATTTTGGGGGTTTTGAGTAGAACTTCATGATCTATATAGTAGTGCAGATGATTTTGGGTCTCTATTCTTGAGTTTCATTGAAAATTGCAAATCACTTTTTTGCAACTTCCACACTCTCTTTGGGATCTTATGAACTTATTTTCTGGTGCAATTTTTTTTCTAAAGTGTTTTCCTTTCTTTATTTTCCTTATTTTTTATTAGTGTTTAGTGATTGCAATAAAAAAGAGTGCATTCAAAATTTATCTTAGTCTTACAATTGTAACTTATAGCCCTTAGTCTAGTCCTTTGCATAGTGATCTAAGTCTATTATAGCCCTATTATGGGATGTAACAATTTGTGATATCAATTTGTAATGTGAAAAGTGTATCATTGATGTAATTATGAGATAAAATGGACACCGTATTACAATAGATTTGAATAAGGATAATTATGAGTCATGGGAAAAATAAAACATCACAAAGTTTAGATGGCTTAATATCTTGCCTTATCTTTATGGACTCATTCCCAAGCCAAAGACAAAGTGGAAGAAAATAGTTTGGAAAAATAAAAATTGTCATATTAAAGGAGTAAATGGTATGATTCTCTTTTCAGATTTACACTATAAGGTTTAGTCCAAAATTTGTGATATTTTTTTGGCACACAACTTGGACAATTATTTGGGAGCATTTTAGAGATCTAGTATATGGTCCTCCACTCATAGATAATCTTGTTGTAGATTGCCTCATTCCACTTGGTGATGCATATAATATTCCCTATGATGATGATACATTAGGTGAGATTAATTATAATGTATATATTGAGAGAAAGAATGCTCCAACAAGTCATCTTTTCACTCCTACATCTCCATTTGAGAGTACACAGTCCTCTCTTGTTGATGATTGCAAATAGTCATTAAATGATATATCTATGTTGGAAATGTTAAGGAGTACTTGAGAGGGGAATGGTGAATCAGTTACCACAAAAAAAATCCAAGTACCTTAAGATGTCATTGCAAAACCAAAACCAAAACTCTATTGAAACTGAATATAATATTATAACTTAGTTAGAAAAACATCACTTGGTTAACACAACATAGCTTAATTTACACTAGAAAGTAATGGCACTCGATAAAAATTGAATATGTAGAACTTAAGATATTAAATTTGATTAACCTTAGTTAACTTAGTTACATAAACATAAAGTAAATAACATGAACACATGAGACACCAAGTTTTATTGTGGAAAACCAATTTCAGAAAACCATAAATTGCAACTAGTTACTATTTTTCACTCTTCTAAAGTGAGCCGTATTAGGAGCCAACCCTTTTAAAGGTTATAAAACATACTGTTAGGTGTGACCTTGCTAAGAATTTGGTTCACCCTATTAGGACTAGCCTTATTAGAGGTCTATAGACACTTCAATCTAGAAATGACACCTTGTTAGAGGATTTGGCAAATAGTTGTTAGGCTAACTTTGTTAAAAGATTTGATTCAATGCTACAATTATAAGAGAGTAACAATGACTTGACCTAATTGATGATACAACTATCTTGCTAATTTAAGATCTTTATTATAGCATGATTACTTGATCCTCCTTGATCAAACTATTCTTTTGTAGCTCACTAACTCAGATAGTCTATCCTTTGGTAGATATCCTTCTAATTCGCTTCCTTAATTAATCTTTTTCTATTCCACATATTTTTCTCCTTCAATTCTCAAATTGGCCTTATACTTATATGATTTACCTTGTCAAGTCAGCTTGAATACACTTTTAAACAATCAATAATACCCCCTTGAGTTAGCTAGAACTAACAAATAAATCCATCAGACTCAATATGTTGTCATAGGAAAAATCCTTCATTAGCTGACCCAACTCAGTTAACACTAACTTAGAGAAGACTTTTCCTTGGTAACTAAGCAAACATTATTAACACTAGATTTTGCAAACTTTTCTTTAGTAACCAAGTGAGCTCGGTTAACATTAGTTTCATGCCAACTTTCCTTTGGCAATTGAGCTTGGCTAACATTGACTTTCTTAGTAAGGCTTGACATTTTGTATAACATCAAAGAAAATATACAATTTAATAATTGTTTTAAACAATCTATTTGTCATTTTGATTGGGCTTCCTCTAACTAGATATTGGTTTATGGTTTGTAGAGTTTCATATTTTAGATTTAGGAGATACACTTGATGGGATTTTTGTTTTTTCTTTTTAATGATAATTTTTCATAGTTGAAGTTGATACTTCTACACCTTCTTTTTAGGCTGGCAGAGTTTATTCTTCTTGTTCAATTGGTTTTTCATAATTCATTGTTCAATTTGATGATATAATAAATTCTTTGACATAGGATGGACCTATTCAATCTTAAAAGATGCATATTTGAAGATCTACTTCCCCCTTTCATTTATATGTGGATTGGTTCATGGCATCATCATTAAACTTCATTTGGATTCCACTTGCTAGCTCTTCTGAAGACTAGGAAGCATTTCGAGAGTTCTATTTGGTATATATTCATTTGATGTGTAGAATTATTTTTTGTAGTCATTGGACTATGTTTTTTCTTTAAGCACTCACCAATTTTGACAATTTATTATATATACATGTGATGTATGAAATTTTTGGAGGGTCTTGACTACTCCATTAATCGATGTGTCTTGTGTGTTTTCATCTATATTTTTGGGGGAGGGTTTCTCCCATGAGGATTTCGCTCCTCCTTTTTATGATAGATTTAATTTCATGTATTGTATTGCATAATGTACATGGATACATAGCATGACCTAGCATTAGGGATCCATCATGTATTTTGATTTTAGTCCATTCCCCTAAGGTTCACTTAAGGGAGATCTTAATCTAATTAAATATTCACTAATTACAATTTACTTAAGATCTAGGATAATGAATTGCAAAGTAGTTTGTTATTGATATTCCTAGGAGTTTGTATGTCAAATAAGCATGGCATTGGAGAATTCCACTCCATGTTGTGACAGTTATCATCTTAATCCACCTTTAGTGTACATATCACATTATCATTCTCATCATGGAGGATGATTAACCTTTGGTGGACATGTTCTTTCACTTTGTGTAGGTGATAGGCTATCTTCTCCTTATTATTGTCTCTAATTGTCTTTCCCATACAATGGGAATATAATGTACATTTAATCAATCAATGTAATGTCTAATTAATCTAGTAGTTTTAGTTATCAATACTATTATTCTTGTATCTTAATACAATTCTCTTCTCAATCTCTTGTGGAAGCTATCTTGTTCTTCCATTTGATTTTTTGGGTATCGTAGAATTACCTAAAGATCTAACAATAATAAAACTAGCTTTCTAGTACTATGGTTTGAGCAGATAGATAGAAAGCCTAATAATACTACAACTAAATAAAGTATTAATAAAACTCCAACGAAAGCATAAAAAATGACTCTGATGAAAATATTTCAAGAGTAGCAAAGTGAGGTAAGAACATGTAGGGACCTTAGATGTAATCCATGTTTTACTAGGACTTTGCCCATATTTTTAGGTGGAAAATCTCCTGCTCTTAAATTTCAAACAATAATTTTCCTATGTACTAAACACATTCAATAATGGATAAGATACCTAAAGCTTCTTGTTCTTAAAATGAAGTTATTGGCATATATAAGAATTCTACCATTATTCAAGGAAACACACTATGTGATCTAGGACCTAGAGAAGAAGTTTGTGTTTGGAAAAATTATGCAAAATGACCTAAGTGATCAAATATTAATCTAGGTTTCTTTGCAACCTTTTTTTATTTGAATATTATTTACCTTACATTAATATATGAGAGAAAGAAACAATGTTTTCTATATTTTTTGTTTGGCATAGTGTAATGTTTTCAAACCTATTTACATAAATGGTAATGAAATTAATAAAAAAGACCAAATAATAGATCATTAAAGGAATTTATTTGAGATTGGTCCTTTTGTAATAGAAACTAAATTCAAATTGACATAGTACAAAAAAAAATCCAAGAATTAATCTATATTTTTCATAGTAAATTTTAATTAGTATAGTAAAAAAATCAAGAATAGTCTACATTTATTATAAAAAGAAATAATGAGATAGATATTGATACACCATTCTCAATATTGCAATGTATGTTGCACCCTAAGTTATAGTGGTGAAACTTAAATGGTAGCCTTGACTAAGATCCCTAGGATAGGGACAATGGATCCTCTCTTTGACTCTTTAACTTTCCCACTCAAGTTATTTGTTCATTACTTTAAAAATATCAACTTCATGTTTTAATCAACTAAATTTTCAATAAAAATTTTCAAATTTTACTCAACGAACAAAAATTTCTCTAGAGATACTAGTAATTCTTAAATAATATCAAGTAATAGATCTATTGCTAAATCAATCATGAAGCATATCTAGGTATGAAAAACATGCATTAAAATAATGACCTAGATATATCAAAATTAAATGCAAGATTTTAAATTGATACAAAAACACATAATGATATTATTTCTACATGTGACCAAATATGCTTCACTAAAATAGAATGGGTCCCTTTAAATAAATATTGACTTATCATACATAAAAGATTAATAAAATTAAGCCCAAATGAATTTTGATTTGGGTAAAAAAAGACCAAAGTGGAATATATTGAATTGTGTAGAAAACAAGACCCTCCAATAGTCAAGCCTCTTCATTAGACAACCCTTTATCCATAATAATTATCCTACAATCTTAATCAAAATATTATGGTAATCTCTCAACCATGATGCCTTTCCTAAAGAAATCTCACAAAATAAATGAAACAATATTCGAGTTGGGTTCCAAGGGTAGAATCAAGCACTATCCATGAGGTAACCAACTACCTCGTATAGCATCATAATCATTGTAACTAAAAAAACCTTCCAAATTGAAATGAATCTAATTGTATATGTTGCAAGAGTGTATATCTCATCAACAATCAACCCAAAAAACTTGGCAAAGCTTGATTTCCTAAACTAATCAAGTGAACCTTCATACATTATCTGACATATGTGTAGGTAAACTATGTACCTAAAAGAGATCATAACCATGATAGCAAAATATAAAACTACATCTACTTGGTATTAGGCACACCTCCCAAAATTCCTATTCAAATCTTGTCTTAAGTCTTGATGCACTGGAAGGATCCCAAATACTAAACTCAATTCCACAAAAAATGTAGCCATAGGAGAACTTGGTGTAACACGAGGTTCTTAGCAATTATCAACAAATGCACTCATCCCAAAAATACCTATAGCTATAATAGATTTAGCCACCTTCTCATCATAATCTATGGGTATAGGAACATTACCAACTACTACTATAGGAAACTAAATTGTGCCTACATATGGTGTAAATTATGCCAAACTATACTTGGGTGAGTGATCATCCTCAAAAAGTGGATTTCCATTAGATAATTCTACATCCATGTCAAACATAGGATTGTTTATAAATTGAACTTCAAAAATATGCTGATATGTACTATAGTATGATGATTCCTCTAAATAACTCACCTCATAATCAATAACATGTGCACAATCAACAATGCACACCTAGACATTTAAGGCTCTACTACTAAGTACCTCATGGAATGACTCATCTAAAATGGAAGTAGTTGTTGATATGCCAATATAATTGTACGCTCTCACTTCTCTTATTACTACATCACTATCAAGTTCACAATCTTGGGAACCCATGCCAAAAAATACATCATGTGATTGAACCTGACTTGAATTGAAGTCATACTCTAGATCCTCTATGTCCAACTCATTTAGTGTATCATAAGGAATATGCGACACATTTGTAGCCACCATTGTATCATCATGACATAAAAATTTATAACTATTTTCATGATATATGACTATCAATATACATGTTATCTTCCTTAGTATCATCAATAACATGTACACTTTAGTCAGAATAAAGTAACTATTGTGTTTAGTACTTGTTAAAACTAGTCAGGCTTGGTAGTTAGGAGGTGAGGGAATGTGTTAGTTGGTTTCCAACCAAATAAGACTTCTATAAGTACTTAGATTTTTGTTAATTTACTCATTTGTTTTTGGTACCAATAAAAAGAAACCATTTCCTCACCTATTGGAATTATCATATTTCTTGTACATCCTATGTTTTTCTTATGTGTATCTCAATTGTATTATTCTATATGATTGATATATCTTTGTGAACTTTAGTCATATTACCACTATAAATTTTTTAAGTCCTTACCTAAGTAAAAACTAGGAGGTTGGTAGGATGGAGTAATGAGAAGGCCCTTTATACTGCTCATCCAAGTAGCAAATAATGATTGTGGTGCAGGAGCACCTAGGTAGGCTAAGTGTGAAACCTAAGTATTTATTTATTTTTGGCTTGTAGTGATGCTAGCCACATCACTATTCTAATAATAGGTCATATGTGGTCCTTAGGTGTGTTTAGGAGACTTGGCAAGACCCAAAGTGACCAAGTTGCTAGAAGTTGCAGATTATTGTCAACTAGGTGACTTAGGTCCGAAAAAGGTTAAAATGGTCTAGAAAGGTTCCAATGGCTTTGAATTGTTTATTTGAAGTCATTTTATGCATATTATATGTCTACTTTGTTTTTGTGCCAAATTTAGAGGTCTAACTCCACGTAGAACAAAAGTTGCTGAAATGTTGTCATGTTGTCATGACAACATTTTCTTGCAAAAAGAAACTTTTTGGCATTTGTGTGTTTAGAACGTCCTAACTATTTAGAAAAGTTATGGAACTGATGGAGGAGCCTTTAAAAATGTGAGGATAGCCATTTTCAGGGGGTTGGACAAGTTGGTTTTGCATTTTGTACGAATTGAGCAAGTATTTTGTTGCCGGTTTTATGCATTTGAAGGCATTTTTAATAGAGGAGGATTGAATGGCCTGATTTTTGTGTTGAAAAAGTTCTAAAATATTTTTTTTAATCTTTTTGCGGTGTTGGTTTGATCATTTTAATTCGTTTGCATTAGTGTAGAAAAATCTTTTTGTTCTTGGCAAGTTGTTGATCTGAACAGGGCTGCACTTAGAAAATGGGATCTTAGGGCCACTTCCCACCATTGGAAACCTCTGGTATTTTGGGATTTGGAACTAGGATCCATGTACATTATGTATCAAGAAGGAGGGCCCTTGAAATCATCAGCAAGCATTTTTAAGGTGATGCCCTAGGCAAGCCAAATGCAACTTGGCTAGGAATCACAGTTGGAAAATGAGTTATGGAGAGGATTGAGTGTACAAATACATTAATCTGGCTGCACAGCGAGTAATAAGAAGGTCTAACCTTGCTCCAGTCCAAAGGAGAGGTCTTGGAAAGGTGTCTAAGGTGGGTTTCCATCACAACAGCGATAAAGCACTTGAAATCCTCATTTTTGGCCTAAAACTATACTTTCATTGTACGGAAAGTTTGGAGGCTAGAAAATTACAGAATCTTGAAGTAATCTAAAAAGGGTATCCAAAAATATAATTTTTTTGTAGGGTTGTTAAGAAGTTTTTCAAGAAATCTTGTTTCCAGCTATTTAGGAGGGTTAATTCCTAGTAGCCTTTTTGGAGCAATTTGGTGTATCTTCCCTAGTTGATTAAATGCGCCTATGAAATCAACATTGTTTAGGGTCATGGATGTTATAAGGACTCTAAAAAAAACCCTAGATGAAGAACTGGTACCCTTGGAGCTATAGATGGACTTGAGGGTTAATAGCGGACTGGAGCCGGCTAGTAAGAAATTTGATGTTACTTTGTTGGTGTACCCCCAACTGAAGGATTAGGATCTCTTGAGCAAGGTCCTAGTAATTATAGGGTGTGAAGAAGCCCTAGTGGGTCTAGTGAATGACCTAAGGTAGCCCTGAGAGAGAGCTTGGGGTTTGGAAGCAAGGTTGGGGTGTTACATCAGAGTGGTATCAGAGCCAGTTAAAGATTTGGGAAAGGTAGTTAATGTTGGAAGCCGCTGAAGAATCAGTAGGAGAATCCATGATGGTGACAAATGTGGAGTTAGCTAAAGAAGTTGATGAGAAAAGGCAAAGAAATCAGCTTCTTGAAGAAGCACTAGAAGAGGTGAAGCAAAAACTAGATGCAGTTGTAGAGGCAGCCAAGAAAAGAGATGAAGAAGAAGATGGGAATGGTAAAAAGGTAGCAGAGGAAGATATTGTACCTGAACCTGATCCTAAGTTGCAAGAAGAGCCCTTCTTGAAGGCAATCAAAGCCTTAGGAGGTAAAGCTTTGGAAGGAGTGCCACTTTTCAGTGGTAAGATGGATATTGATGCAGTTATGGATTGGTTAGAGGTTATGGAGAACCACTTTGAGTGTGAGGGTATCTCAGAGGCACAGAAGGTTAAGGTTGCTAAGTCAAGGCTTAGAGGCTCAGCCTTAACATGGTGGAAGTATGTACAAGATGAAAGAGTCAGCATGGGCAAGAATCCAATTGCAAATTGGAGTGCTATGGCAAACAAAATCAAGGAGAACTTCCTACCTGAAGACTTTGAGATCCAACTCCATAAAAAGAGGCAAGGACTGAAGCAAAAATATCTTGATGTGACCTCCTACACTGAAGAATTTCAGAGGTTGTGTTTGAGATCCAAGAAGCAAGAAGAGGAGTCACTCAAGGTGGCAAGGTATCTTGGTGGCTTGAAGTGGAACATTCAAGAGGAGCTTAGCTTATGGGCCCCTACCACTATCCAAAGATGTCATCAGCTAGCTTTGAAGGTAGAAGAAAAGAACAAGAGGAAAGGAGATTCTAACTTCAAAGATAGAGGCAAAGGCAGAAATCAGAAAAATCAAAGAGGAGGCTACCAAGGCAAAGGTAGTGATCAAAAGAGCCAAAGTGAAAGCAAACCCATGGAGCAAACTATTGACCACTCTTCAAGAGGTGGTTATAATAGAGGGAGAGGCAATCAAGGAGGATCAAGTAGGGGTAGAGGAGGTAGGAGCAACTCTTACTTTGCAACAATGAAGTGTTACAATTGTGGTCAACTAGGCCATCCTGCCTATAGGTGCCCAGACAAACCCTCTTCCTCAAGCCAAGATAAAAGGCTAGCATATGCACAAGAAGATAATAGAAGTTGCAAGGATGTTGACATAGACCATATCGAGTCTGAAAAAGGTGAGAACCTCATGTTAAGGAGGGTGCTGATCAAGCAACCAGCTTCTAATGAGCCTAGACATAGAAGGGCATTGTTTAGGATCAAGTGCAAGATCCTAGGAAAAGTATGCAAGGTGGTGGTTGATTCTGGATCAACTGATAATGTAATATCAGAGGAGGCTGTTACAAAGCTCAAACTGAAGAAGATACCTCATGACAACCCTTACAAAGTCACATGGCTTAACAAAGGGCAAAGCATCCTAGTGAATGAACAAGCATGGGTGGACTTCTCAATTGCAGGATATAAAGACCGCTTATTATGCGATATTTTGCCAATGGATGCTTGTCATCTTTTGCTAGGGAGACCTTGGCAATTTGATAGGGAAGTGGTCTATGATGGCAAGGAAAATACCATAACATTTAAGAAAGGAAGCAAGACCTTCAAAATTCAGTCACTGTTAGAAGGGGATGAACCACAGTCCAAGGTGCCTAATGTGCTGCTATGTGGAGAGAAAGAGTTTATTAGAGACCTCAAGCATGAGGAGAGCCAAGGATTTGCAGTCATACTAAAGGCTGCAAGTGAAGAAAAGCCAGTCCAAGAACCTTTACCAGCAGAGGTACAAGAGTTGCTTGTAAAGTATAAGGAGATTGTTAGTGATGGTACACCAGCTACCCTACCACCAAGAAGAGTTATCAGCCATCAAATTGACTTTGTTCCAGGTGCCTCACTACCTAATAAGGCAGCCTACAAGTTAACCCCAGATCAAAACCTTGAAGTGGCAAGACAAGTCCAAGAGTTGATGGACCAAGGTTTGATCCAAAAGAGCATAAGCCCTTGTGCAGTCCCGGTGGTTTTGGCATCCAAGAAGGGAGGAAAATGGAGGTTGTGTACTGACTCAAGGGCCATTAACCGCATTACAATCAGGTATAGGTTTCCTATTCCAAGAATTGAAGACCTTATGGATTGTCTAGGAGGTGCTATGTATTTCACTAAGCTGGACTTGAAAAGTGGGTATCACCAAATTAGAATAAAGGAGGGAGATGAATGGAAGACAGCATTTAAGACTACTGATGGTCTTTATGAATGGCTTGTGATGCCATTTGGTCTTTCCAATGCCCCTAGCACCTTCATGAGGCTCATGAATGAAGTGCTCAAAGACTTCACAGGCAGATTTGTGGTGGTGTATTTGGATGATATCCTCATCTACAGCAAGACCAAAGAGGAACATGTCAAGCATGTAGAAGCAGTTTTGAAGAGGCTTCATGAGGAGAAGCTATCTATCAACCTTGAGAAGTGTGACTTCTTCAAGCAAGAGTTGGTGTATCTAGGCTTTGTGGTGTCTAAAGGAACTTTGAAGATGGACAAGGAGAAAGTTGTTGCTATCCTAAGTTGGCCTACACCTACCACATCTAGTGAGGTAAGAAGTTTCCATGGTTTGTCTCAATTTTATAGGAAGTTCATTAGGAACTTTAGTGGTATTTGTGCACCATTTCTTGATACCATAAAGGGGGGAGTCAAGTCCAAGTTTAGGTGGACTTTAGAGGCTGAAAAGTCATTTGATATGTTAAAAAAACAAGTAGCTACTCAACCCATCCTAAAATTGCCTAGCTTTGAAAAGTTGTTCACCTTAGAATGTGATGCAAGTGGCCTAGCAGTGGGTGGGGTGTTGAGTCAAGAAGGTAGACCAGTAGCCTTCTATAGTGAAAAGCTAAATGAGGCCAAGAAGAAATACTCATCCTATGATCTAGAATTGTATGCCTTAGTCCAGTGTCTTAGGAAGTGGAGACACTATTTGTTGCCAAAAGAATTTTTTGTGTTTATAGATAATCAAGCTCTTAGCTACATCAACACACAGGAGAAGTTGAGCAACAGGCACTTGAAGTGGATGGAATATTTGCAGGCCTTCACCTTTACAATCAAGCATAAGAAAGGACAAATGAACAAGGTTGCTGATGCATTAAGTAGAAGGGTTTTAATAGTCCAAGAGATTCAGCTTCATAGCATTGGAGTGGAGAGTTTTCAGAATCTTTACAAGAATGATGAGGACTTTGTTGAAGCCTATAAGGTATGCATGGATTTTGGAAACCACTTTCATAGCAGATTTTCAGAATACACTTTGCAAAATGGGTTGCTATTTAAGGGTAACCAGTTGTGTGTACCAAGAGGTTCCATGAGAGAGAACCTAATACAAGAGAAGCATAATGGCAGCTTGAGTGGGCATTTTGGTATTAGCAAGACAATAGAACTAGTGCAAAGGTTCTATTATTGGCCTAAATTGGTCAAAGATGTAACCAAGTATGTGGAGCAATGTATGGTGTGTATGAAGGAAAAAGGAGGAATGAGCAATGCAGGTCTTTACTAGCCCTTACCAATTCCTAGCAGACCATGGGATTGTGTAAGTATGGATTTCATTGTTGGTTTGCCTAAAACTAAGCAAGGGTATGATAGCATTTATGTTGTTGTTGATAGATTCAATAGAATGGGACATTTCATTCCATGTAAGACAACTAATGATGCAAGTCATATAGCTCATTTGTTTTTCAAAGAGGTTGTAAGGATTCATGGACTTCCATTAAGCATTGTGTTGGATCGAGATGTGAAATTCACGACTCACTTTTGGAAGACTTTATGGAAGAATCTTGGCACTAACATGTCTTTTGGTTCAGCTTACCATCCTCAAATTGATGGTCAAACTGAGGTGGTTAATAGGACTTTAGGTAACCTTCTTAGGTGCCTAACTAAGGAGTATGGTCAGACTTGGGATGTTATCATCTCACAAGCAGAATATGCCTACAATGATAGCAAGAATAGGACTACCGGAAAGAGTCCTTTTGAAATTGTTTATGGCATGCACCCAAGAGGTGTGTGTGAACTAAGGTGTCTTGGAAACATGGATTAGATTAGTGGTCAAGCTGAAGACTTTGTACAAACCATGAAGGAGATTCAGGAGCAAGTCAAGAAGACTATTCAAGATAACACTCTAAAACTCAAAGCCAAGGTGGATGAAAAGAAGAAGGATGTTCAGTTTGCTGTTGGGGACTATGTGATGGTCCATTTGAACAAAGCAAGGCTTCAAAAAGGCATTCCTACTAAGTTACAGATGAAGAAGGTAGGGCCTTGCAAAATATTGGCTAAATATGGAGCAAATGCCTATAAGGTAGATTTACCTTCCGGTTTGGGCATATCCCCTATTTTTAATGTGCAAGACCTGGTGGCATACAAAGGTGACCCATCTTAGCTCAGTCCCGATGTTCATGAAGATCTTGAACTTGCTTCAACACCTACAAACAACAAGTTGGAGGTAGAAAAGGTGTTAGATTCAAGGGTAAAGAAGACTACAAGGCACAAGGTTTACATGGAACACCTCATCAAATGGAAGGAGAAACCAATTTAAGAGGCTACATGGGTTGCTGAGACAGAGTTCAAGAATGTTGGCATACCTCTAGATTTGTTGCAAACTGATCCACCTTGAGTTCTTTGTTGGAGGGGGGAGTATGGTGCAGGAGCACCTAGGTAGGCTAAGTGTGAAACCTAGGTATTTCTTTATTTTTGGCTTGTAGTGATGCTAGACACATCACTATTCTAATAATAGGTCCTATGTGGTCCTTAGGTGTGTTTAGGAGACTTGGCAAGACCCAAAGTGACCAAGTTGCTAGAAGTTGCCGACTATTGTCAACTAGGTGACTTAGGTCCGAAAAAGGCTAAAATGGTCTAGAAAGGTTCCAATGGCTTTGATTTTTTTATTTGAAGTCATTTTATGCATATTATATGTCTACTTTGTTTTTGTGCCAAATTTGGAGGTCTAACTCCATGTAGAACAAAAGTTGCTGAAATGTTGTCATGTTGTCATGACAACATTTTCTTGCAAAAAGCAACTTTTTCGCATTTGTGTGTTTAGAACATCCTAACTGTTTAGAACAGTTATGGAACTGATGGAGGAGCCTTTAAAAATGTGAGGACAGCCATTTTCAGGGGGTTGGACAAGTTGGTTTTGCATTTTGTACGAATTGAGCAAGTATTTTGTTGCCGGTTTTATGCATTTGAAGGCATTTTTAATAGAGGAGGATTGAATGGCCTGATTTTTGTGTTGGAAAAGTTCTAAAATATTGTTTTTAATCTTTTTTTAGTGTTGGTTTGATCATTTTAATTCGTTTGCATTAGTGTAGAAAAATACTTTTGTTCTTGGCAAGTTGCTGATCTGAACAGGGCTGCACTTAGAAAATGGGATCTTAGGGCAACTTCCCACCATTGGAAACCTCTGGTATTTTGGGATTTGGAACTAGGATCCATGTACATTATGTATCAAGAAGGAGGGCCCTTGAAAGCATCAGCAAGCATTTTTAAGGTGATGCCCTAGGCAAGCCAAATGCAACTTGGCTAGGAATCACAGTTGGAAAATGAGTTATGGAGAGGACTGAGTGTACAAATACCTTAATCTGGCTGCACAATGAGTAATGAGAAGGCCTAACCTTGCTCCAGTCCAAAGGAGAGGTCTTGGAAAGGTGTCTAAGGTGGTTTTCCATCACAACAGCGATAAAGCACTTGAAATCCTCATTTTTGGCCTAAAACTGTACTTTCATTGTATGGAAAGTTTGGAGGCTAGAAAATTACAGAATCTTGAAGTATTCTGAAAAGGGTATCCAAAAATATAATTTTTTTGTAGGGTTGTTAAGAATTTTTTCAAGAAATCTTGTTTCCAGCTATTTAGGAGGGTTAATTCCTAGTAGCCTTTTTGGAGCAATTTGGTGTATCTTCCCTAGTAGATTGAATGCGCCTATGAAATCAGCATTGTTTAGGGTCATGGATGTTAGAAGGAGTCTAAAAAAAACCCTAGATGAAGAACTGGTACCCTTGGAGCTATAGATGGACTTGAGGCTTAATAGCAGACTGGAGCCGGCTAGTAAGAAATTTGATGTTACTTTGTTGGTGTACCCCCAACTGAAGGATTAGGATCTCTTGAGCAAGGTCCTAGTAATTATAGGGTGTGAAGAAGCCCTAGTGGGTCTAGTGAATGACCTAAGGTAGCCCTGAGAGAGAGCTTGGGGTTTGGAAGCAAGGTTGGGGTGTTACATCAGATTGAGAGGAGGAAGAAATAACAAGCGAAGATTAGTTTACACATGATCTAGTGATGGCCTAGGAAGTTGTGGTTGATCAGTCCATAAATGTACAATATGTGATGAATTTTTGTTGCCACCAGCTATGTAAGATCCCGTGGGAGAGATTCATTGCTTTCTAGCATGCAATTTTTTATGAGTAGAAGAGGAAAGAGCTGAAATACAAAGGGAGAGGACAAGACAACAAGTACTCCAATAGTTTGTAGAAAGGAGGACTAGGGAGTAGGAGGAACATGGAAATTCAAAAAAGGGAAACAAAAAATAAAATTTATTCATGCCCCTCACTCCAAACATATATCCTAGGTGGGTACAAGGAGAAGAAACTAATGAAGAAGTTTCCTTGAGGACACTGCATTTCCAGTAGTAACAGGAGAGACATCATAACTTGAGGGGAGGACAAGGGGATCTCACAAAAATCTAAGAAGGGTTGATCGAGCATAGAATTGAGGGTATTGTAAAATTTCTCATCTCAGAGGCACCAACAAGGAAGTTAGGATATAGAAATCCAAACACACCTATATGGAAGGATACTCGACAAGAGAAAAGTCCAAAAGAAGAAGATACTTTTAGTAATCAAGAATTAGGTTCCCCATTGAGAGAAAACCTCTAGTCAGGACGAAGTATTCCATCAATATGGAGTGTGCCATTAGGAGGAGGATTTCCATTAGGAGGAGTACCATTGGGAAGAAGTGTTTTAATAGGAGTGAGAAAGCCCCGCATAATGGCAATAGACAAACAAAAATTACCAAGGTTCATAAAGGATAGCTTGGAGGACCCCGATCAACACTATAAAATGTGCAGAACAATATGGCAAGCGAATGAAGAAAATGGCCTAGTAGAATGGCTAAAAGCCTCCCTTGCCACACTAAGGGGTATATCCATTGATTGGTATATTGATTTCAAGGAAACAAAGAAAAAACATGGAGTAATATTCAGACATCTTTTGAGGAAGAATTCAAATTGTTGAGAGATGATGATGAAATAGTAATGGAGATTTATAACACAAGACAAGGGAAGAGTGAATTTTTCAAAGCCTATTCTAGAAGACTGAAATAGCTCATAGGGAAATTAGACAACAAGCTAGCAGAAGGACTAAGTAAATGATGGATTATTGAAGGACTAACACCATCCCTTAGAAAAAAAATGAAGATAGTCCCACCATCAACCTTAGGCAACACATGTAATTGTGCCATGGACATAGAGAGAAAGAGTAAAATTTCCAAGGCAAGAAGGCATGGAAGTGTGAGTGAAAGTTCAAAAGAAAGTGAAGAAGAATTCAAAACAATTCAAGCATTAAGAAAAGACCTAAAGCAATTAATGTGGGAAGTTGTAGGGAGTAAAGAAGAAAACAAAGAAGGGAGAGAACTCTGGTGCATTGACTATATAAAAGAAGGCCATACAAAAGGAGCATGCCTGAAGAAATAATTTTGTGAGATTTTTTAGGTACTAGGGCACACAATTAAAGAGTGTCCCTACAATTTAAAAACAAAAAGAACTCGAGTATTCTTGACCCAAGGTGAAAAAACTATGCCACCCTCCACTCCTGAGAAGAATTAAAATATTGAAGCCTTACTAGGAGGATGCATAAATAATAGAAGAGGAAGTAATAATATTTGCAATAAAAAAAAGCAATAACAACACATCCCTACATCCACTTTAGTATGATTCCAAGGGGAGACTGATGATCCAGTGTAGGAGACACAATTAATGGGGACACTTTGCATGAGATTGCTAAAGTGGAGGAGGATAAAATGTAGGTATTCTTTGTAAATGGTGTGGGCCAGGAAATCATGAGAATGCGAATTTCTAGAGATAGAAGGGGATAAATATGTTAGACATTAAAGATGAAGAAGACAAAATTTTTGTGGTCAAGAGGATCCAAGCCAAAAAATTAACCTTCCCAGATGCTAGTACAGAGATGAAAAGATTTTAGGAAGCAAAGAAAGCCATTCAAGATAGCATGGGGGAGGAAGGATAAAAAATGTTAGAAAATCCTACATCTAGTGGGGGTGTAATGAATATTATGAGGCAAGTACTAGAAATTACTATCCCAGTGAAAATAGGTGATTTATTACAAAAATTACCCTAATTTTAGGCACCACTAACACAGCGGGAAAACCTGAAAAGGATAACCTCAAAGAAAGAGAAGGTAGGAGAAGTACTAATGAAAGATAATACCCTATTCACCATAGGAATAAGGAGGAAACCAATGGTAGTAGAGATGGAGATAATAGGGTGAAAACTCTCAAATACTATTGTTGATGGAGGTTCTAGTATAAATGTCTTATCAAAAGAAACATTGAAGGAAATAGGGAAACCCACACTTTGGCCACCAACATTTCAAGTAGTGGGAGTTGACATACATGAAATCAAGAGTGTATGAATACTCATGAGACAAAAAGTCATATTTGGTATGAAACAATTTTTTTTAGATTTTATGGTTATCAGTTTAAAGAAGAAAGGATATGATGCTTTATTAGGAAGAGGATGGTTGCTCACAATAAAAGATACCCACAGCTAGAAATGAAACACTCTATCTATTGAGTCTAAAGGAAGAAACTACATCACAAATCTCAAGAACTAGTTAGTAAGTAGAGACTTGGCATTAGACTTTCAAGGAGAAGACTATCGAGGGATTGAACTAGATGAGGAAGGAATTTTTAGATTAGGGGAATGCACAAAAGATGAAATGAGTTTCCTTAGTGGATTATTTCACTAGTAGATGAGAGACTATGAATTTTTCCATGCTAAATGTAACATGTTGGAAGTACAAGATTTTGAGTTGAAAGAATGATACCCAGAAGGGTACAAAGAGTATAAGGAAGGGGGGAAAACTCTCAACAAGACATTGACACACATTTTTGGAAACAAGGTGGAATACAAGGATGCTAAGCTCTAGACCTTGAATGTGGGAGAAGCAAATCAACCTAAATGAATCTAGATAGGGGATGATTGGGACCTAGTGTTGAAGGAGACAACCCTGAGGTTCTTCTTGGAGTATAAGAATGTCTTTGCTTGGATGTACCAGGAATTGAAGGGAGTACCCCTAGAAGTGTGTGTCCATTGAATTCTATTGGCACTAAAAGGAAGACCAATGAAAAAAAAAACCCTTATATAATGAATAAAAACTATGCAAAAAGGTTCAAGGAAGAAATCAAAAGGATGTTAGAAGTAGGGATAATATTCAAAGTACAAACAAGTGAATGGGTGTCTCCTATAGTCATATCACTTAAGAAGTATGGTGCTCAAATATAGATATGTGTCAATTTTAGATGTATGAATGTAGTGACAATAAAAGACCCATTCCCCATTCCATTTACTAATAGCATTTTGGAGGAGGTAGGTACCCATGAGATGTATTCTTTCAAGGATGGATTTTTAGGATACAATCAGATTAGCATTGCTGAGAAAAATAAGCTAACAACTAAATTTTTGTTTGAGGATGAGGTATATGCCCATAATAGGATGCACTTTGGGCTGTGAAATGCACTAGCCATGTTCTAGAGGATTATACTAAATATCTTCGATGGTATGTTAGTGTGGAATTTTAAAGCCATCTTGAATGACTGGTTAGTTTATAGTGGGCATGAGCAACACCTCAAAATTCTTGGAGAATGCATGGAGAAATGTCAAAGAGCAAGATTGGCCCTCAATCCAAAAAAAATGCAAGTTTATAGTTTCACACGACAAACTTCTTGGGCATATTGTGTTCAAAGAAGGATAGAAGATAAATCTTAATAACATCAAGGTGATCTTGTAAATGAAAGCTTTATCCAATGTAATAGGTATTGAATCATTTATGGTCCATGTAGGATACTATTGAAGGTTTATAAAAGGATTTTTTTTAGTGTTAATGCCAATGGAAAAATTAACTAGGAAAGGAGAGTATTTTGGGTGGAAGGAAGTGTAGGAAGACACATTTTAAGAACTAAAGAATATATTAGTAGGGACCCCTATTCTCATATATCCCAACTGGGACAAGGAATTTCTTGTCCATGTGGATGAATCCAATTATGCAATTGGTGCCACCTTTGCACAAATAAGAAAGGAAGGGCTTGACCATCCTATATATTTTGCAAGAGGGCTTTTATGTAAAGCTGAGCATAACTATAGTACTACAGAGAGGGAAGCATTGCGTATGGTGTAAGCAATGCAAAAATTTAGATATTACCTATTAGCTACACCCTTTATATTTTTTGTTGACCACCAAGCACTAATGTACTTAGTGAAAAAGCTAGTGATCCAAGGGAAAGTAAGTAGAATTCTAATTCTTCTACATGAATTTACATTCAAAATCATAGTCTAGCGAGGAAAAAATAATGTAATTGTTGATCAATTGTCATATGCAAAGATTTTCTAGATTCACACCTGTTTTAGATTATTTTATTAACTCAATGGTATGGAAAAATTAGATAATACTTATCAACAACAACCTTCCCCAGAGAAATGCCTATAGCAAAGAGGAGAAAATTTTCCTTAAAAAATAGAACATTCTAGCTAATTAAAGGGTTATTGTACAAAATGGGACCAGATGGAATATAGAAGAGATATGTAATGGAGGAATAAATTATAGGTGTTCTAAAAGAATCCCTTGAAGGAATGGTGGGAAATCACATGGGACCAGATACTATAATAATGAAGGTACTTTTGGCAAGACTCTAGTGGTTGAAATTGTACACAGATGTGAGGGAATGGGTATTGAGTTGTGACACTTGTCAGAGGGCAAGAAAACCACTCAAAAGAGACTTCATGCCACTATTTTCATCCCAACCACAAGAATTATTTGAACAGTGGGAACTATACTTTGTAGGGCCCTTATCGGTAAGAAAAATTCATTAGTGTAAGTACATAGTCATGGCAACATAGTACCTAAAAAAATTGGTTGAAGTATGGGCCCTTCCAAACAACACAATTCTCAACACGACCAGATTTCTATATGAGAAAATAGTCACAAGATTCAAGATTCCACTCCAGCTAGCAAGTGATAGAGGACTACATTTTGTGAATCATACCATTAGGATGATGACAAGTGAGTATAATTTTTTTCATTCCTTCTTGATTCCTTATTATCCAAGGTAAAATGACCAAGAAGAGACCACTAACAAAGTAATAGTGGAAATCTTATATAAAACTTGTGGAGTAGAAGGGCAAGACTAGGAAGAAAAAATTCTAAAGGTAGTCTGGGTGTACAGGACTACATATAAGGCCACTACTAGAAACACTCCATTTTATCTTATGTATGGATAAGAGGCAATGGTGCCAGTGGAACATATAGTACCAAGTTTATAGGTGGCAATTCAAAATAGATTGTATGATGAGGAGAGCCTCAAGGAAAGACTAGGTACTTTACTCAAATTGGATGAAAGGAGGACACTTGTTCAATGGAGTACAGAGGTGGCCCAACAAATGCAAAATTTTTGGCATGACAAGAATTTGAAGAAAATGAATTTTAAACAAGGACAACTAGTACTAAGGTATAATGTGAAAAATGAAATATAGCCAAGAAAATTTAAAGACTAATGGCTAGGACCATTTAGAATATCATAAATAAAGGAGAATGGAGCAATAAAGTTATGTACTCTCAATAATAAACCTATCAAAGAACTCGTAGATGGATCGAAGTTAAATGCATATGAAGAAATGAATAAATAGGAAAACAACTATTTTATGAGTATGGAAGGAGAAAAACACCAAGTCAAAAAAAAAAGTAACAAAGGAGAAAAGGCTAAACCTAGTATATATAAAGAGATTGGGCCACAAAATATTATATTACTAAATAGAATAGTGGAGGGAAAAAAAATGATACACACTACAGTAAAAGAAGAGGAAATGAGCATATGAACATATGTACAAGAAGAGGAAAAGACAAAGGCAAAGGCTTTTGTATAGAGGAAGAAGGGAGTATACAAAAAGGCATCCATATGGAAGACACTCGTATATAAGATATCTATACAAAAGACATCCATATCGAAGGCATCAATATGACACACATCCATACGAAAGTCATCCATACATGTGGCTTCCATATGGTAGGAAAAAATGGAAGCACATAACTCATTTATGCAAAAGGTAAAAGGAGAAGTATGGTAGGATATTCTGAGATGAGAATCCATACAACATTAGATATTAGTACAAGGGGCTTTTGTATGATAGGCAATAGAGGAAGCATGTGAGGTATTTGTATTAGAAACAAGAGGAGAAGTACTTAAGACATACGTATGAAGGGAAAACCTTATACACATGGAAGTAGAGTCTATATGAAATTTTGTACATGAGAGGTCATCCATATAATTGAAACAATCTATACAATATGAGTCATTAAAAAAAACTATAGCTATGAATCCCAAAATAGGAAGAAGTTTGGGGCCATACTACAAACACTTAGTCCATACATTGCCACACATGGAAGTTCATTACAAGCAAGCACATGATAGGAATGATTGGTATAGGTGGCATATACAAATAGTTAAAGAAATTTTTGAATTGACACACCAACACAACGGTGAAATTAAGCATAGGAAACCCAAGTAGAGGGAAAATCATTGATTCCAAAAAGAAGAAACCTGGGGTTTTGAAAGAAAAGAATTAGATAAGGAAGATGACAAAAAGAAAAGGAAAAATGGCACAAAAAATCATGACTGAGAATATCACATTTGAAAGTGTGATGGGAAGTGAGTGTAGGACCTGGTGGGAGAAAAAAAAAGCAGATCATCCTTTGAAGAAGGCATCATGCACAACAAAGATAGACCAAATATTTTTCATGCCAATTTTTGAATTAAAAGAGTTTGAAACTATACTATAGAATTCAATCTATAGTTTAGTATTTCCAGTAGTAGGTGATAGTTTTATATTCAACAAAAGAAATAAGTATTGTTTTTAGAATTCCCATTAGAGGGTAGGAACTATTAAAAACCCCTATGAAAGTAGAAGAAAAGAAGAAATGGTTTAAACTAATGTGCTAAAAAGGTCTTATAGGTCTAGAATGGGGAGGAATTTTGAAGAACAATAGGGGTCTCAAGAAAATTTTCATTGTAAATGATGAATGATAATGTATTGAAGATTTAGTGAAATATAAGCTCATAGTTGGCAGTTGGTTTTTAGACATTTCCCTTTGGATGTTTCCCATAGTGGATGATCTGTATAAAGGATGGGCATATAACTGGGCTTAATTTCTTTTTGACAGACTTTAGGAATTCATGGAGTTGAAACACAAAACTTTTTACATGCCTCATCATGTTGTGGCTAATAGGGTGGAACCCTACAAGCCTAAAATGAGATACTAGCTCCATATGGATACCATGAGATTAGGATCTCATAATGGGGGTGAACAAAAGAGAAAGAAACTAAAACAAGAAGTTATTATTGAGACACTCGAAGAGGATGAAGAAAGTCTAGAAGAGGAGGGTAGGATTATAGATTCATCTTCCTTAGATTCATAGGAGGTAGAAATTTGGCTAAGTCACCTACACGGGACTCCATGGGAAGTTACATTTTTACCACTGGTTAAGGGGCCACTTGCAACTAGAATATCATAATCCCTAGAGATTTACCCTAACATGAGTGGTCATCTTGAAAGAACTGCCATATAAGATATTTCCAAACCAAATTAGGCAAGAGTCAAGGAAGGAGCTAGCAGTAGGCAACAAATTCTGACATGGGGGCTTCTAGAATATCACTTCTGACGATGGCACCACTAATCTATCTAGAACAATATCTAGGTACTAAAGTGATAGATTTGAGGTCCCAAATAAAGTGTGTGCATAAAGTGAGATTACAAACACCTCTAGGCACATAAGTAGTACATCCAGTTGCTCTCATAATACAAGTAGTAGGAGTTGTAGATCCACACTCAGGAAAGTATGATGCATATGGCTATGGTGGATATGGTCTTGGAGGAGGATGACAGGTTACTTGAGGAAGAAGGTGGGGTGTCTTCCCCTCTACAAGCATTTTCTAAGGAACAAGTAGAGATACAAAGGGAGTGTGGGAAACCTTTGGACATGACTTCTTTTGTAGCCAAGGTAGTGTTGTTTCTCACTGAGTTGCAAGCCATAGAGGATTCTACTAGGGAGATCATGAAGCAAGCTAGATCTTGGAATCTAGAAGTTGTCATGTAATAGTAGTAAAAGCATTGACCACATTTATGTAGACTAGATGCCATACAAATTGGGGACTATTAGATCAAGGTGGATATTTAGAGGAGGAAATGGTTACTACGTGGACAAGTAGTTCTATCATCTCTAGTGTATAGGAAAATTGCCACCCCTCATGGAGGCCCTAGTAGCTATGGACGTTTCCTTTTAGGGGACCTTCTTAGAGCTTCATCAGAAAAAAAATCTTGGCTCAGGAACAGGGGCTAGAAAAGAAGAATCTTCAACATCAATTCGAAGCCAAAAAAGTTACAATGTTGGAAGAATGGAAAATAGAGAAGTTGAATTGGAGAGCAAGATCTCCACAATGGAAGTTAAGATGATGTATGTTTTAAGGTTACTATAGGGTGTTCAAACAAAACAAAGGATAGCTTAATGGGATCTTCAATGACTATGGGGAGCTCCAAGCATAGGGATGTCCTCTCATCCTTCTTCTTCAAGTCAAATTTCTTTTTGTTTTTTCATTTCTACTTGTCATTTGGAAGACAAATTTTTTTCTGGGGGAGATAGATGTAGTTGAAATAAAGTAACTATTGTTTTAGTACTTGTTAAAACTAGTCGGGTTGGGTAGTTAAGAGGTGAGGGAATGCATCGGTTGGTTTCCAACCAACTGACCTTCTATAAGTACTTGAAATTTTGTCAATGTACTATTTTTTTTTTGTATTAATAGAAACCATTTCCTCACCTACTAGTATTGTTGTATTTTTGTTACATTCTATGTTTTTCTTATGTGTATTTCAATTGTATTATTCTATATGATTGGTATGTCTCTACGAACTTTAGTCATATTTCCACTCTACATGCACTACCATCTATTACTATATCCACAACATTTGTTAGACTCTTCTATGATACTAGGTCCAACTATAATTTCATGTGGATGAGTGCTTCAATAAAGATATGTCTCAATTTTTTGAATAAAAATATTTTCTTTCTCTATAATAATGTCCATTGTAACATCACATTTCTCCTTTTGAAAAATTATTATGTACTCTACTCAAATTATATATTTAAAATTAGTTTATTTATTCATTTGTGATTTTGATTACCCCATTCACTATCTCATTCAACTATTGCACGATATCGATCTATTGCTTATGATTAGTGGCCATAGTTTTGATACATGCACACTAAATTTTACTTTCTCATCCTATAAGATGATAGGAAACTATTGTGATACCAATGTAATAACCCTCAAAAGGTTATACATTAAACATACATCAACTGATTTCACCATTTGATGGTTTATCATTTCATTAATCATTTGTAAGCCACTAAAATAAATCTAACCCAGCTCTACTCTCTATGCTATTAGATTACCCAATGTATATGTCTTCCCTTTTTTCTTGTGGTTAATACTTTTACATATTCTAGATAAGATTTGGAATAGAGGAAATACAATGCTAAAGAATTTATTAAAAATAACAATCTCCATATTTTAAAAAAAAAATTGTGTGCTTAGATGGGCTGATAGAAGAGTGAAAGAGTGATGGTGGGTTTGAATTTGAATTCTATAAGTGGGAAAAATGACGATGGTGAGGAGGAAGTAGGATGTCCAAAGGGAATAGATGGGCATCTAGCCCTTTGATAGGCTTTTTATATGAAAAAATTGTGCTCCTAAAATCTCTGAGAGATTCCTCTTAAAATGTGTTGAAAATGGTTTTTTAGGGACAAAGGTTTGAGCATCTGAGGTTGTAGTCCCATTTCCTTCATGTGTTGTCGCTCGATCTAGTAAAGGGGGGCCTAACATGTATTTAAAAGTGGGGTTTAGAGATCCTATGATAGGAACATTTAAATGGGAACAAAAATACTAGGGGAAGTCATTTGGGATCATGCTTAACAAGAGGACCTTGATTCCTATCGAACCTATCAAAGTGGAATGTCACAATGGGGAGTTTTTGATTTTTATTCTTGACCCACTCTTGGATTATTCTATTTTGGCTTTAGAGATGACACTTGTAGCTAAGTTTCTTGGAACCCATCCCAATATTAAGGAGTTATGTTCATATTTTAAAAGGAAATGGTATCTAAAAGGCTATGTTGAGATTGTAGCCCTTCCCAAGGGTTTGATGTATTTCAAGTTCTTTAATAAAGATGACAATAATTGAATCCTTTTTGGGGAACCTTGGATGATTGATAAAATGGGCCTTTCTTTTCATAAATGGTATCCCAAATGGAACTTTGAGGAATATTTTTCCCTCTATCCCTATATTTTCTAGACTCCTTGGGTTGCCTTTGGAGTTTTGGAATGAAGCAATTTTCAAAGGGATTTCTACTTGATTTGAATATGTGTTGACAATTGATCAGTGTCTGACCACTAGATCTATGTTAGATTATGGTGACTAATCACAAAAGTATAATGATGTTGTGGCTGACATATGGCCAACATATGGTTGACATGTTGTAACCCAAAGTGGCATAAAAATACTTGTATAAAAGGGCTCAGGGTTAGGTATTTTCATTAAGATGTGATGCAAAATTGGTTCTTGTGGCAATATTGAGCTATAAGGGATTACAGATTGTAATCAAGTTATAATCACTAGATCATAATAATATCAGACTTGTTGTTTTTTGTATGTAGCCTAAGAATCAGGTGAGCCATGTTCAATCTTGGTGCCTTATGTTCTTTTCTATGTGATCTATTACTTTCTGTTATTGGTTATATTTGCATGTAATTGTTATTTTTTGTTCATGGTTTAATCCTAACAAGTGGTATCAAAGTGAGGTTGTTTTTCAATTATCCTTTGTAGGAAAGTCTCACAATTGACTGGGAGTCTCATGGATGAGTGGGAACAATGGCATACAAGGCTAAGCTAAGGTTTGATAGATTTAATGGGCAGAAATTCTAGTTATGGAAGATGCAAATGGAAGACTATCTTTATCAGAAGGATTTATGGAAGCCGTTAGAAGGAAAAGCCAAGAATTAGGGATCTATGTCAAATGATGAATGGGATCTTTTGGATAGAAAGGCACTTGGAAGCATTAAATTATTCCTAGCACCATCGATGGCATTTAATATTACAAAAGTGAAGACAACATAAGAATTGATGCAAACCCTAGCGAAACTATATGAAAATCTCTCCACTTCAAACAAGGTATTTCTCATGAAGCATTTATTTAATATGAAAATGGCAGAAGGTTGATCTATTGTAGATCATTTAAATGAGTTTAATACTATTACTAGTAAGTTATCTTCTTTGGGTATCAATTTTGATGAAGAAATTAGGGCTCTCTTGAATTTTTTGTTCTTTGGCTAAAAGCTGAAATGACTTGGTAATGGTTTTGAGTAATTTTATTCCTAGATCTAGTACCCTAAAATGTGAAGATGTGATCGTTGTTGTCTTGGGTAAGGAAACATGTAGGAAATCCTCAGGTGGATCTACATTAGAAAGTGCTTTGAATGCACAAAGAAAGGGAAGAATGACCTAGAGAGAAATTAACTCTAGAAATCATGGGAAATAAAGAGGAAAGTCAAAGGGGAGGAGGTCTCATTCAAGAGGACCGAATGACTACTAGTACTATGGGAAACTAGGGCACAAGAAGAAAGATTTCTGGAATAAAAAGAAAAATGAAGGAGATAAACTAGATGGAGGCAAGGAGAAAAATGTGAAATCTAAAGAGGATGCTTTTATTCTATCTTTAGAAACTGTTGATAATTCATGGGTTCTAGAATCTAGTGCTTCATTTCATGATACACCTCATAGAGGTTATTTCATTGATTATGTCCAAGGGGATTTTGGGCTTGTTTATTTGGGGGATAATGAAACCTATTAGATTCTTGGAAAGGGAAAAAATAAGATTAAGTTGCAGAATGGGAATCATTGGCTACTACATAAGGTAAGACATGTTCCAAGGTTGATTAGGAATTTTATTTCAGCAGGGCAATTTGGTGATGAGGGTTGTGTAGTTAAATTTAATGATAAAAATTGGAAGGTTTCAAAAGGTTCTCTTGTAGTAGCAAAAGGTGTGAAAATAGGCACCTTATATCTTTGTACAGGTCATATTGTTCCTTCTACTTTAATTTTTTTAGAGAAAAATGATTGTTCAAGAACAATTGCGGTAGTTGAGCAGGAAGAACAAATAGATACTGTAAATTTTGATACAGCATTATGGTACAAAAAACTTGGGCACATACATGAGAAAAGTATGAAAGTACTTGATTCAAAGACAGTTTTACGAGGTCTAAATTGTGTTAATATGGATTTCTTTGAAAGTTGTGTGAATGGAAAACAAAAGAGAGTGAGTTTTTTGAAGATTAGGAAGGAAAACAAAAAGGAGAAATTAGAGCTTTTGCATACAGATGTATGCAGACTAACTTAGGTATCTTCCCTTGGTGGTTCTCATTATTATGTTACATTTATTGATGATGCAACTAGAAAAGTATGGGTTTATTTCTTTAGATATAAATATAATGCATTTGAAACTTTTCAGAAATGGAAATGCTTGGTTGAAAATGAGACTAGTAAGAAATTAAAATGTCTCAAATTTGATAATGGTGGTGAGTATTGCAGTCATGAATTTGAAGACTATTGCTCCACTAATGGTATTCGTAGATTAAAAACTATTCCAAGTACCCCACAAGAAAATGGAGCGGCTAAATGTATGAATAGGACTATAATGGAGCACACAAGGAGCATGGGGTTGCATGCTAGGTTTCCCTTACACATGTAGGTAGAGGCTATCAATACTATTGTATATTTTATTAATAGAGGTCCCTCTACTCCTTTTGTCTATGGTATTCAAAAGGAAGCATGGAATGGTAAGAAGGTGAGTTATTCTTTTCTCAAAACCTTCAGCTGTGAAGCATTTTCTCACATAGATTTTGAAAATAGAACCAAGCTGGAAGCCAAGTCAAAGAAATGTGTATTTGTTGGATATGTCATTAATGAATTTGGTTAAAGGCTTTGGGATTTTGAAAATCATAAAATTTTAAGAAGTTGGGATGTCATATTCAATGAGAAAGTGTTGTACAGAGATCTATTGCAGCAACATGAGAAGAAAAAAGATGATTATGTAGTGCTAGATGATACTCTAAAAGATGATGTTCCACCCATTCCTCATGATGTGCAACAACTTCAACAACAAATACCACACACACCAGTGAATGTTAGATGGTCAATAAGGAAAATTAGACCTCCACAAAGATTCTCTCCCTCCTTGTATTCAATTTTACTTATTGATGCTGGTAAAGCTGAATGTTATGATAAAGCTATGCAGGTGGATACTAAGATTCAGTGGGAGTCTACAATAAAAGATGAAATGGACTCTTTGCTAAAGAATAAGACATGGGATTTATGCAAGTTTCTTATAGGTAAATAGGCTTTATGAAATAAATGGGTTTATAGGTTGAAAGAAGAGGAAGGAGGTAAGAAAAGATTTAAAGCCCAATTAGTTGTGAAAGGATTTGCACAGAAAAGGGACATTGATTTTGATGAGATATTTTCTCCTATTGTTAAGATGACTTCTATCTATATTGTTTTAAGTCTTGTGGCTACTAAATATTTGCATTTAGAGCATCTTGATGTTAAAATTGTCTTTCTTCATGGTGATTTGGATAAAGAGATATATATGGCTTAGCCATTGGGATTTGAGGTCAAAGGTAAGGAGAAATTAGTGTGCAAATTGAAGAAAAGTTTATATGGTCTAAAGCAAGCACCTCGGCAATGTTATCTAAAATTTTATAGTTTTATGCATGAGCATGGATACAATAGGTGTCATTCAGATCATTATCTTTATTTTAAGAGGTTGGATGATGACAACTACATTATTTTATGTTTATATATTGATGATATGCTTGTAGCTAGGCCTAACATGGATCACATTAACGGGCTAAAATGCCAATTAGCACATGCATTTGCTATGAATGATTTGGAGGCAGCAAAACAAATATTTGGTATGAAGATTTGTAGAGATAGGAAAAATAGAACATTGACACTATCTCAGGCTAATTATGTTGAGAAGGTGTTGCAATGTTTCTCTATGGAGAATGTTAAAGCTATTAGCACACCTTTACTTTGTCATTTGAAGTTCACAAAGGAGATGTGTCCTAAGGCACGAGAAGGGGAGGATAAGATGTCCAAGGTACCCTATGCTTTAGTTGTAGGAAGCTTGATCTATGCCATGGTATGTTCTAGGCTAGATATTGCACATGTAGTGGGATTCATTAGCAGGTATATGAGTCATCTAGGAATTGAGCATTAGAATGTCGTCAAATGTATTCTTAGATATTTGAGAGGAAAATCTAATAAGTGTTTAAATTTTGGGGGCCCTACTACTAATTTACAAGGCTATGTTGACTCAGATTTGGCAGCAGATATTGATACCAGGTATAATACTATAGGCTATGTCTTTACTATTGCTGGGGTAGCCATGATCTGGGTTTCTAGGTTACAAAAGGTTAATGCATTATCCACTATATAGGAAGACTATGTAGCTACTACAGAGGTAGCCAAGGAGATGATATGCTTTATTTCTTCTTAGAAGAATTAGGACACCCTTAGAGGGATAATTATTTGTTTATAGATAGTCAAAGTGCCATTCATCTTGCAAAGAATTCAGCTCTACATTCAAAGACTAAACATATACAGTTGTAGTAACATTTCATCTAGTTAGTTTTGGAGGATGGACACTTAAAGATTGAGAAGATGCATACAAATGACAATCAAACAAATATGTTGACAAAGGTAGTAACAAGGGAGAAGCTGAAATCCTCTTCAGCTTTGTTTGGTCTTCTAGACTAAACATGAATACAAGAATAGTAGAGTCTATGGTTGTTTGATCTAGTGGGAGCCCCATGTGGTAGCAATATAGCTACAAGATTAGTCTCGAAGTGGGAGATTTTTGTTTAGTGTGGAGCTTGATCAATCCCCAAGTGGGAGATTGTTAGATTGTGGTGACTTATTAGGAAAGTACTATACATACTTCATAAAAACAATCTGGGTCGTGCCTAATGTTGTGGCTGACATATGGCTAACATGTTGTAACCCTAGAGAAGAATACAAATACTTATATAAAAGGGCTTAGGGTTAGGTATTTTCATTGATTTGTGATGCAAAATTGGTTCTTGTAATAATATCACTGGATTGTAATAATATCAAACTTCCTATTTGGTGGACATAGCCTAGGAATTGGGTGAACCACATTAAATCTTGGTGCCTTGTGTTCTTTTTTGTGTGATATATTATTTTTTGTTATCGGTCATATTTGCATGTAATCTTTATTTTTTGTCTGTGGTTTGCTCCTAACAATCTAAGTTGATCTTTTCTTGAATGTGTTGATGATTTTAGATTGGAAAACATAATTTTTTATCATAATCAATTCTAATTCTGGTTTTCTAAAATAGTGGGTGCAATTAAAAAACTTTCCCTTTGCCTATTTTATTTGTAATAAGATAGGCCAATCTTCTTAAATATTCTGGAAAAAATCAAAGACGGATGCTTAACCTCACCCTCCCTAGGATAGAAAAAGGAGTGGATCTATAAATAGGGATCTATTTCTAGTATGGATTCTAAGCCATAGGTTTTTGATTAGGTGAATCAATAGTTTCCTTCCTCCCTAGAAGAAGTAGAAGTGTTACTTTCTCTTATGGAGCCCAATATTGTTAGTGGAGCACCACCTTGTAGCCCTCAGGAAGTAGGTATATTGTTCCCCTTCATTTTGGCTAATAATTTTCATTTAGTGATGAAGATGAAAAAAAATTTCTCCTAGAGGGCAAACCATCCTACGAATCAAGATCTTCAAGTTGATGGTTTGATAGGTAGGGTTTCTAAGGAAGAAGTTTGTGGGGATTTACATCTAGCTACTAATCCATTTGGGTTCTTTGAGGTTTTAATGGAGGGATTCCATTATCCTAATGGGTTGATTTTGAATATCCTAATGAATATACCTAGATCTCAAGCAAGATGTAGTGAGGAATCTAATTATGGAGCATAACATAGATGTGTTGCTAATCCATGAAACAAAGATGTCTAAATAAAAAATTAAAGTTCTCTCTCTATTTAACAATAGAAAAGTGGTAGGGTGTGATTGTCAAGGAGCCGCATGAGGTGTGGCTATCTTGTGGAATAATATTCTTATTTAATTTGAGGTCTTTTTGGCTGATAATAATATAATTTGTATTAAGTTTTCTCACATTACAGAAAATTTCTCTAGCATAATGTCTAATGCCTATGCCTCAAACTCAAAAAAAAACTTTTGGAAACTTCGTTATGGATCTCCATTGGCTAGTTATGGGTGAGTTTAACTCTCCCCTAAATGAAAAGGCTAAACTTGGGGGAATTTCATCCCAAGCTCATCTGGATTGTAGGTTGGACTTAATGGATTTTATCAATTTGAATGCTTTGTTGGATGTGGATCTCCATGGATGCTCCTATACATGGTCTTACCATAGGAAGGGTAAGCATCTCATTTAGGTGATGCTACATAGATATCTTTTCTTAGCTAATGCACTCAATATGTTGTATTGTTCTCTTTCTTCTATCACTAAGATTTTATCTGGTCAATTCATGATATCTCTTTTGGCTAATCCCTTGATCATTAAGTGCAATTTTCCTTATATAATTGAAAGGATGTGGATTGAAAACCCCATCTTTTATATTCCTTTTTAGTATTGGTGGAAGGTAAAAATTTATGGATCATTCATGTTTAAAATAGAAAAAATCCTCATGTTAAAAATGAAGTAAAAGCTTAGAACACAGAGACTTTTGGAGATATCTTTCACACAAAAATGATATAAAAAAGGGTCTAGATGAAGTATAAAATGATATCCATAGAGATAGGAATTCCCAAGGTAATATTGAGGAGGAAAAAGAGTTTCTCATGAAGTATCATGATATTGTGACAATGGAGGAGCTTTACTAGAGACAAAGATGAAGAGCTCTCTTACTAAAGGCTAGAGCTAGAACACTAGGTATTTTCATCTCATGATGTATGTACATAGAGCTTTCAAAAGGATTCCAAATATCACTTTAGAGAAAGGAAATGTATAGTCTGATGGGGATATTTCTAAAGATTTTGTGGATTTCTTTTCTATGATTTTCAAAAAAGATTCCAATATTTTCCCTAAAAGTTAGAATCATCTTTTGGCTACGATTCCTCTGATTTTTTATGCCAACAATAATAAAATTCTGGTTTTTATTCTTTTGGTGGATGAGATCAAAAAAAATTGTTTTTTTCCCTTGCAGGGGAGAAGTCCTTGGGGCATAATACCTTTTGAACATTTTTCTTTCAACAATTTTGGGAGTCAATGGGGTTAGAAGTGTGTTCGGTAATTAAATAATTTTTGGGATCCAAGAAGATGCTTAAAGAACTCATTTCTAATTTTATAGTTTTTATCCCGAAGAAAGTGGGTGCTAGAATGGTGGAAGATTTTAAATATAATCAATTTGAGTACTTCTGTATATTAGTGCTTGTGTGTCTAAAGAGTTGTTTATTGGCCTTAAACCTTCTTTTTATGGACTTGCTCTCATGAGAAATTTTTTATGACAATATTATGATGAGGAATCCTCAATTAATAAATAAAGAAACTTCAAATATTTTCTCAAATTATACACTAATCCTTCATGACAATTGATTAATTAGGAAAAAATCTTTGTATTCTTTATCAACACCCCTATTCCAAGATAGGGGGAGATTTCTAGAATCCTATACTATAGAATTGAGAGAATGCTTGATTCCTATATAGGGATTCCTTTAGGGATGAAACCTCTAGAGGTCTTTTGCGCTAAGATGGTTGATAGATTTAATGAAAAATGGGCTGATTTGAAATGTGCCCTCCTTAGCTAACTAGAGAAACTCTAAATTCTGAACTCTACCTTACAAAAACTGCATGTTCTCTCTTAGAATGTTCAAAATGTTGGCTAAGTTTTTGGATGCAATAGAAAAATTCTAGAGGAATTTTCTCAAGTCTTGAGTGGAGGACAAGAAAGACTAGCACTGGTTGATTGGGATAAAGTTTGTAATACGAAATCAAATGGTGGACTTGGAATCCACTCCATCAAATTACTTAATTCAACTATCTTTGCAAAGAAAAATTGTTACATTTTTTAAGAGAAAAATGATTCAAATAAAATCCTATAAAGTACCTCATAGATAATATGAATATTATGGAATTCTTGAATTCCCAAAATATGGCCAATGGGTCCAGTATCCAAAATGACATCCAATGGGGAAAATAAATAATTTAGTCTAGATCAAGATAGAAATTGGGTAATGTTCGTAGTGTGGACTTTTAGGTAGATAAGTGGATTTTTTAGGAACCTCTCTCTTTGTTGGTACTGATGGAATCATTCAAGGAAAGATGTATCCTTTAGTTTTGTTCTTAGGAGTCAAACTATAGGGAAAATGGAAAATGGGTGGATTTGACTATTCTAGACCCTATTTTTGTTCTCTTAATGACTGGTCTAGACTCCATAGTGTTGGTTGTGACCGCACTTGATCTAGTTATCTAGGAAGGTAATGTCATTGGTTTAGACATTCAATGGCTTCAGGGGTAAGTTTGTTTAAAATTCCTACCATTCCTCCTTCAATTTGGTCCAAAGTTTGGAACCAAAATCTTATACAAAAAATCAATATTTTCCAATGGCTCATGCTCTAGATCAAATGTTACATCCCAAAATTTTGACCTAATTAAAATTATTATGGTCATTGAGTTGATTAGATTTTTCTTTCCCGATCATTTGAAAATGGTAGTTATATGTAACCATTATTTTATATGAAATTCATTGTTATCAATTATTTTGTATAACCATTTGATGATGATGGTAGTTAACCATTACTTGTTATATAGTGATGATGGTAGTCAACAATTGTTTGGTTTCAGAATTATTGTTATTAACTAATTTCCTTACTACTATTTATGTCATATGTTTATATAGATTTATCATGGGAACTTGTTATTATTGTGGAAAGTGTTGCATGGGTGGTTGTAGGAGTAGACAAAGGGGAGAAGCATTACTTACTGGGATCTATGGAATGGGGTACTACCTTAATTCATTTGTCTAATCAACATGTATGACCTCTAACTATCTTGGTAAGGGCCTAATGACTTGCATAACATGGTACATTCATTGGACACACATGAGCTATTGGATAATCATTAAAACATTATACATTTTAACTTAATCAAAGTACATTCCTTTAATGGTTTATGTTGACATTCCCATCATTTCCAGTAATACATATATGTATTTGCACATAAGTATAAAAGTATGGTGCCCCCATAATATTAGCTTATACAAGCTCATATCTAGTAATATACATATACATAAATATGTGTATACCCTGAGAAGATATGAAGATAAAATAATCTTCCAAGTATACATGTATTTAAATATACATATCCAAATAAATATAACTTGGGACAAAATGACAATAATATGATATCATGATTTGAAATAATATATATATGTGCAAATATATATAGATGTATAATTTTATAATTTATCCTTTTTTATTAAGGTAACCTTCAAATTGTTACTTATATTTATGAGTCTCTATAAGAGATGAGAATATACACTTTTTATCGGTGAATCAAGAAGCTAGTTTTCTTTCTTATAACTATTGCAAGGGCCATGACTTCTTTCAAGCCTTTATATTTTTCCATATGTCTTCTTCCAAGATACAAGTATGAGAATTAAAAATTGAGTTCAGCACTTTACCTCTATTCTCTTCTTTTCTTCTCGTCATCATTTTTGCGATTGGATTTGAAGACAAATCTGAGTCATTGTATTCATTGAAAGATCTCTTATTTGAGCTCCACATTTTGGAACATGCACTTCAAGAGCCATCTATATAGAACGAAGCCCAAAGTTCCATATCTTTCTTGTTCAAGTTAAGTGATCATATTTCTCATATCATATTTTATATATATGGTATGCATTCAATAGTACAAATGCAATGATTGTGTCAATGGTTTCTATGTATCAATGTTTGATTTTAATATCAAATAGTACATTTGATGAGTCCATCTCACCATGTTAAGTTTGAATGAATTATATATGTTATACTAAGACACCTATTTGTCTTAATCAGATTGTAGATTCAAATTATTTCTCTATAGTTCATTGAGGGAAGTTCTTAGGTCTCAAGAAATATATTACAATAGTACTAAATTTATATTATTATTTCCACTAGTTGAGGTTCACCAAAAGAGTTGAATTACTTTGAGATTTGACACCTAGGATGCACTTGGCTAAATAGTCAACAAAGAGGGTGAAGAGGTGAGAGAAAAATCTGCAAGAATAAGAAAAAAAAAAGTGATACAATAAATGATGTTAGTAACACCAATTATTTATACATGTCTGTCAATAACTGAGTGGACATTCTAAACACTAGTATTGCTCAAATGGCTAGACTAGTAGTGTCCCAAGCCAAACTCTAGGGTAGGGAGGACCTTTCTTTTCAAAAGATTTTGTGGGGATGGATATGGTCCATAGTTGCGAGGGTAAGCCTAAGCGAATTCCTCTCCTCTTATCTGAAAGTTGAGGCTTGCACAACCAGTTGAAGACTCTCCAATTAGCTTTTCCATGTTCTTTCTCTATCCTTATCTGTAGATTTACTTTGTTTGTGAATATCAAATATCATATTACGCATGGTAATTTTTTAATTTTCTTCTATAAAGATGATAGAAAAAAAAAATTTCAATTGTTAGTTATTTCAGTTGAATGTTAATTCATTTTTATCCCATGAAATGTAATTAAAGATGTTTTTTTTTTGTTGTTTATCTAAAGTATTACCTTCATATTTATTTGAAATTAGATTTTAGCCCTAATCTATTAGTTAAGAAATTTTTTTTGTTACATATGGTATTAGAGAGCTAGGTTTGGCATTGAACCATTGGCACACTACCTAAGTAGGATTAGTAAAACTTAGATTTTATTAGATTAAATGTAACAAGATGCAATTACATAAGACACCTCACAAGACAGAATGACATCCCATCTTTCCATATTTGATTATGAACATGCCAAAATACAATTACACTTGTTGTTCAATTCCTCAAGAGAGTGAAACCTTAAAACAAGCTCTTTAGTGAATGAAGAAGCAAAGACTCAGTTGGAATCCTACTAGGAAACTAGCCTATAGAAATAAACAAGTTCAAACATGGAATGCCCGCTAGGCCAACCCACTTATGCACTTTCATGGATCTTGGATGGTGCAGGATATGTATAAAACTAAAACTGAATGGGATGCTGAAAATAAATTTTTAGAATAACTAAATCTAAATGAAAACATCCTTAGAAGATGATTTTTTTTTTCTAAATAAAGGCTGCTGAAAAATGCAGAAAAGAAGTTTTAAAACCTATTAAATAAACTAGTCTATCTGTGTATTCTTTCTACTCGCAATATCCTTTTTTTGTAAAACATGTAAAACAAAAGAAAAGAGAGAATTTTTTTGACATAAGGTTATTGCAATTATTTTTTAGGAAAAACAATTAAGAGACATGAGGAGTGACGAGAATGTTGCAAGGCATGACATGGTCCATGTAAATAACTCACAACCTCCTACTAATTTGCTACTTCATATTTCGCAAGAAACACAAATGAAGTGACAATATGGAGAAAAGAAAGAATGAAATAGCAGCTCAGATGGGGAAAAATCTTAAAAAATAGAATAAAATTGAAACAATAAGTGACCAGTCTATAGACATTAAGATGATTAAACCATCCAAGTTCTTTGGTTTTGAATCCAGAGAGGATGTAGAGGCCAAGTTAACAGAAACAGATTAAAATTTTGAAATTACGAATTTTTCAAAGACCTCAAAGGTGGTTTGGGGTATATACCATTTTATAGGAGAAGCTACTACATGGTGGGGAAGCACCAAGGTTGAGCTTAACAATAAAACAATTAAAATTACTTGGGAGAAGTTTGTAACCATCTTTAGAAATGGTTGGTTATCCCAAACCTTCTATGACCAAAAGCTATTGGATTTCCAAAATCTCAAACAAGGAGATATGACCATACATAAGTATTAGGAGAAATTTAGCTGACTACTAAAATATGTACCTCCATACAAAAAAGATAGGAATCTAAAGGTGAGGAAATTTATCACAAGGTTGAATAATAGGATTGGAGGGGTAGTTGATGTTCTCACTTCTTGAAGCATGGAAGAAGCTCCAGAAAACCTTGTCCTTTAGGAATATAAAATCAAGAGAGATGATTCTATCTATCTAAGATAATAAAAGGAAAACAAATATGAATATAGAAGGTGGAAAGAATGGGTCCCAAAAGAAACAACTTAAGGACTACAAATTTAACAAGCTAGAACCAAGAGGGAATGATATTAAGGATTTTAAAAGTAACCCCAATATAGGTAAGAATGGAAATGGAAGTGTAAAGAAGGGGTTCCCTTCAGGATGCTACACTTGTGGAGGAGATCACTATGCTAATAAATGCCATGTTAAGACCAACACCAATCAGCCACACTGACCACCCCTCCCACCACAGTAACATGTTTACCAGTAAAGGATTCACATGATAGTTGACAATTGACAAGTAGAACAATAGATAGGCCTGATTAAAACTTTGGGTAAGATCTCCAGTAACCATCCTTCTATATTAATTGATATTGGAGCTTTTGAATGCTTTATATCACCTAAATTCTTCAATAGATTTCTAGAGATATCTAGCTTTATGGAAAAACCATGGATAGTTGAGTATGCAAACTAGTCAAGGGCTATGGTAGAGTAGTGTCTGTTTGAGGCTCAGGTAAATTTTCCAAATTTCTCCACTAAATTGAACTTGTATGTAGCACATCTTGGGTCTTATGACATTATTATAGACATTAATTAGCTTAGTGAGCATAAGGCCAAGGTTGATTATCATGCTAAAACTGTAGATTTTTTGGATGACTGAGGAAAAATTGTAAGCATGGAGGGAGTTATAGATGAAATTAAATCAAGATAGATATCCACCATGCAACTCAAGAAATCTGGAAGAAAAGGTTGTGAGATATTTTCACTGAGGGTTAAGGATTTGAGAAAGCCAATGGTTGCCATGCATGGAGATGAAGAAGTTAGAAGAAAATTGAACAAATATTTCTAAGAGAAGTATCCTTACCTAAAGAAATTCTAGGATGTGTTTCTTGAAGAACTCCCCAAATTACTTCCATCCTAAGTCATTGATTTTACCATAGATTTAGTACCTAAAGTGAAACCAATTTCTTCAACTCCTTATTAGATGACCACCATAAAATTAGTGGAGTTACAATTGTAGTTGTATGATATGTCAAATAGGAAACTTATTTGACCCAACATTTCACCTAGGGGAGCCCTAGTATTGTTCATTGAGAAAAAATATGGAGTGATGAGGTTGTGTATAGATTATAGAATGCTTAATAAGGTCACCATCAAGAATTGATACTCGCTTCCTAGAATAGACAAATTCTTTGATCAAATGAAAGGTGCTAAAGTATTTTCAAAGATTGATATGAGGTTAGGATATCACCAACTCCACTTCAAGGATGGAGACATTCACAAAACTACATTTAGAACTAGATATGGGCATAATTAGTTCATGGTATTACCCTTCAGGTTAACCAAAACTCTGATAGATTTTATGAATTTGATGAACAACATATTTCAAGATTGTTTGGATGAGTTTTTATTGGTCTTCATAGATGATATCCTAACCTACTCAAAAAAATGAAAAAGAACATCAAGAGCATCTAGAAAAAGTCCTACAAAGATTGAAAGGACATAAACTATAGAGGAAGTTTTCTAAATGCACTTTTTGTTAGAAAGAAATCTAGTATTTAGGACATATTATATCAACCCAAGGGATAGTTGTGGATCCTTCAAAAATCAAAGCAATTAGGGAATGACCTGTACCTAAGAATGTGACAAAAGTGAGAATTTTCATGGGATTGGCATGATTCTATAGGAAGGTTGTGAAATATTTCTCCAAAATATCTTACCCAATAACTTCACTTTAGAGTAAGGGAAATAAATTTATAAGGACTAAAAATTGCCAGGAAACTTTTGATTATTTGAAAAAAAAAGTTAACTACTGCACCTATACTAAGAGTATCTATACCACAAAAGAAATTTGTAGTTATAACTGATGCATCAGGGGAAAGAGTAGGAGGTGTACTAACATAGGATGAGCAAGAAATTTCATATGAGTCAAGGAAGTTAAAGAATTATGAGAAAAATTATGCTCCTCATGATCTAGGACTAGTAGCCATAGTACATGGCCTCCAAATGTGGAGGCACTGTTTGATTGGAAAACCTTTTGAACTTTGATCTAATCAGCATGGTCTAAAATCTATCTTTACTCAACCCAACCTTAAGGCTAGATAGAGGAGATGCTTGTAATTTCTAGCTGAATATGAAATTGATATTAACTATATTAATGGTAAGGAAAATATTGTAGTAGATGCATTTAGTAGAAGGAGGCATATTTCTACAATGGTTTTCATAAATTTTTGATTAAGGGACTAGGTACTAAAACATCTCGAGCATGATGAATTTTATGTAGAGATTAACCAAGATCTCATTAGAAACCCATAGGATCCCAGGTACTTATAAATTATAATAGAGGAAGATGGATTGTTAAGATATAATGACATGATTTACATGCCCAAAAATTCCAAACTTTGAAGAGTGATTTTAGAGGACTCCCACTCAACTCCTTATTCATGAAATCATCAACTGACTAAAATTTTGTTAAATATAAAACCACTATATTTTTGGAAAGCAATGAAAAGAGAGATAACAAATTTTGTGGTAGGATGCCTAGAATGCCAAAAAGTAAAAGTAGAACATCATTACCCAACTAGCCTCTTACACCCAAATGAAGTACTAGACTAGAAATGGTAGATAATTTTCATGAATTTTTTACAAGGATTACCTATGACACAAAACAAATACAACACCATCCAAGTAGTGGTGGATAGATTGACTAAGGTTTCCCACTTCATACTAGGAAATCTAACTGATGGAGTGTTTGAAATTGCTCACAAGTCCATGAAAGAGATTTTTAGACTTCATGGAATTCTAGAGAAAATTATTGCAGACAAGTATGCTAGGATAACCTCTAGATTTTGGTAAACATTATTTATAGCATTGGGAACTAAGTTAAATAGTATCTGGGCTTATCATCCTAAGATTGATAGTCAAATAGCAAGAGTAAACCAGGTTTTCGAGAATCTTTTAAGAGTTTATTGTATGGATCAGCAATACCAGTGAGAAATATATCAACACTTGATAGAATTTGATTATAATAATGTTGGAATTCTTTAGGGTAATTGAGGGGGTGGGGGGGAGGGCGCAAATCAATTATATAAGGTCTAGATGTACAAATATAATTTCTCAATACTTAGTAGACCCATATTTACAAAACCTTGTCATACATGTATCCATTAGGTCAGAAAAATACTTAAACTTCATAGATTAGTCTCCTAGGTCAAAATAAATTTGCAAAAATATAAACATAAAGCATAACAGATTTAGTAACACATTTTACACAAGGATTTTACATGGAAACCCAATTTGAGAAAAATCATTAGTAACATGCTACTAATTCTCACTCTTCCAAAGTGATGCCATGTGAAAGGACAACCCTATTAAAGGTTACAATACACACTTTTAAATGTGACCTAGTTAAAGGATTCCAATCACTATGTTAGGAGTGAGCCTTGTTAAAGAACTTTAGACCATTTACTTGGAATATAACCTAGTTAAAGGATTTACGAATGAATATTAGGTCAACCTTAATTGAAAGGATTTACCCTAGACTGGTACAATGATTAGAAAGTAACAATAAGGCTTGATCTAATAACAAATTACAAATCACATTTAGATTATAGATCTCTATATTAGTCCTCCATTCTGCTTGGCCTTCACACACTTGAGCTCTGATAGGTTGTTCACCCTTCAAGAATTCATACTCTTAAGCCTTCTTTCTTTGCATGCCAATTGTAGTCTCTTCTGTTCACTTGAATGAAGGAATACCTTATACACTTTTTCTTTCTTAGGTTCCTAAACCTAACAACCTTTTCTTCTGACCAAATATCTCAATAAATAGAGAATTTTATTTTTTTTTCTTAATCACAATTATCCATTTTATGGTTGGGTATGATTAGGTAGGATTCAATTAATCTACCCACTTTTCTATTTGGTTCCTCTAGAAACTTCTTCTAAAATCTTCATTCAATTCACCTCAAAATGGTTTACCTTGAATTATTTGCCACTAGCTCATCATAGTTATGTAAAATCTATGATTTAACATAAATATTGGCACTTGACATCAATATGTTGTCACTTAGATTCTATACTATTCTTTCACTCAGCAAACACTAATTTACTCAGTAATCACCAAAGTTTACTAATCCTCAAGATCAACTAAAATTTACTTGGCATATAGTGACAATCACTTGGCTTGTGCTATTTTTCATCATTTCTTGGCAATGCTTGTTTTTCACACATCTTCCATTGATTTCTACTCAACTTGCACTTTTTGCTTGGTAAGGCTTGGCAGAAACATTTCATATTTGATCTTCTTCTAGTCATAACTTGAGAAATCTTTAATTTTTTACTTTAAGTAGATAAGAGAGAAACTATAGTATCAATGTCTTACTTGGTCTTAGTGCTTCTTTTACATATCAAATAACTCAACCTTTCTCTAGGTGCTATTGTTATCTCTTCTTCTCAAATCCTCTTCAATAATCAACTAAGTTATAGCTTTTAGACCAAAAAGAAATTATCTGACCAGTAGGTAGTAGGTTTGACATCATTGACAAAGTAATGATTTTTCCATTACAAGTTCTTCACTTCAAAACTATCTCATATCAAAAAATAATTCCTATTAATCCACCATTAAGATGACCCCCTTGTATGCCTTATATGGTCACAAATGTAGAATTCTTATAAGAAGGAATCATGTAGAGGATATAATAATTGTTGGACCCAAAGTGCTCAAAGAGATGGAAGAAAAGGTAATACAATTTCATCGAAGATTGAAAGAATTCAACAATAGATAGAAAGGTTATGGATATGCTAAAAGGACACCTAGATAATTCTAAGTGGAAGAAAAGGTGCTACTAAAAGTAAAACCCCAAAAGAGTACCATCAAATTTTTTAAGGATGCCAAGTTAGCCCCAAGGTATGTGGGACCCTTTGAAATATTGGAAATAATGAACTTGATAGCCTGCCAAATTTCCCTGCCTTCAACTCTTTCCAAGCTGCATGATGCCTTTCATGTGTCATATCTTAAGAAATACATCACTCATTATGATCATATAATTGATTGGAACCTATTGCAAGTATGAGATCTAGTGGTGGTGGAAATAGAACCACTTAGAATACTTGAGGTACCTATTGGAACTAAAAATTGCATGCTTAATTTTTAGTCACATTTTGAAAATTTTTAGAAATCAAGCCCCATAAATGCTTATTTGATGCAAATGTACCTAACTATACTTTTGAGCCTTGTAAGGCATTTAATGCTTCTAACACCTTCCATTCAGCCTATCCACTTGTTCCTTGATGATAAATTGACATTCTGAGTCATTTGGCAAAGTCTTGTTTTGAGCTGGAGTCATTTCTCCATTTTTACCTAAGTGTCAAATAGTGATAGGAGGCTCTATTTGCATCTGGATATCTTTAACGTAGAATCGTGTCATGACCTGCCACTTTGGGAGTATCTAGCGTATGTACCTAAGTACCTATGTTTCAGATTTTGAGTCAATTTTAGTTTGTTTGACTAGGTTTTGAGTCCCTCAAAGTCGGTAGTTTATTGTTTTCATGCTTGTATACTTTGCACCCATTTCTGGGAAGCCCTATTTCACGTGCTATAACTTTTTACCAGTTGACCAAAATGCTAATTTTCCTTTTGTGTTGTGTTGTAGATGTCAGAGACTTGTTATGTTTCAAGTTTGAACTTATGAAGAATTCATTTGATAAGTTTTCAAATGCTATTCCAAAGACAATTTTTATCTTTTTACTGGTGTTAGAATTTGTAGATTTGTTGGAACCCCTGTTCATGAAGTTATAACTTGAGACCTATGACTGCCTAGGTCAAATATATTATACCCTTGTGTTGTCCTCTGAAATACTACAAGTGTGTCAGTTTTCAAGTCTTGAAAAATCCATCTTCACACTTTTCCAGGGTCATTCCATTCATAAAAAATGATATTTTACTGGTGTCCACTATCCTACAAATCTAGATAGCCAACTTTACATGCTTTCCAAATTCGACCTATTATTCATCATGAGCCCAAATCATAGAATCATATTTTCCTCGTGAAAATCTACCAATTCCCCAGATTCTAGATCCCCAAGTGCCCATTTGTCTAGTTTTCCAGGCCATTTCCAAATGCACTTTCCAATTTTAGAACATGTTTATTTGCAGGTGAATTTAAGTTGGCAACTTTGGAGGTCAATATCTTTTTACCCTGATGTCATCATGCAATAAGATCTAGCAGGCCTGTTGAACATGCCAAAGAGAATAGATAACCTAAGTTTTGAAGCTTGGTCAAGTGTTTATTTTAGTTTTTTAAAGTCAGGCAATAGGCCTCCTGACAAAGATTTCACAGTGGTAAAAATAATTGGAATAAGTTTTTAATGCTCAATCAGTGGTCAAAATGGATTCCAGTTAGTTTGAGATAATCAATGGACCAGTTTGGTGTATTAATTGTCTAGAAATGATTTTTTTTTAGCCAAGCCCACTTTGGGGTCCGATTAATTATACTAAGTTGATAAAATTGATGAGATGTGAAGTTGAATATATTCAAAGATTAACATGATACTCCAAAATATTCATTATGATCAGTGTTTTTTTAAATGTTGTTGAGGCTAGGCAAAAAATCCCTACTTTCATCTCAGATGTCTTGATGAGTAATTGATCATAGTTGGATATGTTCGTGGGATAGTAATTAATTCATCATTGTAATGTATTGAAGGGTTTTGTATTTTCATTCTAGCATTGTGATTAGGAAGTGCAATACTGGACACCCATCAATGGATTGGATGCTTTACATGTATCTAACAAATCTTTGTGATTATAAAGACACATTTTTAAAAAAGGGGCCACTTCTATTATACCAATTGGCCAGTATGGTGTTTTGTACGAGAAAATTATTTTTTGAGAGTGGACATACATATATAATTTGTTGAAAGGACTAGCTAATCAACTAAAATAAGAAGAGGGTGATGGCATTGAGGTTTGCAAAGATAGTATATTCCAGGAGTTTGGCCTTACTGGTAACACTATTGTTCTAGTTTGATGATCTTCTGCCTCTAAATTTTGAAAAGTAGAGCAAATGATGATATTAAAAAATATAGTGAGGGGTATTCACAAGCAAGAGACCTCTCTAGCCCCAAAAAAGATTAGCATGAAATGATTTTTGACAATAAGTTTTCTTCTCAAAATGCTAAGATAGTAGAAGTTGATGCTATTAAAGAGGGACAGTGTATGACAAACATTTGAAGGTACTAACATGGATTTTTCAAGCCAAAGTAATATTTGAATGCTACATTGAAATCCCCAAATATCTATTGTATGCCTTTGCTAGAGGTTATCAACATGCAACAATGCATGGGCTCCAAGAATGAAGGAGGAATCCAAAAGCTAAAATAGTAGAGACCCAAGCAAGGAAGCCCACATGCTAGGGCAAAGGCATGTAAGTCAAAACATATTGGAAAGTATCAAAGCGATTTGTTCTAAGAGCATACACCCATGAAAAATAATAATTTAATTTGCAGTGACTCACATTAAAGCAGGCTGTGGTAGTTAAAGGAGAGCTCATGCTTGTATAGGGGTAGTCAACTTTGAAAAAATAGAGCTCCATGCCAAAGGAAGATCACAACATAGAATGCAACTATGAGCAGACAACACCATGTTTGGAAGAATAGACCACATCCAAGCATGGGAGGAAGAATTCATGAGTAGCCTGCAACATTCTCAAATGAAGCCTCACATTTTGATTGGACAACCCTACACACCACGCATTGAGAAGAGCTTGGATAGTCAACAGTTAAACAAAGACACCCACAAAAGCGAAAATGCCTAGTGTAATGAAGGATGAGTCCATGCTTTAAAAGGGAAGTTCACTTCACACATTGGAGGAATCAATGAAATTCTTCAGAACATCCATGTGTGGCAGGGGATGGCATGGGTAGATGATATAGTCCACTAAAAACAAAGATCTTTAGTGGCAGAGCAAGAAAATAGTTCTCATGACTAGTAGTAGAGCTAACATCCAAAGCGACAGAAACATCCATGGCATCGAGTGAGAGTGCAGTCCACTTTTGATTTTCAAGTTAAACAAGGCTGCCCATGACTAGAGAAGGCACATTGGATGCCATTAAGCATAATATAGCTCATGACCTAGGTAAGAGGATGCATCGACGTGGAGATGTGGATGATGTTAAGGGACTACTCATGCAATGGAAATATGAGCATCTGTTTGTAATGTTGTAGTGCATATAGAGAATCATGGTAGTGGTTGGACATTTTGTCCCACATGCACAAGAACGTAGTTTATAGTGAGTTTTAAAAGAATGGATACTCAATGTTTTTGTCATCTTCAAAAGCCACATTTTCTCAAAGGGTGGCCACTGCTTGTGCATAGAAGGGCCCCACTCATCCAACCCGGATAGTTGGACATGGTTAAGACACAAATTTTGAACAAACATGCACCTTAATAGAATGAAATCAACTGGGTCTCAAAATCTAGCTAGTCACTACGTCACTAGCCAGAAAATCCAAAAAATTCTGGCTAGTGACATAGTGACTAGCCAAAAAACTTCAAACTCTAGTAGAAAGTGTGAGAGGATATGTGGGTCTCACTTGGGAGATGTGGCGAACCGAGTAGTGCCAAGTGGCAACTAACAAACTCATGGAGCAAAGATGTGGCAAAATGTGGACCAACTAGAAGGTGCCACATGGTACAGTTTCCAAGGCAGATGGTGATGTAGTGAGCAATTTTTTGAGAAGCGTGATATTGTGACACGTGGTAGATATGAGGGTCCTTGCTATGTCGCTAAGAGGAAGCTGCTCACCAGTTAATATAGTGACATACTGAGGGTTGATATTGTGATGATACATGTAGGATGATGTAGATCATGCATGCCAATCATAGAGCAACATGTGGCGAGGTCGATCAACAAAAGTTTGACCCCAGATTTAAAAGGCAGGGAAAAATGTGAAGGCAATAAAAATTGTTTTTAAATTATTTTCTAAAAAAGGGGTTTACACATGAACAAGTTTTAAAATCAAAGAGTCTTTTTAATCGAAGTTTAAACTTTAGATTAATTTGAATTTTTGGAAAAATTTAAAATACCAAAGTTGCAGACATGAATAGTTATACCAGGAGGGTATTTTTCAAAATGAAATTTAGAGGGTTTTCGAGAGGCTAGATATGCGATGTTATATATTGCCGAAATCAAGAAGAGCTGAAGTTTCCAAATCTGAAGTCAATTTTTGCATAGGTCCTCACCAGTTTGTACTATAGGACAATTTGTAAAATCTAGGGCATTGGCAGAAAAACAGGCTGAAATCATCATGAGGTATCAAAATTTTTTTTAGGGAAGTTTTGAAGGCTTGGTAAAGTCAGGGTGTGAAACAAATCAGTTTTAGAGTGTTTCCTTGGCTTTTAGAAGTCAATTTTTTTAACTAATTTTGATTTTACAGTGATTAAAAATTAGAATCAAATCAGTTATTTGTTCAATCATACATTTCAGATATTTGATGCTTTTGAGGCCATAACTAATGAAAGATTTGATTCAACATTTGAGGGAAAAGATAAGAAAGATGGTTTTAACTTGCGAAGAAGGTTTTCCAAGTGGACAAGTGTCATGTTTAGATTCAATCTAGGAAATTGCTTCTTTCCTATATCTTTCATTCTTCTTCTCATTTGTAGGAGTTGGCAGTTTTCTTTGGGTAATACTAGCAGGAATCCAGTTCTACTATTGAAACTAGGATTGTAGATGGTTTTACTTCCTGACTTTGAGCTAAGCTCTAGTAGTGAAGACCACACATCCACCCTGTGAAAATTTTCATTTCATGTTATGCATTGTTATTTTGAAGTACTAGATATTGATGCTAGATCATATGAATTATCTTGAGTTTCTTTTTGTGTTACCAATTACTATATTTAATCTTTCCAAGGATAAATACAAAAGTGGGTTTACAGGAATTGTTTAAGTTTTATAATACTATCTCCTACTTCTTCATGTGTTAGTAACTTTGTAATTGAATGGATAATGTTCATTTGGTTTAAGACATTTTGGATGAAGTTTTTATTAGATCTTTGTTGCTTTTGACTCAAGTAGTTAAGATCTTTGTTGCTTTTGACTCAAGCAGTTAAGTAAATGCTCCATAGTTCTAATAGGGTTTCTAGATGTATGAAGAGGATATTGCATAAGAATGGGATTAGGGAATTTTAGTTGATAACTCGATTGTAGTGCAAGCAAGTTAGGTCATCCTACTGGTAATGACTCTATGTTTCAATAGCTAAGGCACTGATCACTAAATCAGATGCAAGCTGATATGAATGGCATTTACACAAGTCTTTTATTCAAATAAATTCAGTCGTTCATGTTTGAGGTGGGCATAAAAGTTAAACCCTCACTCAGCTTCTGAGATCCATAGATCTACACCTAGCTACTATAGGTCCATGTCATTTCATAAGTCTTTAGGAGAAATAAGGGTAAAATTTTCTTAATAGATTCAAGGACATGTTTTTTGCACTGGTACAGTATCATTTGAATCTGAGGTCTATGCACCTAGGTTTAGCAAAGCTTGAAGTAGAAGAATGGTCATGCCTTGTAGTTGGCCTATTGTTAGAAATGGCATGTTGAAAATGGAAATTAGCTACCCCTAGATGTGTTAGTTTCTTAGTGGGATAATTGAAAAAATCTCTAGCATTTTCAAACACCAATAGTACCTATGCTTAAAAAATTGAGATGTGACTCAATGCAAGGTCTGATATGATTAGTATGTAAAACATAATTCTACTTGGGAAGACTACAATGAGATTTTTGACAAATACCCCCATCTTTTCTCTAGGGCTAGAGCCTGCCCTTTTTATTTTAGTTTTTTTATAGCTATAATATTTTGGATAGATATTACTTTTATGTTTTTTTGTTGTATTCATTTAGGACTATGGAAACATAAGAAGGGTATGTTACATTCCAAAACTTTGACCTAATAAAAGTTATTATAGTGATTGAGTTGGTCAGAAGAAAAGGTTGTCATATGCGAGAACCTAAGGAAGACAATAAGTCAAGGGTATTGCTTCATTTGGTGGCCAAACAAAAGTCACTACAATTGCCATACAAAGAAAGAAGGCTTAAGTGTACGAATGTTTTGAGGGTGAACAACCTATCAGAGCTAAAGTGTGTGAATGACAAGCAGAATGGAGGACTGAAATAGAGATTTGTAATCTACAAGTGACTTATAATTTGTTCTTAGATCAAGCCTTACTATTACTTGCTAATCATTGTATCAGTCTAAGGTAAATAATTTGGATTAAGTTTGACCTAAAAGTCATTTGTAAATCTTTTATCTAGGTGACATTCTAATGGAGTGGTCTCAAGTCCTCTAACAAGACTCACTCCTAATAGGGTAATTGAAATCCTTTAACTAGGTCACATTTAAAAATCCTTTGACTAGGTTACATTTAAGATTTAATTGTATTTGGGAGATTTCTATTAGATTATAGGCCATTTCAATGGACCATAAACCCCTTATGACTATTCTTCTTTAGGTGGTTGTGAATTAGGATCAGGATAAGCTTGTTTGGGAGAATTCTTTGGATGGTGTAGACACCTAAAAACCTTTAGAAAATAAAGTATTTTTATTTTCAGAAAAATTCCTGATGACATCATCATTTATTAATTATTTATTCATTTAATTTATTTATTTATTTTTATGCCATTAAATCCCTTTATCTTAATTTAAAATATTTAATTAAGGAATCCCTCCCAAAAATGTTTAAATCTTATTTAAACATTATTTCCTTATTTATTAATTATTTAATTAATAAATTGACCAAAAAACTCAAAATAAATAAAAAATTTATTTTTTGCCCAAAACTTGGCCACTTTCCTTAAGACCACTAACCTCTTCCAAAAACTTCTAATCCTTCTTTGATTTTGATTAAAGGCTAATCCCATCATTTCCTACCCCTAATCCCAACTCAAAATATTTAATTAAGATTAAATATTAATCCTCATGTTTATTAAAAAAAATTTAATAAATACCTCCTCAACCCAAACCTTTTTAAATAAATAAAACTTTATTTATTTCCTAAAAATCTAATTTATCCTCATCCTAAGAAGTTCTAGACTCTTATAGAAAGTCTTCATCCTCATTCTAGGAAATTCTAGACTATTCTAGAAAGTCTTTATCCTCATCCAAAGTTTAGACTCTTCTAGAAGATGTCTTTAAACCTAATCCTAACCCCCTCCTAACCTTGTCACATTCCCTAAACATGGGTTAAAACTTACTAACCCAAGCCAAAGTTAACAAATATCTCCTCCTTCACCCAGCCTGATTAAATGCCATCCACTTGCCTATCCCTAAGCTAATTCTAAACCATCCTAATCCATCCTCTAATCATTTGCACAAGCCTAAGCAAGCTTATAAACCTCCTAATCAATCCCAAGTCGAAATTTCTCTCATCTCTCACAAATATCCTCAACCACAAAACTTTATGAAGCCCACTAGGCCATAAATGACTCTTCCAAGCCCTTTTATTGCTCTTACAAGTGATTATGAGGGTCTTTATGAAAATTTTATCCCTTGAGCCTCCTTTGTTGACTCATCCTTCCCCTTTCCTCCATCCTCTCACCATGTGACATGTGCCATTCCTTGATTGGCTATAAGGAAGCACAATCCATGTGCGCTCCTCTCATGCAATCTGAGCCCTCCATAAGCTTTTTCCCATCCTTGCATCTTAGCCCTCAATCCATCAAGCCTCTTGCCTATAAATTGGATCCTTCCCCTTTGAAAAATAACACAATCCATGAAGTAAAGTCATAATACCATTTTGAGAAGCCATTTTACATCAAAACCATACACTCACACCCAAATTCCAACTCCATTTGAAGCACTTTTTGAAGCATAAAGCTTGAGCATACATCCTATCTATTTAGACAAAGCTACTCAACAAGAGATCTTCTCGTTGAGAGAGCCCATTAATGGCTCATATTCTCAATTGAGAGCTCATCTTAGTCTATCTTGAAGTTTATGAATTTTGTTTAGTTTGTAGAAGCTTTATTTAAATTTGGTTTCTATTAGCATACTAACATTGCTCATATACATTTTGGCACACCCAGTGGGACCCCACATGGGTCATCTTCATTAGCTTTTTTAGTCAAGTTTTGTATGTCATTTGCTAATTTTGCCTAATTTTGCTTTTTTTTTGTGATTGGTAGGATTGTATAAATTGGTTTTGTAGGTCCACATGAGCATGAAGAAGACAAAGGAACTCATAGTCTATCTCATAGTATTTGCAGATTTTTCAAGCTTATAGGTGGACAAAGCATTTGGAATTCTTCTTCTTCTTCTTGTCTATATTCTTCTTATTCCATCTACTTCTTCTTCTTCTTCTTGTGGAAGATCTTGGCCATTTTTTTTAAGGAAGAAAAATCATACACACTTCTTTTTAGTGCTTAAAATGAACCCCCAAATCATACTTAAATCCATTAAAAAATTAAAAATTTGCAAAAAAGAAAAAATATTTTAACAAGTGAAACTAAACCAATCTAATCATTTGCATCATTGCAACATCAAGGTTTTAGATGCATTCATGCAAAGTTAGGAACACTTCATTTTTTAGAATTTAAAAAGAACTTCAAGTTACCATTTCAAAACGCTCAAAATCAACACTAAGTGCACACTAAAATCTAAATCAAACTCAAAGCATCAATCAAGGATAAAATGAACCTCATTTGCAAATATTTTAAAGTTCTTTTAAAAATCTCATGAAAATTCAGAGTCCCAAATGGTTGCCAAAAATTGTCCTAAATTTTTTTTTTATTTGTTCCAAAAAAATGTCTTGTTGCAAAATCTTGAATGTTTCTTAGGTTTTTCATGCATCAAAACAATCTAGGAATATCATTTTTGGGCTTAAAACATGCAAACTAGAACACAAAATCTTGAATGAAAACCAAAGTCCAAAGAGTCATTTTCACTTTTGAGTCCAAAACAATCTTGAATGATCTAAGGTTAAAACAAAGCACTTCAAAGTTATTAAAACAACACACAAAATCTCAATCTTGAATGCTCAAAGGTAAAAAAAAAAAAAAAAAAAACTTGAATGTCGAATCACTTGTCTTTGAATGCATGTTGCTAAACACACTCTTGAATGCCATGGATTAAAATCAAATTTTCCTTGACTGCATGACTAAAACAACAAATCCAATCTTGAATGCCAAGGATCAATTAACCATTGCAATATCAAACACTTCATTTGGAGCTTCTAAAATTGAACAAAACAAATCTCTTTTCCACATGCAATTTAGGCAAAGTTTGATTTTTGGACATTTAAGAAACTTTGTTAAGTTAAATACAAATTTGAAAAAATCAATTTGAGTAGTTCCTTGGACTCACCTCTTTTCTAATCACCCATCAAATATTAACCATTGGTTGCAATCTCAGCACCATTCATGGGGATGGGTCTACTTGAAAAAGGTGTTAAATGTTCCACAATCTAACTCACTCACTTGGTCTTTGAACGTTTGCTTTAACTTTATCAAAATTCTTAAATGACCAAAAATCTAGATTAAATCGATAACACTTCATTTGGGTACTAAAATTGAACAACTATTGACATGGAGGGCATCCGGGCGTGTGCTTGACAAATCGAGTCTCACACATCTTTGCTTTTGGGCTTAAAACAAAATCACACCAACTCTTGAATTCTTTAAAGGAAATTAATTGATAGTTGACGTGGAGGGTCTCCGGGTGTGCGAGTTTTCTTTTGTTGACCCTAACTCTTCTTCTTGTTTTCATTCTTTGATCGATTTACTTTTATTGGTGCTTCAAAATGGAATTGAACATTGTCTCTTAAACATGAGTGCTTGCAAAGTCTAGATTAGCACACTTAAGAGTCAGTTGGTAAAAGAACAAGCATTTTTTTTTTAGTCCAAGGTCATCCAAGTCTTCTCTCTCCTTGTCGTATTTCGAGGCCATCTTGGGTGCATAAGATTAGGATCCAAAACCTTGTTTCTTTTTAGGAGGCCTACTTGGGGATTTTGTCACCCCTTGGACAACCTCAACTCTCGCGTTCTGGCAGAGTATAAGAACTGGAAGGTGAATTGAAAGACACCTCTCTTGGGATCAAGATTTTGTCACTCGGACTAAGCCTCAAGGAACTTTATACCCTTGAGAAGTGAAAGAGGAGAAGTGGGTTACCGCTCCTCTTGGCTGTGTGACATCTTTTTGGTTTCATCTACGGACTTGGGCCTCACGTACTTTGTGTATATCGAGGAATCCCTAGCTATAACAAATTTCATCCTTGTAGAAAGCTTCTTAGGATGTTGGTGTGTTTGATGTGTTTGCTCCAAAATTTTGTCTGCTTGTTTGTTCATAGCTTTTGAATGAATGTTTGCCAACTTTGGTCAAAATCCCAAAAAAATAGAAATCTCCCAGCTCAAGGCATACTTATCGTAGTCACTTCCTTATCAGAAAATCATCCAAGCTCCCCCACTGCAACCGAATCTATCTAGTTCCTTTCTTTAGAACAATCCCAAATCCAAAGTCTCTCCAAATCATCCCCCCCCAGCCAGCTAGCAACCCAATCCAAAATCACACCCAAGCCTTTAGAGAGTTTTTGTCATTCTGCTAGAATTTTCTATCCAATCAATCAGACCAATCCACCAGCCTCACCAAGGTTATCCTTTTGACAGAGCTTTGTCTAGGGTAATCTAGCTCTGTCACTTGTTATCCCTCATCACCTTGAGCTAAAGGTTGGGATCCACAAGTGGTCAATCTCGTGTCGTGCCCATAGGATCATTAGTCTATCCTTAAGTTGACACAATCTCCACCAATCCAGTGCATAGGAAAAAAAAACTCTCACTTTTTGATAGCATGCCCTTGAAGTCTTCCATCCATAGGAAAGCCAAAAATCTCTAGCCAATCCTCCTTAGGTCTGTTATACAGCTTTGACTCTCCCTAGGAAATCCTTCATCAGTCAATTTAAAATCTGCACTTAATCCAAATCCAACCATGAGCTTTCGTGTTCATCCATATGCAAGACCCCATCCCCATCCGAATCATCATCAAAACATCAAATCCCAAACCTATCATGATGTGTTTGGTCATATTGTTCTTGCTCCCACAACCTCCTATTCCAATGATGATGAAAATCTTTTTGACTATGACGGGTATATTGAAAGCCTTGGAAACATTCCCCCAAGCATCCCCCAAAATCCAAGAGTTATTCCAAACTATCTAGTCATGCCATCTGATATCCCAGCTTCTCCTCCATCACCCAATCAACCAATATTCCAATCTTCCACCCTCATCACACCATCTATTCCTATCAATCCACCACCTCCACCTCCGACACACGAGTCTCCAAGGAATCTCCTAGAGGAAATACAAGAAAAGCCACCTCCAATAGTCAATAAGCCATGTCATCTAATCCAACCATGTGATGTAGTCAGTGATGAAGGTTCCCCATATATAATATCATCCTCATCTCCCATAGCTATCATCCCCATACCATCCATCAAGTTTCTTAAAATCCTTCCACTTCCTGCAAGCATCAAATTCCCACCACCCATCGAATCGCTCCAAATCCCATCCACATCTCCTCCTCCAAGCATTATCCAAATCCCATATAATGAACCTCATGCATCCACTCCCATCCATTCGTTTCAAGATCTTGTCCAAAAGCATGTTGAAATATCCTCTGACAGAACAATAGATCCTGCCATCCCACTTATTCCCCTACATGATCCACTTTTACCACCCCCTCCATATCTAAATCCTACCATCTTACTTACTCCATCTCAAGATCCCTTTCCCTTAGCCCACCCAACTCAAGATCATATTCTCCCATCTCCTCTACTTTATGATCATACATCTCCCATAATCCATGATGATAGATCCATTGAAAAAGAACTAATTATCATATCTGAAGCTCCAACTCCTTCAGCTAGTAATGGACTCACATCTTGTGTTCCAAATAATGAAAATCATATTGGAAAAAGAAATGAAAACGTATTTCTAGATTTTGGTATCCCCGCTATTCCTGCATGGTCCCAAGTCCTTCCATCTCCACCCCAAAGTTCCCATCCATCTTATTCCACATCTATTTTGGGCCCTCATCCTACTCCTTATCTCCAACCATCCATTTTGGGTCCATATATCCCTTATCTAAATCCCACACCCTTTCCATCCATTTTGGGTCCTTACATACCTAATATGAATCCTTTATCCCCTCCATCTATTTTGGGACCTACACCTTCCCCATTTCCATCTATTTTGGGCCCATATCCCTCCTTCCCTCCATCCATTTTGGGAGATTATATCCATCCATATCCTATGTTCCAATCTATCCTTCCATCCCCTCAAATCCAACAGCTAGATCATCAAAGGCACTCACCCATGAATCCCTTCCAACCTTTAAACCCTATCACTCCATCAATTATCCCTCCATCTCCTCCATGCTCTTGTTCCCATACCATGGCTAATAGAAGCATATTGGATGTCAAAATACAAAAGCATAAATCCAAAAATCCACAAAAATCCAAGTCTCAACATGTCCCTTCTAAAATACATGTTCCCTTTTCCAAGCAATCTTTCCCAAGCAATCTTTTTGTTCCCTCCTCAAGGTTGCCACGATCTTCCATATCATGGTATGCTATGAATGGGGAACTCTGAGCGTATGGTTTTGATCAAGTCTTTCATTTGTTCCTTTTTTTCTTGTGGGTTACCCAGTGTCAGTTCCACACTGTTTCCTTCGAGATTCATGTGTGATGCTGGGGCAATCCTTGCGTGTTTGTTTTGAGTCAGTCCATCAGTCCTCTGGACAGTTGGTGAAAAGGCCTTGATGTTCTTGGTAACCTTGGCAATTAACCAACAGTCCTATAGCAAATCTAGTTCTCAACTACATGGTGGTACTTCTCTTTGAAGTATCCCCCCGCTCAAAAAGCTTCAATGGTTTTCCTTCATCTCCATTATCCCCCATCCATATCCAACATCCATTTCTCCTACCCCAGCTTATGCATCAGTATCTCTTTGAATCACTCCTCACCTTTAGCTTTAGGGATCCACCAATCCAAATCAATCCACCAAGCCTCATCTTTTGAAATCCACAATCCTAGTCCTAGGGATCTCTGAAACCCATCTCCCACCAATCTGACTCTTTGAAATCCTATTGCATCAGCTTTTTAATCCCCTCATCCATCTCCCCATCCTGGATTCCTTTTTATAAGCACTCCACTCCTTCATCCTCCACCTTCCCTAAAGTCTTAAGCTTGCTTCCTCTTGTGCATCTGATTCTCCTTTATCATTCTCCCATAGTGAGAGTTTTAGCTAATTCAGACCCTTCTCTTTGCCAATCTGAGTCTTCTTGCTCATCTCAGATTCTTGTACTTTTCAGGAAGTCATCGAGCCTCACTTTCTCTCCCCGCCGCCTTCTTGAGGGGGCATCTTGTAGTCCATTCTCTCCTCTTCTGCTCTAGCCTTGGGAATCTTATTTTCTTATCTTTGATGCCATGCCACTTGCGGCATCACATCAAAGAGGGGAAAAATGTAGACACCTAAAAACCTTTAGAAAATAAAGTATTTTTATTTTCTAAGAAATTTCTGATGACATGATCATTTATTAATTATTTATTTATTTAATTAATTAATTAATTTTTATGCCATTAAATCCCTTTATCTTAATTAAAAATATTTAATTAAGGAATCCCTCCCAAAAATGTTTTAATCTTATTTAAACATTATTTCCTTATTTATTAATTATTTAATTAATAAATTGACCAAAAAACCCAAAATAAATAAAAAAATTATTTTTTGCCCAAAACTTGGCCAATTTCCTTAAGATCACTAACCTCTTCCAAAATCTTCTAATCCTTCTTTAATTTTGATTAAAGGCTAATCCCATCATTTCCTACCCCTAATCCCAACTCTAAATATTTAATTAAGATTAAATATTAATCCTCATGTTTATTAAAAAAAAATTAATAAATATCTCCTCAACCCAAACCTTTTTAAATAAATAAAACTTTATTTATTTCCTAAAAATCTAATTTATCCTCATCCTAAGAAGTTCTAGACTCTTCTAGAAAGTCTTCATCCTCATCCTAGGAAATTCTAGACTATTCTAGAAAGTCTTTATCCTCATCCAAAGTTTAGACTCTTCTAGAAGATGTCTTTAAACCTAATCCTAATCCCCTCCTAACCTTGTCAAATTCTCTAAACATGGGTTAAAACTTACTAACCCAAGCCAAAGTTAACAAATATCTCCTCCTTCACCCACCCTCATTAAATGCCATCCACTTGCCTATCCCTAAGCTAATCCTAAACCATCCTAATCCATCTTCTAATCATTTGCACAAGCCTAAGCAAGCTTAAAACCCTCCTAATCAAGGCCAAGTCGAAATTGCTCTCATCTCTCATAAATATCCTCAACCACAAAACTTTATGAAGCCCACTAGGCCATAAATGACTCTTCCAAGCCCTTTTATTGCTCTTACAAGTCATTATGAGGGTCTTTATGAAGATTTTATCCCTTGAGCCTCCTTTGTTGACTCATCCTTCCCCTTTCCTCCATCCTCTCACCATGTGACATGTGTCACTCCTTGATTGGCTATAAGGAAGCACAATCCATGTGCTCTCCTCTCATGCAATCTGAGCCCTCCATTAGCTTTTTCGCATCCTTGCATCTTAGCCCTCAATCCCTCAACCCTCTTGCCTATAAATTGGATCCTTCTCCTTTGAAAAATAACACAATCCATGAAGTAAAGTCATAATGCCATTTAGAGAAGCCATTTTACATCAAAACCATACACTCACACCCAAATTTCAACTCCATTTGAAGCACTTTTTGAAGCATAAAGCTTGAGCATACATCCTATCTATTTAGAAAAAACTACTCAACAAGAGAGCTTCTCATTGAGAGAGCCCATTAATGGCTGATATTCTCAATTGAGATCTCATCTTAGTCTATCTTTAAGTTTATGAATTTTGTTTAGTTTGTAGAAGCTTTATTTAAATTTGGTTTCTATTAGCATACTAACATTGCTCATATACAAATGGAACCTATTCAGTGGCCTTTGATGCAGGAGCATCTTTGATTTAATCGGTGACTACTTTGGAGTTCATGGGAGGAGGCTCAGTAGTTACTTTGGAGGGTGTTTGGATTGGTACTCATTCAAAGAAGGATTGGAGCTCAGCATGGTCTATGGAGTTTGGCATGGTCTTGGGAGCTCGGCATGGTCTAGGGAGCTCGGCATGGTCTTGGGAGCTCAGCATAGTCCAGGGAGCTTGGCATGGTCTAGGGAGCTTGGAATTGTCTATGCAGCTTGGCATTTTCTTGGGAGCTTGGCATGGTCCTTGGTTGCTTAGCATGGTTTTTTGAACTCGACATGATCTATGGAGCTTGGCATGGTCTTTGGTTGCTTGGCATGGTCTGAGAATTTGGTGTCTATTTTAGGTTGTAGAACTAATTTTCCACAATTAGTTAAAGGTTGAAACTTTTAGTGATTGAAGAGGGTCTATACTTCTACCTATATTTCAAAGCTTGAGTTCTAATTCGCTTGAAACTAGGAGATATCACAATTTTACTAAGACATCAATTTTGGCAATTTAATCATTGTAGGAGGCCAACTTTGGCATTTAATTTATCTGTTTGCATTTAATTTGTTTTTTGGGCCAACTTGTGGCTTTGATTGGTATAAGTCGGTGGTTTGGGGAAGTCTTTTGTCATGATTCATTCACTTAGAAGAGGAGTGAGGATCGGAAGTAGCTGGAGAGTTGGATTTCTTAAGTTTGTGAATAGAGCGCCAAATGTGAGGCAGTTAACAATAGGATCTTAGATGAAGTTGGAGTAGAGCTAGTAGCTATGGCTTGGAAAAAAAGGAGATTTTTTGGTGGGCTTGTGAGCACAAGTTGATATCTTTCTTATGGGTTTCTACTAGAGTGTGGATCTAGACTAGCTAGGGTTTGGGATTAGATCTTGAGGGATCTTGCAGAACTATTACTTGCTTTGTATTTGGCCATAACTAGGAAGGCCTTAGAGCCTAGCACATTCCATGTAATCAGTTATATTTATGAATCAAGAATTGTAATTTTGTATCAGATCTAGCCTTATTATTTCTTTTTGTTCTTGTGTTTCTATTGTGTTGTTGTATTGCATTGCACCAGGTGATATCAAAGCCAAGTTGTTCTTGAGTGTGTAGACAGATTGCCGAAGTTAAGGTAGTTTGCACTAGGACTTGGTTGGAGAAGTAGATTTGAGTTGATCTTGATCTAAGGGCTTGTAGATTGATCAATGGATGCAAATATGGATGACTAATCTCATTGAGCCATGATCAAAGAGAATTTGTGTATTGCAAATCCATGGTCCTAGACTTGTGATGTGGTTCCTGATTGTTCATGCAAGGTGGTGAGTTACGATCTGACTTGCAAACAATTCAAGGTTGTCACAAGGAGCATGTGAAGGATTTGTTACAAAGGGTTTAAAAATATCTTGGAAGATGGCTCCAAGAGGATTGGACCCTAAGATGATTTCAAATCTCCATGATATGGTGGAGAGGAGGTTTTCTGAGATGACTACTCGATTTGAAGCTAGCTTGGCTGATCGAGTTGCTTATTTTGAAGCTAGCTGGGCTAATTGACTTAGGGATGAGGTGAGGAAGGAATTACATGGATGTTTGTGGATCTAGAGTCTACTGATCTGGAAGAGAGTTTTTTGGCCAATTAAGAGACTTGTTCCTAAGAGAAGATGGCATAATAAGGTTGAGGTGGAAGAGTTTGGTTTTGCCAATCAATTTGTGGAGTCTGATACAGAACTTGTAGAATAGCTAGAAGTTGTTGCTGAAGATATTCCTAACCTTGTTGACTCTAGGATAGAGGTTGGTTTTCATGATTAGTTTGTTGAGTCTGACATGTAAATCGTAGAGTGCTTGATCATGGATGATCTAGTTGCTATTGGTGGTGAGTTGTGTGTTGCAAAGCATCTTGTTGTGAGCAATGAGATGGTTGGTGTTGAGATTTTGGCATGTGTTGATGGAGATCTTCATATTGTCACTAATGTGGAGTTGGTTGTTGCTGGTATGGATTCACTAGTTGTTGTGGATGAGGATTTGATGTTGAAGCATTATGTTCAATTTGTTCTTGGGAGTGAACATGTAGATTGGATGGTTGAGATTCTAGTGTTTGATAGAATGATGTAGATGTGGATGATGTGTAGATTGGTTTTCTTATCCCTGTTGGAGTGGAAGCCTTTGGTGAAGATGAAGTTGGTTGTTGCTCTTTCTTTGGGCATCAAAGTGTGGGACACACTTTTCTATTTACTTAGGGAGTCTGATGTAGGAGCATCTTGGATTTACTTGGTGAGTAATTTGGAGTTTATGGGAGGAAGTTCAGTAGTTTCTTTGGAGGGTGTTTGGACTAGTGCTCATTCAAATAAGGATTGGACCTTGGCATGGTCTAGGGAGCTTGTCATAGTCTTTGGTTGCTTGGCATGGTCTGAGAATTTGGTTTCTATTTCAGTCTATATAACTAGCATTCCACAATGAGTTAAAGTTTAAAATTTTCAAAGATTGAAGAGGGTCTAGACTTCTACCTACAGTTCTAAGCTCGAGTTCTAATTCATTCAGAGCTAGGAGATATCACAATTTTACTAAGAAATTTATTTTGGGAATTTAATCATTGTAAGAGGCCAACTTTGGCATTTAATTTATGTATTTGCATTTAATTTGTGTTTTTAGCCAAATTTTAGCTTAGATTAGTATAAGTAGGGGATTTGAGGAAGTCTTTAGTGATGATTCATTCACTCAGAAGAGGAGTGAGGGTGGGAAGTAGCTGGAGAGTGAGTATTCTTGAGTCTGGGAATAGAGCACCGAATGTGAGGCAATTTACAACAGGATCCAAGGAAAAACAAGGAGATTTCTTGGTGGGCTTGTGAGCATAAGTTGAGATCTTTCTTGTGGGTTTCTACCAGAGTGTGGATCTAGACTAGCTAGGGTTTGCGATTGGATCTTGAGGGATCTTGTAGAACTATTACTTGCTTTGTATTTGGCCATAACTGGGAAGGCCTTATAGCACAACACATTGCATGTAATTAGTTATATTTATGAATCAAGAATTGTAATTCGATATCAGATCTAGAATTATTATTTCTTCTTGTTGTTTTGTTTATGCTGTGTAGTTGTATTGCATTGTACCAGGCTCAAAGTACTAGGCTATTATGAAGGAGGAATTGAGATTGGAATGGGCTAAAGCCTTGTACCTTGGTCTTACCCCTAAAATCAACATTTTTTTTGGCTTTTACTCTAGAACAAGATTTTAATTATTGACAACTTATGCAAGAGGGGACATCTTATTCCAAATAGCTGTGTCCTTTGTAAAAACCTAGCCAAGATGGTGGATCATCTATTTATACACTATACTTTCTCTAGAGAGATCTAGTCTTTATTCAGTCAAGCTTTCAAGATGAGTTGGTGTGTTCCCAACTTGTCTATTGATTTCTTAAGGCAGTGGGAAAATTCTTGGAGGGGTACTAGGCTCCAAACTATTAGTAAGTGGGCCTTGCCTCATTTTTTCCAAGGTATTTAGAAGTAACACATTAACTAGATCTTTAGGGATGCTAACCTAATAGCTAGAATTGTGTTTGATAAAATTCAAAATGCCCTTTTGGAAAACTATATGTTTATAAAAGGAACTAACCCTTTTGTAAGTGTTAATGATATAACTATTTATTCTTAGACAACCAAAAAGGAGTGTTCCTAGTCTTTAGCCCCAAAAGATTGGCACAAAGCCAACTTTGATGGTGTGGCCAAAGGCAACTTGAGAGAGGTCGGATGTGGAGATTTAATTAGAAATAGTCATGAGTAGAAGATTGGAGTAGTTACTTTCCCCCTGGGTTTTCAAACTAACCATTATACAGAGGCTAGTGCTACCCTTCAAACAATGAAACTCTCTAAAGAAGTTGGGGTCAAATGCCTTTGGTTGGAGGGGGACTCAAATAACATTATTAAATGCCTAAGGGGAGAAAACCCACTAGCATGGAATATAAAGTATATGATGGAGGAAACAAAAAATGTTTTTCTTACCTTCAAACAGGTCTTTGTGTCACATGTTTACTGTGAAGGTAACATGGTTTCTAATTGGATGGGAAATGAGGCAATAAGGAGGGACACATCACAAAGATGGAAAAGTGGAGAGGTTTTTCTGGTAGTTGCAAAAAGAATTATTGAACTGGAAAGGATTCATGGGAAACTAGGCAACTTAAAGTGTAATTATTGCAGTTAATATTGAAAATTTGATGTGTAAAGTAATGAGATTTTGGCACAAGCTAATCTAGAGGCATAATAATTGGGGGGTTTATTGGCATGTTTTATGGGTGATCTTAAGGGCTTATGGTATTTACTACATATTTTTCTTTTCTAAGGTCAGAGTCAAGTATAGGTTTTGGGAGAAAAGCTAGGTTTCGACACAAGGAGAAGGGAAAGCTCAAAGTCTCTGTTATTCTATTTGCAAAAACATGGTTAGGGAGAGGCATAGATGGGATATAGAGGGAGAATTTGAGAAGTGGAAGAGACATTCAAAGGTGTGGGAGAATTCTAGGGAAGGAGGTATCTCGTCCTTCATTGAAAAACTTTATGGTTGGGACCCGAAGATTACTAACCTAATGATCAAGACATGGAGAGATGGGAATGTGAAGAGTGATGGGGTATATATTCAGATCAATTAAGGGGTTATTTTCAAGGTGATAAACTCCCCTAACCAAGGCATAAAATTCTATAGGGACAAGAAAATTTCCCTAAATGCGGTGAAGGATTTTGCTAAGGACTCAAAGGAAATGAAGGATCTTGTACAGACAAGTTCCTACTATGAGCCTACTTCTATTAAGAAGCTATGTAGGTTTTTCCTAAGGGAAATTATTTCCTACATTATGCCTAACACTAGGTTTGATAGGATTTAAACCCACCATTTTATTATTCTAAATCATTCTAGGTACAAAACTAAGATTTCCATTCCCTACTATCTATTTTTCTTAGTTAATAAGAGTATAATGGATTATAAGAAGAAAGTGTACTCTAACCCTACCTTCAACAAGGGTTTTTTATTACTATTATATGGGCATTTTAAATCTCAAACTCGTGGAAGGGCTATTGGCCAGAAGGTAGTTTTTTCTGAAGAAATAGAGAGCTCCTACCTCCCATTAGACATAGAGGATAGTTTAGGTTTTCACTCAGGAGAAGAAGAGGAGGTGGTAAAAATCATGAAGGATATGGGTAAGAAGAATAAAAAGAAGCTAGGGATAGTTTTGAAGAAAAGGGTAAAGTGGGAATCTTTATGTCTTGTGTTCTCATTTGTGTGCTTTATTATTTTATGATGTTAGTTATATTTACATGAAATTATTATTTCTATCTCACTAATCCTAAAAAATATCATTTTTTTGGGATCATTCACATGAGCCAAAGACCATCCTATTATACATAATGTCTCCTCCTTGAGTACTCCAATAAGATGTGTACAAACTAGTAATGTTGAAATATTCACCAAAGTTACGAACTGATAATTTGCACAAGATGTCCCCTCTTTGAGTACTCCAACACTAATCCTTCTTTTTCTTTATTAATGTGACTTCCAAACTATTCCTATAAATTTTTAATTATTTTATCACTTAGTAGAAAATTAACCTATAGAGCCAACCTATGTAGGGCACTAGCCTATAAGTATACGATCCCTTATAACCACTTATAGGCCCTAAAACCTGCGCTGATCCAGTCACCTAAGGTCTCTAACCTACTCAAAAGATAAAACACAACATGTCTCAAATATAGAAAGTAACATATCTTATTGAAATAATATGCTCTTGGTTAGCACGTACATGACAAAAAAGTTAATATAAAATCAAATTTGAGTGAATTGACCAAAACATTCAAAACAATGAGAAAACTAATAAAAACCCATAAAAATGTGCATTTATATCTTATTATTAAACATTCATTAGTCCCTATTGTGATTTTATTATAATTGTGCATCTATCTAGTGGATAGGTGCATCTATGTGTTATATATATGCATTTATTATTTTTTTACTTTCGTAAGATAGACCTTTGCATACATACCTTAGGGCTACACTTGTTATTTTTATGCTTTTTTCAAATAGAACCGAACATTCATTTAGTAGAATTGTGCATTTTTACAAATGATAATGAATATAGGTTGGTATTAGGTCATGCAAAACATTTTTCATATGTGTAGTATACATGTAGATCCATTTGGGAGGACTCAAAAATATATAAACGATACTATGAATTGAATTCTCATATTTAGTTTGAAAAAATAAGGGTTCACCATACAACATCTAGGATTTATTTCCAAGGAAAAACACTATGGTTACTCCTTCTCAAGGGGATACAAAACCTTTCAATCCATTCTCTTACCCAAATGTACACAAAGATAAAACTCGAAATATTTAGCATAAACACAAACACCCCAAAATACCACCACAACTAGTAGAGGCATAAGAAATCTATTTTATGCAATCAATGATAAAACAACAAAATTATTACTTCAAACATTCACTTAAGTTTTTCTGAAGACCATTTCATGTATTTTTAGGATGAAGGAGAAAAATAGACAAGAGGATCAAGGGCTACTTGATTTCCTGAGATAGGTTGAAGGTGGTGCTCCTATGACTTGTAGAGTTTCTTGGGTTCTCGCTCCTCCTATGTTTTGTGCAATCTTCTCCTTACAAGCTATCTTCCAGATGACAAAAATTTGACTATAGTTTTTCTCTAAATTTTTCCTATGTATCCTTTCTAAAAATTCTCTTATTTTATAAGAAATAGGATGATGTTGCATTGGTTTCGTCTATTGCAACTAACATCCTGAACAAGGTTTGATTATTTAATCAACCAATTTATTTATTATTTGTAATTATTTGTCTAATTTTTCAACTTATTACCAATTATCTATATGATCTCGGGGTTAAAGATCAATGATCTCTTGTGGTCAAACGATTAAGTCTCCTCTAGTTCACCAAGAGGTCAATGGTTACATTCTTAAGACCTTTTCTCCTTTTTGCTAAAATTTAGTTTTGTATGGTAATCTATTTTATTCCTTAGGATTATGAAGAATTAAATACATGACTTAGTTGTGGGTGTAAATGAAAGGTTGTAGGTTCAATATTCAAATATAGCAAGCACTTATAGTTTAATTTCTTCTATTAATTTAATCGATTTCCTCATTTTACTTATTAATTAACTATTAGAATTTGCAAACTAATAGATAAAATTACATAGAAGCAATAGCTCCAAAAAGAATAGATCTAGATTTGTAACTTCAAATCTAAGTGTGGATCTTTGAACATAATAGAAAAACCAAAAAAAACCCAGAAATTGGTTTTGTGCAAAACTAATAGAGAACACGTTGACTTAGTTATAACTATTCTAAAACAATTCCCATGAGGCCTCCATGTTCCTAGGGAACTATAGTAAAATAAACCTAGGTTCTCTAGAGATATTTGAGAAAGTTATTTTTTGACCTGTGATTATATTTTGTCTATCCTACTCCTACACAAAAATAGTAAAGGTTTTTTTTGTTTAGTAAATGAGGGCTTGCATTGGTCAAGCCTTAGATTGAGGAATCAACATCAAACTGTGAAATGTAAATATATATTTTTGAAACAAGAGAAATATACATATTCACCTTCCTCGTAAAATCCCTTGTTACTAAGAATTTTACATTGTTGTATGTTGTGGATGTTGAATTATATATGTAAATGTAGGATATCTTCACAAGTTGCATTAGATCTTCCATAAATACATCATGGAGCCACAGATGTAAGTGTGCATCAATGAAGAAGATGATAAATTCCTTAATGTTCATCTTCTCACTTGATCGCCAACAATATCATAGATTTTGAAGAGGAAATGCTCACAAAGAATCCTTCAATTCTTGATGAAATCTTCTTTTCTTGAATGCTTGAAGTACGTAAATGCCTTAAATTATTTATATGCTTGATTTTATTTAATGGAAAGTATAAGTTTAGCTATCATAGAAGTGTTATATTAGAGAATGGTTGTAAAATGAAGCTTCCAAGTTTCCTTATATACTAGGTTTTGGGTAGGAAAACAATACATGTTGATTGAAGAGTAAGGTTAACAAATTAAAATCCTGAGAACTTTTGGGTTGTGAGAACCACAATCACTAGGGAAGAAGTTCACTTGGGTCAACCTCTTGTGGACTAGGTTGAATTGGGTCAATGTATTCCTAGAGGAGGGAATGGGTAAGCCATGGAAATATTATGAGGAATGTAGAAATATTTAGGAAGAAGGTGGACAAATGTAGGAGAAAGGGAACAACAAGCATAGGTCCATCCATGGTCTAGGAAGTCGCTATGTAATGAGTACTAAAAGACCTTAAAAGGAAAGTGTATATATCTGAGGATTGCATATTTAGCCCCCACTTTAGTGGGAGTATGATCCTTAACCTCATGGTACAGTAGATTGAAAGGAAATAAAAAATCATATCATAACTTAGGAGACAAAGAAATTATCAATCTCCCAAGAGATTGGAGTATTTATCATATCCAAAATAAAAGTAAGAGATAAATAATTAAAAATGGGTGTAGTTACTCACCTAATAAGCTTTGTGTTCCTTATTTTGAACTACAAAAGAAAACAAAAGAAGAAGACAAATAGGGAGAGGGTCTCTAAAGGGGTTTGCATTAAATGATCTAGAAAGTGTGTGTGGCATGCTAGTCAACCCATCATAGATAAATTGAACAATCTAGAAAATGTGTATGGAATGCTTGTCAATCCATCAAAGGATACAACTTCAAGTGAAATCCATGCCCTTAAAAGAAAAATCGAAAAAATGACCCAAACATAAGGATGTGTGTGTCCTTAAGAGATAAAAAAACAAGATCAAGCTTCACAGACTATCTATCGTTAAAAGAAGGATCAAACCTCCCAAATTGTTAGTAGTTTAGAGAGGGATCAAAATATCCCAAGCCCCCAAGAACTACCATTAGTTCCAAGAAACTGATATTGCATAGAATGAAAGATGGAGAAAAAAAAGAGACATGAAGTAATTTTGCATAGATTCAAGGATAACTCAGAAATCATACCAAGAATATAAGGCTAAAGTACTCCAAGTTATACTTAGAATATATTTTTTATACGTCATGATCAAAAGGTATGAGTGGAGTGCATTCCCCCAAATTCAAGTGATTTAAAAACACCTTAATAGCAGAAATAACTTTAACGTAAGCATACATGCATCCTCTAAGAATATTTTGACTTTAAGATGCCTGTTAGAAAAAGAATATATCAAGGGAATGAAACATGTAAGTGATCTTATTGAATAAGCATGAGTGATATTAAATTATAATTATCAAGTGTATACTATTCGACCTTAGTTTTGAAAATTATTGGATCAATTATAACCCTATAATATAGAGAAAGTAAAGTCGTGATGAGATTATCAACCTAATATAAAATGAAGGTTCAAGCTTTAGATTTAGGTGATAACGGGTTATGAGCCACAAGGCATGATAGGAAAAGTGATGATGAGTTATACCTTGGTATGAATATAATTGTAAGAGTGGATGAGTAAACATTGACAACATCCTTTCTAATGATTTTTACCTACCTCATTGCAAACCTACAACCTAAGGATTAATTCAAAAGTCATTTATGACTAGGAGATGTGAAATATAAATTATAGATAAGAACAAAAACATTCAATGCTCTCTTCGCTAATAATTATAATTTTTTTAACAAATGAAGTAATATAGGATAAAGATATATATATGTATACATGATGATACCAAATTTTGTGAATTTGATAGCACAACTTTAACCTACATATTGTGGTGAATTTGACCTAAGAAATATTATGTGTAGATTCCCAATATATAATTATAGTGAATTGAGGATAAGAGATTTGGTATTATAACTACAACTCAGAGTATAACTCTACCTATTAGTAATGTCCCCACATCTTTAGGTTCTTTGAAAGGAGACCCATGTAAAAACAAGAGGATGTAAGGAAAATCATTTTGGTTATCCTTGCATTGGTACTATCAGGTGGGTTCTAGTCTAGACACACCACTTAGTATAGTAAACCCTAATCATAGGGTGATGTCAATATATAGAGATATGTAGTTAGTATGTGGGATCAATTTGAGAAATATGGCCTTTAGACAACCAATTTATTTCAATACAAGTTCTATGCAATGTATTTAGAAGACCTAAGATTCCTCCTTTCCCTTAGTGACCCTGGTGCAACTATGTTTTTTAATTTTGTAAGCAATTGGATTTATTTCCTTGTTTGTCTGATTTTAGATTTTAATATTTTAATACTATTTTCTTCTTTCAAAAAATGTGATGTGGGGCTACTTAGACAAATTTATTATTGATGATTCTATTTTGCCTCTAGGAAATGTCTTTATTCTTGATTAAAAGTTGACTATTCTGGCCACCCTTTATTTCTTTTGTCTCATAGTTTCACTTTGAATTTTCCATCTTTGATTTTGAATTTAAATCTTGAGGCACCTTCTTGTGAATTTTGTTGGCAATGTGACATATGATAGGCCTACCAAAGGGATTCCTAACAATCAGGTGAAGGTATAGAATTAGGGTATGGGGTTCTTAGTGAAGGTACTCATACCCCACCCTCTCCCACAACTATTATAGTAGGACTAGCAAATATCCATTGACTATTATGAGTAATGGGTTGCACCCCAATATAAACTAGTTAAGGTTATGAGTTAACCTAATAAAATTTTATATATGCAAGGTTTATGTGTAGAAATGGACTATCTTAGTGTCTTATCAAGGAATCAATACATGGTAAAAACAACAAAGTAAAATTAGTTATCCTTCGATAAAGATCTAAGCTATATTTTAAGGAAACCCTATTTGAGGGAGTCTTGTACAACTTTTACCCGATTGAGTGAGTATAGGGAAATTTAGAACACCTTATGGTATTATTATTGTTACAAGATAATATATAATTATATTCATACCAGTTTAGAATATTATTTATATGTGACCAGCATGTTTTAAAAAGTGTTTGACCTTGGGAAGCATACCTATGTAAGAGTTATGGGTTGAAATTCATTTTGGTAAGAAAATTAGATAAATATGTTATCATCCTTGAGTATATATGTGAATTAAAAATCATTCTTTTATATCAAAATAAATTTTACAATAAGTGTTGGAAATGATTAAAAAGATCATGAATGAAGAATAATAGAACTAGTAAAGAATGTTTCAATCATTATTTTTTCTTTGACGTCAAACTTGCTACTTGTAGGAATAATAATTGCTTCAGTGATTCAAATACTATCAATTGGTTGATTGACAAGGAGGTGGCAATCAATAAGACGTAATTAGATGTTGGAATTAAAGATAGAGTAACTAAGAGAAGGGGGGGGGGGGGGGAGGGGGGAGGAGGGGTGAATCAGTTACTATCAAAAATTCATCGTGTAATCCTTTAGATGTCTTAAAGATCTAGTAACTACTTTTACTTGGTAAAAAATTGTTTAAACTTGGTAAATTAAACTATTATAGTCATGCATGTAGCTAAAAATAAAGTGAACACAAGAGACACCAAATTTAACGTGGAAACCCAATATGGGAAAAACCACCAAGTAACTAGTCACCAATTTTTCACTCTTCTAAAGTAAGCCCTGTTAGGAGCCAACCCTGTTAAAGGTTATAATACACACTATTAGCTATGACCTTGTTAGAGGATTTAATCACCCTATTAGGAGTGGCCTTGCTAGAGGTCTTTAGAAAAATTCAAATGAACTATCACCTTGTTAGAGGATTTACAAAATGGCTATTAAACCAACTCTATTAAGAGATTTGAAATCAGTGCTACAATGGTTAGAAAGCAATAATGAACTTACCTAAACAAGATACAACTGAATTTTCTAGATAAAGGTCTCTGTTCAGCATCATTAGATCCTCCTTGATGAAATATGACTTTGTTTCTTCAATGATCTCTGATCATACTTTGAATCTACTTCCAAAATAATCAGTCTTCATATCACATTAGCTTTTCATTCTTCCTCATACCACAATTATAAATTCGCAACATGACTTCTTACTTATACCATTCAGATTGTCAAGTCGGCCTATTTACATGTTTCATTTACCAATAAACCATTCATCATTTAGCTATAGATATTATTCTTAAACAAATAAAAATTTTATACTGGCCAACCGTGCTCAATGAATACTGCTTCCAAAATTTCCAAAGCTAACCTTTTTGACTCGGTTAAAATTACAATATCTTAAAATCCTTTGGCTATCGAGTTTACTTGGTAAGAATTTCTTTTACCAAATTACCTTTGATGACTAAGTGAACTCGGTAAGAACTAAATCCTTCCATTGCCGAGTGATTTTGGTAAGAACTACTTTTGTCATGTTTTCTTCGATTATTGAGTGATTTTGGTAAGAACTGCTTTTGTCATATTTTCTTCAATTATCAAGTGATTTTGATAAGAACTAAATTTCTTTGATTACCTTGAAGGCTTGATAACTAGCTATTTACTTGGTAGATACTGCAAGCTATCTTTACTAACCTTTTGGGCTTAGTAGACACTGTCTATTGCCTTGCTGATCTTCTAAGCTCAGTAGGCACTATTCTTTGCTTTTTTGAATTTCTAAGTTAGGTAGGCACTATCTAATGACTAATATGACATTTTTTGTGACATAAAAGACAACACATAATTGAACAATTGTAACTAATAATCTCCCTCTTTGGCATTGATGGCAAAAGAACATGCCATAGTAGAATGAAATTTGAAAACAAGTCTTTTAGTGACAAAAATCCCTCTTATACAAGCTCTCCCTCTTACACAAACTCTTATTATTTACAAATTTTAGAAAGATATGACTATATATATAGATATTCTCCCTCTTTGATAACAAATGCAAAAGATAACTCCAAACAACTAAATAACATTGTACCTAATGTACTGATTCATATGTAATGTCTTCATTGGTTTGCTACATCAACTGATAGATTTCCAGCTCTATTCCTATTGATGCATTACTAAAATTGTATTTTAGTGAGCTTCAAATAGGAGAATGACCCCTAACTTACCTCTTAGATACAAGAATGCATCCTTAGGTAAAGGCTTTTCTGAATATGTTAGCAATTTGTTCCTTTGTATGCACATATTCCAATCTTATTTCCTTTTCTTGCACCATTTCTGTAACAAAGTGATAATTTATGGAAATGTGCTTGGTTTTTGAATGCATCAATGGATTTTTAGAGATGTTAATTGCACTTGTGTTATCGCAAAACATAACAAAAGGTTCTTTGATTTCTTGCTTCATACCTTCCAATAATTGTTTAAACCATACAATGTTTTTAGCAATTTACTACTGCTATGACATATTCAGCCTCTGTTGTGGATTGAGATGACCTTCCAAGAAAGAAAGCTCCTCCACTTGTGCTCTTTCTATCATCAATATTTTATGCCCAATTCGCATCAGTGAACACCTTTAAGTCCAATTTTTCTTCAAGTTTATACCATAATCCATATTTTTCAATTCCTTTCAAGTATCTCATGATCCTTTTAATTGCCATCATGTGATTTTCTTTTGATTTTACTGAGAACCTTGCTACAATTCCTACTACAAGGGAAATGTTTGGTCTTCTGTGCACTACATATTGCAATTTTCCAATCATAGATCTATACAATGTATGATCCACTTCCTTTGATTTATCATCCTTGGTGAGTTTTAACCTAGTGCACATAGGAGTCCCAACTAGTTTGTAGTCTTCCATACCAAACTTTTTTAGTATCTCCTTGATGAATTTAGATTGAGTGATGTAAATGCCATTCTTGTTCTACTGTTCTACTGAATTTGAAGACCAAAAAAGAATTTTATCTCACCAAACATTGACATTTCAAATTCTTTGTTCATCTGTTTTGAAAATTCTTTGCAAAGATCATCATTTCTTATGAATAAAGTATCATCTACAAATATTTCTGCCAAAGCAGTTTTGTTATCTGGTACTTCCTTTATGTACAAACTGTTATTGTCATTAGTTCTTTGAAAACCAATATGAATAAGATAGTTATGCAGTCTTCCATACCATGCTCTCAGGGCTTGTTTTAGACCATATAATGCTTTATGCAACTTGCAGACCATGTCCTTCTTCTCTGGATCAACAAAACCTTTAGGCTGCTCAATATAAACCTCTTCCTCCAATATACCATTGATAAATGTTGACTTGACATCCATCTGATAAAATTTGTATACTTTGAATGCAACATATGCAAGTAAAGTTTTGACACCTTCCAATCTTGCAACAAGAGCAAAAGTTTCTCCATAGTCTACAATTTCTTCTTGTGAATATCCTTTGCATACTAGTCTAGCTTTGTTCCTTTATACCTTACCATCTTCATTTAGTTTGTTTTTGAATACCCGCTTTGTTCCAATTATATTCATATCTTTTGTTCTAGGTACAAGAGTCCATGTTTTGTTTTCTTCTATCTGTTCTGTCTCTTAATTCATAGCTTCAATCCAACTTTCATTGTCTAGTGCATCTTTGACATTTCTAGGTTCAAGATCAGCAAGTAAACAAGTGCTTTTAAACTTACTTCTTGTCATTGTTCCTTTTGATTTATCACCAATGATCTAATCTGGTGCATGATGCTTTCTGACATATTTAGCTAACATGAGATTCTTTCCTTTTGAATGACTTGCATTTTTTTCATTTTGTCTCTCAACTTCTAGTTCTGATTCAGGTTGCTTGGGCTCGGTAGATGCTAACTCAAAAGCTTTTGTTTGCAACTTGGGTTCTTGCAGCTCAGTAGATGTTGACTCGGTTTAAACTTCTTGTGACTCAATTAATGAAGACTTTGGAGTTGAGGATTCCTGATTGATAGGTATAGTTGGTATTTTGTCAAGTTCAATGTAAACAAATCTTCTATAGTCTTTAGGTTCCTTTTTGCTTTCTTCTTCTATTCTTTCTGCAAACTCATCAACTTTCACATGTGCACTTTCTATAACTTTTTTAGTAGATAAGTTCAAACATCTATATGCTTTGCTTTTGCAAGAGTATCCCAAAAATATTTCTTCATCACTTTTTACATCAAATTTACCTTTCCTAGATTCTTTTAAAATGTAACATTTTCTTCCAAATACCTTTAGATAACTTACATTGGGTTTGTAGCCATACCACAATTCATAAGGTGTTTTGAATGAGTCCTTCTTTAGTTGTACTCGATTCAATGTATGAACTACAATGTTGATGACTTCCTTCTAGTATTTGATAGCAATGCTTTTCACAATCATTAAGGTTCTTGCACAATTGATTATAGATTTGTTCCTTCTTTCTGCTATCCCATTTTGTTCAAGAGTTCTAGGTGCTGAAACCTGTCTTTTGATTCCTCTTGTAATAAAAAAGTTACTAAAATCCTGCGAAATGAATTCATCACCTCTATCAAACCTTAAGCATTTTAGTCTTTTTCCTGTTTCCTTTTCTACTCTGGCCAAATACCATTTGAACTTTTCAAATGCTTTTGATTTCTCTCTAAGGTATATAATAGTCATCAACAAACAGAATGAAGAAATTTTTACAAGTATAACTTTCAATGCCAATAGGACCACACAAATCAGTATGCACAATTTCTAGAACTTCTTCAGTCCGATAGTTCTTGCTTTTAAAACTAGTCTTTCCCATTTTACCAATTTGACAATTCTTGTATAGACCAACCTCAGGTTTCTTTATATCAAGAATACCTCTTACTTTCTCGAATTTACTAATCTTTATTAATTTTTAAAAGTTTACATGACACAACCTCCTATTCCATAACCAATTTTCTTCAATTTGAGCAATGAAACATGAACATTCACCTAGTTCAAGATAAAATAAGTTACCTTCTTTTTGAGTGCCAGAGCCAATTATCTTTCCTTTTCCATCTTGTAATCTTGCTTGCCATGCATGAATTCTACCTTGAATCCATTATTGAGTAGTTGTGCCACACTCAACAAATTGTACTTTAGTCTTCTACCCAATATGAATTATCACACACAAGTTCCTTGGTTAGAGAGATTCTTCCTTTTCCGTTTATACAACAAGGTTCATTGTTACCAAATCTTAGGCTACCACCATCACAGTTTTCAAAAAATTTAAACTTAGTTTTATCACCAGTCATTTGATGAGAACAACCACTATCAATGATCCATGTATCAATTTTTCTCATATGAGAAATTTGTGCTATTTCCTCATCATTATTAGATTCATCTTTTACAGCAATGTAGACAATTTCATCATCTTCTTCTTCATTAGAATCATTGAAATCTTTTGCCATAAAACATGTTTTCTTACATTTATCCTTAAAATATTTGAAGCCTTTCTTGCCATTGTACTTGTGACCTTTCTTTTCATCTTTGTTCTACTTACTTGGGCACCTAGCAATAATATGTCCAATTTCTCCACAAGAGAACTAGATTAGAGGAACTTTACCTGTTGAAAATGATTGAAAAGATCATAAATGAAGGATAATGGAACTGGTAAAGAATTTCTTCAGCCATTGTTTTTTCATTGAAGTCAAACTTGCTACTTGCAGGAATGACAATTGTTTTAGTGATCCAAATACTATTAATTGTTTGAATGACAAGGAGGTGGCAATCAATAAGATGTAACTAGAGTACCTAGAGAAAGGTTGAAGTTATGATGATGTAATGAAGTATAAGGATCAGCTAAGCCATTGATGAAACAATGTATTGATAACATACTCTAAGAGGATTGACAAACTAAGATATTTCAAAGATGTAAAGATTAACTAATTTCATTAGAAAGAACCGAGTAAGCTAGTTAGAGCCGAAAAGATTCTCAGTTGAAGCCAAGCAAGTTCAACTTCAATATAAGATGAGGGATTACTCAGATATCAAGTAACATAGAATCCTTCAAGTGCTGAGTAGAAAAAAAAGATAATGGATGCTGAGTAAGTTTTCAGGTACTGAGCGTCAGTAAATAACAATCGAGTAATACAAAAGGTGCCAAGCATTAGTAAACCAATAATGCCGAGTTGCTACATTATTTGTTAAAACAAGATTCACCATATTAGAAGCGATAAGGTTGTTACATCAAATTTTGTGAAGTATTTGAAAGTTATGAATGATGAGTAGATGTCATAGAATTCTGTGTAATCCATGCAAACCAATCCAAGGCGAAGTCTAATGGATTCATCATGAAGTTTTTAAAAGAAATAATTTTGAAAAAAAACAATGCCATTTTCTCAAGAGAAAATTAAGATTTGAGCGAGAAATCAAGGACAGAACTTCTTTATAAGGAGTTATAGGTTAGAGATCATGAGAGGATGCAAGAGAATGAATTGGTCATAAGTGTGATCATGCAAAGAAGCCTAGAGGAGTAAAAATAGAGCATCAAGACTCTGAGTTGATCAAGTGACTAGAGATTGCATTGGCATAACGAGTGGAAGAACTCAAGGAGATAGATCTTGAAGGGTGAACAAGTTGTCAGCACTGCAAGAAACAAAAGCCAAGCAAAGAAAGGAACTAAAGGGTGATCTAAAATTTGCATAGTGAGGGTTGAAAATATGTATCAAGTCAAAACCTTTCTAATACTTTCTTACCATTGTATTAGATACTAAAATCCTACATTGATAGGTTAGCCTAACAGCTAGGTGGATAAGCCTCAAGAAAAGAAAAGAATATTTCCAAGAGAAGGATAAAGAGATCCTCAAGAGAAGGGTAAAAAGATTGTTAAGAGAAGGATAAGAGATCCTTAGGAGGAGGATAGGTGATCCTTAGAGAGGGATGAAATATTATTTTGAGAAGGTGACTGAAAATCTCACGGACTTGGGTGAGCCTAATAGCTCTATGTAAATCCTTTAATAGGGTGACATTCCAAGTTGAATGTTCTTAAATCATTTAACAAGGTCACATTTAAAAATGTGTTGTAGCCTTTGATAGGGAAGACCATTAGAAGAGGTTGAAATCAATTGCGCAATTATTTTGTGGGTATCATCCCCACTCCAGTTTTACCCTCTTATTCTTGGAAGGTTTATGGGTTATCAAATATTTAGTGTTATGGTGTGATGCATGTTTACTTTTCATATTTGTTTAATGTTTAATTGCATACATGATAATATCAGTTATATACTATTAAGAATTTGTAGTAAAAGTTGTGATAGACATCATTGGACCTTGAATAACTGATTCACCCCCCTCTCAGTTATTCTAAAGAATTCTAACAATTGGTATCAGAATAGACTGCTGATTTGTTTCAAGGTACTAGCAGCAAGAAGACCAAGATGTCCAAGAGAGAATTTTCCAAGTTAAACAAAGACAGTTTGGTTGCATGGCAAAGTGTAAGGTCCCTCTTTGGATTTACTTATTTAATATGAATTTCTCTGTCAAATCTGTTGCAGGATATTTGAATGGATATGGAGTAATGTTGTAGGTTTTTAGATCTACTAATGAAAATTGAGAACAACAGATACATCCATGCTTTAATACTTAAAGATTAGAGAATGACTATGTTTTCTCGATTGTTTAACATTAATTTTCACTAACAATAATCAAGGTGTTTCACTTAATGATGATGTTATTTATTTTGTTACCTCAATGATTATGATTCTATGCATTTAGATAGTTCAATATTCACTATTGGTGATGTTATGATGTTTAGGTATATGCATACCTAACAATGATTAGTCTTGCATTTAATCTAAATTACTGAATAAGTTATATGTCATATTGATTATATAATTACTAATGATTAAATGTGAGTAGAAATGAATTAAATAGTTAAGTAATTGATGCATTATGTTCTAAGTTCACCCCGATCCATCGTATCATAGTGATACATTAATATTATTTTGATACTCATGACTCGAGATGTCGAGACATTATCTGATGCTTGAACATATTTTATTATTTCATGATTGTGATGTTGCTTTCAGATATTTGATATTCGTCATTTAAGGTTTTATGTAGATGTCTATTGATGAATTAAGTAAAATGTAAGATTAACACATTGATTTTGGAATCTTTATGATTAAGGATATAAGTAGGATGAAAGAAACCCTGATTGATGTATGTTTCAATTTATGTGAATTTTTGATACGTATATACATATGTACATGTGATTTTACAAGACTACTGATGTGTGTAATGAGTGTCTAGATATTTTAGCCAAGAAACTCGATGGAGGTATAGAACTGATCCCTATGTGCTCATTGTGGAAACCTTGTTGTTTGTAATTCAAGTATTTTATTGTGAGATGTGTGAATGTGTCTTTCTGTAATCAATAAATGTTAACATTCATAACTATTTTTTTTTAGTGTCTCTTGGGATCGTGAATTGTTGTGATCTTCATGGTGCTTATTAGGGTTAGCTATGTAACCTTTGGACCTAAGTCAGTTTAAGTTAGTGTCTTTTTGCTAATTTGGTTCTTAATTGAGTTTAGTCATCCCTAATCTAGATTAGTGCTTAATCTGCATTTTAGAGTTGTTAGTTAGTCCTAATTAATTCCTAGCTTTTGTTTGGTTCCAAGCCAATTCCAAGGCTTTAAAACATGAAATAATTATACCCAAGGGGTATGGGTATGGGTTGGGGGTCTTTTCCAACCCCTAAGTCACTTTTATTGACTTTTGAGATCACTCAAAAAGTCTCTTTTTGCCTTTGTGCGAAAATTGACTATGGCTACTATGAGTTGCATCACCTCACCTCCACTTAGTTGTTAACCATAGTATGAGTTAAGTTAGGAAGTTCTAGATTGTTAGGTGGGTGGGAGTAGTTATTGTTCTTTTTGGTGGTTGATTTTGAGGCTTTTTAGAGGCCCTTCTTGGACTAGTAGAGGGGATTACCCAATCTCTACATTTAGAGAGGAGTCTTGGAAGATTGAAGCAAGGAAGGGAAAAGCTCTACTCAAACTTGTTCATTTTTCATTACCTCTTTGTGAAGGTAGGAGTTCTTCATCTCCCTTGTTCATATTTTCATGCTTGTTTCATGCTATGCTACCTTGTTGTTGTTTGAATGCTTGTATGTATGTTGTGTATGTTGGGAAGATTTGAAAACCATTTTTTTTGAATGATTTCCTTTCATGTTTATGTTTGAATTTTGGAGTTTTCTTGTATGGGTGTTTTGGTATTACTCACCCTTGGATAGGGCAGAAGTGACCAATTTTGGGAAAGGTCTTTTTAGGTCGACTCCAACTAGTGTAGAGTCTCTTTTTAGGATGAGAAGAGGGAGAGAAGGTAGGGTGTTATGAGCCCCTACCTGTCAGCACAAACCTCCTATGAGGATGACATGTCAAAATGGAAGAACAGAAGTTCTTAGTTTATAGCCCCGATTGGGCATCTATTTTGGTGTTGTGCTTGACTTCTCGTATTGGAAGAATCCATCTTTCCCTAGTGTTGATTTATTGTGGATCCTATTGTGAAAACCTTGTATAAATATTCATGTTTGATTTGTTTCTTGGTCATGCTTTTTGTCACCTAATCAAATTTTGTTCCCTTCACAGTTCTTAGAAATTTGTTGCAGAAATTAATATGGAACCCTTGTTAAGGGCCATGATGGAAATGTATATTGATTGTTGAAATTCAATTATATTTGGGATTAGAATCTTGTGTAGAAATTTATTTTAAACTTCTATTGAAGTGGCAATGAAGCCTGATATTTTTACTTGTTCTTTCCCGGAGGAGCCTTTGAACTAGGTAGTTTAATAGAAAAACAAGATTGAGTAAATATGCTTGCTTTGAGTCTTATAGCTTTTTTTAAAGTTTTGCATATGTAATTTAAAAAAATCAGATGTGATGGTGTTACCTTGCTACATTTTTTTTATGATATGTAATCACATTCATTTAAATTAGATTAATCAGATAACATGTTGATATATATACTTAGCTATGCAATTTTAAGTTTAAAATAATTAAAAAAATTTGCATTTGAGTTGTGTTTAAATTTTACAATTATACATGTGTGTGAGGAAGTTAAGTGAAGTTATTTGAATGCTTGTTTATTCATTTAATCCTATTATCACTTTTAATTATTAAAACATAAATTGTTGGTTTTTTGGGCATGACACAAAGTTTGATGAAGCTAAACCTCAGATCAATAGGTGACTATGCATAGACCTCAATCATAGTTGACCATGTAGACCTTGCAAGACCCCTCACTATAGATAACATAAGAAAGAAGAAGGACCACAATCAAGCAATGTTAGATATTGCTTCAGCACTAACCGATGTCGAGTATGATGACATCAAAGGATGTGATACTTCACATTAGATGTGGAATACATTATCAAGGATCTATGGGGGAGATGACAATGTCAAGAGAGCCAAAAGAGAAATCCTAAAAGGAAAGTTTGATGAAATGAAAATGGACAAAGGAGAGAATATTTCTCAATACGATGCAAGGACGAAGGAAGTAGTCAATGCCACAAGAAGTCTAGGAGGACAGTAAGCAAAAGAAATAGTATGCAGCAAATACTTGAGAACTTTTCTTCCCATTTATGCTATAAGAGTATTAGCCATCCAAGAGCTAAGGTGTGTACCAAGAAACACAGTGACATTTGAAGGAATAATTGGAAGACTCACTGCCTTTGACCTATCCAACTTTGACAACTACAAGCAAGAAAAATTTGAATTTGCATTCAAAGCTAAGATGACAATGAAATACAATGAGGAGGTTCAAACAAAGAAAAAGAATGGAAAACGAAAGTATGTATCTAGTGATAGCAGCATTGATGAAGATGATGTGGACCAATTGGAGTCATTACTAGCAAGAAAATTTTCACAGAGGAAGAGGAAAATTCAAAGGTAAGCTACCAATTATTTTTTTCAATTGTAATGAAGTTGGTCACATTGTAGCTAGATGCACATAAAAGAAAAATTACAAGGATGGAGGCAACTTCAAGAATAAGAAAGAGGAAAACAAGGACTACAAAGGTAAAGGCAAAAGATGCTAGGGTTTTGAAGAAGACTCTGATGAAAATGATGATTAAGTAATCTATGTGGCTATGAAAGATGAATCAGATTAAGATGAAGCAACTGCTTTGGTAACCTACATGAACAAGAATGATAGATGAATCATAGGCAGTGGATGCTTTCATCACATGACTGGAGATAAAAGTAAGTTCATTACCTTTACTAAATATGAAGGAAATAGTGTTAGATTTTCCAACAATGCACCATGTCAAATCAAAGGGAAAGGTAGTATCAAGCTTACTGAAAAGATATCATGTGATAATGCATACTATGTTGAAGGACTAAATTATAACTTATTAAGTGTCTCATAGTTAGGAAACATAGGATGTAAGGTTGAATTTGAAAAAAGGAATTGCTAAGATTTATAATTCTCAAGGAAGTCAAATAGGAAAAGTTGATTAGACTAGGAGTAACTTGCTTTATCTTGACATGGAAGATGCTTCTTGTCATATTGTTCAAACTGATGATGTATGGTTATGACACAAGAGGCTATGTCATGTAAATTTTGACAATCTGCTAAGTATTAGCAAGATGAAGAAAGCCAGAGGACTACCAAAGTTGGTGAAGCCTGATAACATCATGTGCAAACAATGCCAACTAGGAAAGATGACTAAGTCAACTTTCAAAAGAAAAACTTATACTTCAAAAGAAGCATTAGAGCTAGTTCACATAGACTTGTATGGTTCTATCAAAGTACAAAGCTACAAAGGTGATAGATACATAATGCTATTTGTATATGACTATTCAAGAATGATGATAGTCATGTTCCTGAAACAAAAATCAAATGCATTCCAAATGTTCAAATGCTACTTGGCTAGAGTTGAGAAAGAAATTGGAAAGAGCCTAAAATGTCTTAGATTTTATAGAGGAGGTGAATTCACATCAAGAGAATTTGAAGAGTTTTTCAATGAAAGAGGAATTAAAAGGCAGACATTAGCACCCATAACTCCACCTCCAAATGGTATAGCAGAGAGAAGGAATAGATTAGTTATTGACTGTGCTAGGACTTTAATGATGGAGAAAAATGTTGCACTCAAGTACTGGAGAGAAGCTGTAAGTACTACAGTCTACACACTCAATAGAGTTCAAGTTAAGAAAGGTACAAATGCAACACCTTTTGAATTATGGTATGGGCATTCTCTTAGTGTGAAACATTTCAAAATATTTGGATGCAAATGTTATATATATAAAGAGTCTAGGAATGGAAAGTTTGATGCAAAGAGTGAGGAAGGCACATTTCTTGGTTATTCTACTAGAAACAAAGCTTATAAGTGCTTGAATGATAAAACTAATAAAGTAGTAGAAAGCACAAATCTAAAATTTGATGAGCTTGTAGAAGTTCAAAGTATTGAAAACACTAAGAAAGTAGAGCAAAACAAAACCTTTGTATACTTTTATGAAGGTATACCTAATAATGGTGAAGTTGAAACTCATAATTACAATCATCAATAGAATACAATATTTTTCGACTCACAGATAGTGAATGTCGAACAACAGACACATTCAAAAGTCGAGTTGCAAAATATAGAAAATGTTCATTCAAATTTTGAGAACAACCAACAAGAAGAAAATGAAAAAATAATTGATAAAAATATGCATGAAGATACAGATTCTGAAAGAAATAGCATGCAAACAAGGAAAAAACCTGTATTGGAAAAGTATGTGAAAAGACATAATCCTACAGATCAAATTATTGGAAATAAAGAGGTAGGACCAATTACAAGGAATAGAATCAGAAATGAAACATGTTTTCTTAGCAAAATGGAACCAAAAATAGTAAGTGAAGCCATAACAGATGATGACTGGTATAATGCTACGAAAGAAGAAATAGAACAATTTGAGAAGAACAAGACATGGACCTTAGTCTCAAGACCAACTGATAAGAATGTGATTGGAACCAAGTGGGTGTTCAGAAACAAGTTAATGAAAATGGTGAAATCACAAGGAACAAGGCATGACTAGTTTGTAAAGGGTATGCACAAGAAGAAGGACTAGATTATGGAGAAACTTTTGCTCCAGTTGCCAAAATGGAAGGAGTAATGACCTTACTGTCATATGCAGCCTTCAAAGGATTTAAGGTTTATCAGATGGATGTTAAGTGTAGATTTCTGAATGGTATACTCGAAGAGGATGTCTACATGGAGCAACTAAAAGGTTTTGTTGATGAAAAGAACAAAAACAAGGTATGTAAACTGCATAAGGCCCTATATGGATTGAAGCAAGCCCCTAGAGCTTGGTATGAGAGAAGGTAAGGATATTCTTGTATCTAAAATATTTGTAGATGATATAGTTTTTGGAGGAAAAGAAACACTTTGCAAAAGTTTTGCTGACAAAATGAAATATGAGTTTGAAATGTCTATGTTTGGAGAAATCAAGTTCTTTGTAGGATTGCAATTACATCAACAAAAATATGGCATATTTGTAACTCAATCAAAATACATCAAAGAGATAATTAAAAAGTTTGGATTGGAAAACTTCAAACCAGTCAGCACACCAATGGCAATAGGACATAAGCTATCTAAAAATGATGAATCAGCTAAAGTCAATCAAACAATATGCATATCCATGATTGGAAAAATACAATATGTTGTACATAGCACTAGTAGTTGGAATAGTGGTTCGATTCTCTGCCAATCCTAGAGAAAATCATCTCATGGCAATAAAAAGGATAATGAGGTATCTCAAAGGAACTGATGATTTTGGCCTGTATTACAAAAAGAATGAAAAGTTTGAGCTCAATGCATATACATATGTAGATTGGGGAGGAAACATTGATGACATAAAAAGCACAAGTGGAGGAGTATTATTCTTAGGAAAAAAGCTAGTTACTTGGACTAGCAAGAAACAAACATGTACATCTCAGTCCACTGCAGAAGTAGAATACATGGCAGTAGTAGTCAATTGCACAAACATTACGTGGCTTAAACATCTATTTAAAGGAATGAAAGAAGAGGTAACTAAACCTGTGACATTATATTGTGATAATACAAGTGCTATAAACATATTCAAGAATCTAGTTATGCATGCAAATATCAAGCATATTGAAATCAAGTATCACTATGTTAGAGAATTGGTAGAGGATAAACAAGTGAAGATGGAGTACATTCATACAAAGGAACAAATTGTAGATATCTTCACCAAACCATTGCCCAAGGTTGCTTATGAATATCTTAGAGGCAAGTTGGGGGTAATGCCCCTAACTCGGGTAGTTTAAAGAAACATGGAAGCTGTCCTACATCAACAAGAGTAGATGGTTGAGATATCAGAAATGTGATGTAGAGGATGACAAAAAGAGAAAAAACTCTAGATTAGTCACAAGCATGGTGACAAAAGGAGAAAAACATGAAGATGCGAAATCTCCATTTAGCATACTAAAGGTGATACATCTTTGGCATTTATGTCAAAGAGGGAGATATAGGTGAAACTGATCAAGATCAATTCACGAACAATACAAAGAGGGAGATATATGATATATATGAAGGATTAGGAATATAGAGTAAAGATGCAGCAGTATAGAGGGAGAAGCAGAAAAAAGGATTCAATTTGTATCAGTTATATACCAAGCAGCAAACATATGTAATTTTGGTGGTAACTAAGTTGATTAAATTAATCATTTGATCAGTTTGGTTTGCCATCAATGCCAAAGAGGGAGATTGTTGAAAATGATTGAAAAGATCATGAATGAAGGATAATGGAACTAGTAAAGAATGTTTTCAATCATTCTTTTTTCATTAATGTCAAACTTGTTACTTGTAAGAATGACAATTTTTTTAGTGATCCAAATATTATTAATTGATTGATTGACAAGGAGGTGGCAATTAATAAGATGTAACTAAAGTGCCTAGAGAAAGGTTGAAGTTATGATGATGTAATGAAGTATAAGGATCAGCTAAGCCATTGATGAAATAATGTATTGATAACATACTCTAAGAGGATAGACACACTAAGATATATCAAAGATGTAAAGATTAACTAAGTTCATTAGAAAGAACCAAGCAAGCTAGTTAGAGCCGGACAGATTCTCAGTTGAAGCCGACCAAGTTCAACTTCAATATAAGTCGAGTGATTACTCAGATGCCGAGTAACACAAAATCCTTCAAGTGTTGAGTAGAAAAAGAAGATAATGGATTCCAAGTAATTTTTTAGGTATCGAGCATTAGTAAATAAAATCCAAGTAACACAGAAGGTGCTAAGCATCAGTAAACCAATAATGTTGAGTTGCTGCATTATTTGTTAAAACAAGATTCACCAAATCAGCAGTGATAAGGTTGTTACATCAAATTATTTGAAGTAGTTAGAAGTTATGAATAATGAGTAGATGTCACATAATTCTATGTAATCCATGCAAACCAATCCAAGGTAGATGCTAATGGATTCATCATGAAGTTTCCAGAAGAAACAATTTGGAAAAAAAAACAATGTCATTTTCCCAAGAGAAAATTAAGATTTGAGTGGGAAATCAAGAACAAAACTTCTTTATAAGGAGTTACAGGTCAGAGATCAAGAGAGGATGCAAGAGAGGGAATTGGTCATAAGTGTGATCATGCAAAGAAGCCTAGAGGAGTAAGAATAGAGCATCAAGACTCTAAGTTGATCAAGTGACCAAAGATTGCATTAGCATAATGAGTGGAAGAACTCAAGCAGATAGATCTTGAAGGGTGAACAAATTGTCAGCACTGCAAGGATTAAATCCAAGCAAAGAAAGGAACTGAAGAGTGATCTAAAATCTGCATAGTGAGGGTTGCAAATCTATATCAGGTGAAAACCTTTCTAATACTTTCTTACCATTGTATTAGATACTGAAATCCTATATTGCTAGATTAGCTTAACAGCTAGGTGGATAAGCCACAGGAAAAGAATATAAGATCCCCAAGAGAAGGATAAAGAGATCCTCAAGAAAAGGGTAAAAAGATCCTTAAGAGAAGGATAAGAGATCCTTAAGAGGAGGATAGGAGATCCTTAGAGAGGGATGGAAAGATTCTTTTGAGAAGGTGACTAAAAATCCCATGGACTTTGGTGAGTCTAATAGCTCCATGTAAATCCTTTAATAGGGTGACATTCCAAGTTGAATGTTCTTAAATCCTTTAGCAAGGTCACATTTAACAATGTGTTGCAGCCTTTACCAGGGCAAGCCTTTAACAAGGCAGACCATCAGAAGTGGTTGAAATCAATTGTGCTGTTATTTTGTAGGTATCGTCCCCACTCTAGTTTTACCTTCTTATTCTTGGAGGATTTCTAGGTTATCAAATCCTTACTGCTATGGGGTGATGCATGTTTACTTTTCATAGTTGTTTAATGTTTAATTGCATACATGATAATATCAGTTATATTCTCTTAAGGATTTGTAGAAAAAGTTGTATTGGACATCATTGGACCCTGAATAATTGATTCATCCACCCTCTAAGTTATTCTAAAAAATTCTAATGTTACCTTTGTATTTTCTTTTGCCTCTTGAATATTTTATTTCTAGTAGAGCTTCAACCATTTCAAGATCACTGTCTAAACTTTGTTCTGATTCTTCATCACTTTTTTATTGAGGTTACTTCATCTTTTACCCTTTTTATTTGAGTGAAAGCTTTGCTTCAAATGTTGATTCAACATTCTTGGTATTTGGAACATATTTGTCATAGTTGTCTAGTTCAAATGCAGTCAATCTTCCAAATATGGCTGCTAAATTAATTTTATAATTTTCTTACAATCTCCTTTTTTGAATTGCAGAAACTCTGATTGCATAAATGAGAAGTAGAGTTCTAAGAACTTTACTTATAACTATCTCCTCACTGATATCTCCTCTAGATGTTGTGATTGCACTATCACATGCTTTAACTCTTTCAACATACTTTGCAATGTTTTCATCCTCTCTCATCCTCATTTGGTCAAATTGTCCTCTCAAACTTTCTACTTTGGCTCTTCCCACATTATCATCTCCTCCATAGATTTCTTTCAGCTTGTTGCACATTTCAAAGGAAGTTTTGCAATCCTTGATGTCATCAAATTCTTCATAACTCAGAGCGGATTCTATATCTACCATCATGTTGTTGTAAGTCTTCTTTTCAGCAATATCATTGACAGATAATGTATCAGAAGGTTTTGCATATTTTTCATCAAGGTACGTCAGTCCTGTATCTCTAATGGAACCTAGATGAAGTCTCATCAATCCTTGCCATGTTGAGAAGTTGTCCCTGATAATTCTTGGAATTTTCCTTTTGTAAAAAATCATGATTTTTAGCTTAGATCCTTGAAGTCTTTTCTTGTAAGCACCAAAATCTTTGATACCAACTATTGGAATTAAAGATAAAGTAACTGAGAGGGGGGGCGGTGTGAATCAATTACTATAAAAAATTCATCCTCTAATCTTTTAGATGTCTTAAAGATCTAGTAACTACCTGTACTTGGTAAACAACTATTGTAACTCGATAAATTAAACTATTATAATCATGCATGTAACTAAAAATAAAGTGAAAAATAAAGTGAACACAAGAGACACTAGATTTAACATGGAAACTCAATATGGGAAAAACCACCAAGTAACTAGTCACCAATTTTTCACTCTTCTAAACTAAGCCTTGTTTGGAGCCAACCCTATTAAAGGTTATATTACACACTGTTAGGTGTGACCCTATTAGAGGATTTAATCACCCTGTTAGAAATGGCCTTGCTAGAGGTCTTTAGAACAATTTAATTGAACTGTCACCTTGTTAGAGGATTTACAAAATGGTTGTTCAACCAACTCTATTAAGAGATTTAAAATCACTGCTACAATGGTTAGAAATCAACAATGAATTGACCTGAACAAGATGCAACTGAATTTGCTAGATATAGGTCTCTATTTAGCATCATTAGATCCTTCTTGATCAAATATGGCTATGCGGCTTCAATGATCTCTGATCATCCTTTGAATCTGCTTCCAAAATAATCAGTCTTCATATCACATTAGCTTTTCATTCATCTTCATACCACAATTATAAATTCGCAACTTGACTTCTTACTTATACCATTTAGATTATCAAGTCAGCCTATTTACATGTTTCATTTACCAATAAACCATTCATCAATCAGCTACAGATATTATTCTTACACAAATAAGTATTCTATACTGGCTGACTGTGCTCGATAAATACTGTTTCCAAAATTTCTAGAGTTAACCTTTTTGACTTGGTTAACATTACAATATCTTAAAATCCTTTAGCTGCCAAGTTTACTCGGTAAGAACTGCTTTTACCAAATTACCTTTGATGATCAAGTGAACTTGGTAAGAACTAAATCCTTTGATTACTGAGTGATTTCAGTAAGAACTGCTTTTGTCATGTTTTCTTTGATTATCGAGTGATTTTGGTAAGAACTACTTTTATCATGTTTTCTTTGATTACCGAGTGATTTCGGTAAGAACTAAATTTCTTTGATTACCTTGAAGGCTTGATAACCATCTATCTACCCAGTAGATACTGCAAGCTATCATTACTAACCTTTTTGGCTCGGTAGACACTATCTATTGCCTTGCTAATCTTTTGAGCTTTGTAGGCACTGTTCTTTTCTTTTCTACCTTTCTAAGTTTGGTAGGCACTATCTGATGACTGATATGACATTTGTGTGACATCAAAGACAACACACAATTGAACAATTGTAACCAACACTAAAGTACCTAAAGAAAGGTTGAAGTTATGATGTTGTAATGAAGTATAAAGATCAACTAAGCCATTGATGAAATAGTGTATTGATGACATACTCTAAGACACAAAGGATGGACACACCGAGACACACAAAAAATGTAGGGATTAACTAATATCATTGGAGAGAACCGAGCTAGCTAGTAAGTGTTGAATAGATTCTCAGTTGAAGCTGAGCAAGTTCAACTTAGTGTGTGCCAAGTGATCTTTAGGTACCAAGCAGCTTTCTGGTGTCGAGTAAAGATTAGGTGCCGAGTTACACAAATTTTCTTTAGGTTCTAAGCACTAGTAAATAAAAATAGAAGTTGAGTAAAATAGGAGTCGAGAATTAGTAAATCAATAATGTCGAGTTGCTACATTATTTTTTAAAGTCAAAGATTCACCAGATCAGCAGTGATAAGGTTGTTACATCAAATTGTGTGAATTAGTTGGATGATAGGGAAGATGATTAGATGTCACAAAATTCTATGTAATCCATGCAAACCATTTTCCAAGTGAATGCTAATGGATTTATCGTGAAGTTTCTAGAAGAAATAATTTGGAGGGAAAACAATACCATTTTCTCAAGAGAAAATTAAGATTTGAGCAAGAAATGAAGAACATAACTTCTTTATAAGAAATTACAGGTTAGAGATCAAATGCGCATGCATGAGAGGGAATTGATCATAACTGTGATCATGTGAAGAAGCCAAGAGGAGTAAGAATAGAACATCATGGCTCTGATTTGATCAAGTGACCATAGAGTGCTTTGGCATAATGAGTGGAATAACTCAAGGAGACAGATCTTAAAGGGTGAATAAGTTGTCAACACTGCAAGGGAGGGAAGCCAAGCAAAGAAAAGGATTGAAGAGCGATCTAAAATTTGTAAGGTTGAAGTTTCAATCTATATCATGTCAAAACCTTCTAATACTTTCTTACCATTATATTAGATATTGAAACCCTACATTGCTAGGTTAGCTTAATAGCTAGGTGGATAAGCCTCAGGAAAAGGATAAAGAGATCCCCAGGAGAAGGACAAAGTGATCCTTAAGAGAAGGATAAAGAGATCCTTAGGAGAAGGATAAGAGATCCTTAGAGAAGAGGATAGGAGATCCTTAGAGAGGGATAAAAGATTATTTTTAGAAGATGACTGAAAATCCCATGGACTTGGGTGAGCCTAATAGCTCTATGTAAGTCCTTTAATAGGGTGACATTCTAAGTTGAATGTTCTTAGATCCTTTAACAGGGTCACATCTTACAATGTGTAAAGCCTTTAACAAGGCAAACCATCAAAAGTGGTTGAAATCAATTGCATAGTTATTTTGTGGGTATTATCCCTACCCCATTTTTACCTTCTTATCCTTGGAGGGTTTTTGGGTCATCAAAATCCTTAGTGTTATGGTGTGGTGCATGTTTACTTTTCATGATTGTTTAATGTTCAATTGCATGCATGATAATTTTAGTTATGTGTTATTAAGGATTAGAAGAAAAAGTTGTATTGGACATCATTGGACCTTGGATAATTGATTCACCCCCCCCTCTTAGTTATTCTAAATAATTCTAACAATAAGTCTACACAAGGTTTAGCAAAGGATGAATTTTTTAGTTTGGGTGACTTCCAGGAGGAAGTCAAAGGAAAGTGGGGGAGGATGTAAGACCCCTCCTCATATGGACTTACTTAAATATAAATTTTTCTATTAAATGTTTTATAGGGGGTTTGAATGGATATATGATCTTGACATGACAATGGCATGTGCGAATATTGATGTTCTTGATGGAAACCATTTAGAAGCTATTGTGATAATTATGGCTATCTTATGTATTAGGATTTGATATAGTATATTGTAATTGAAAAACTCTACAAGCATGTATTTTAAGAATTAAAAAGATGTTGATATTGAGAAAGAAAAAAATATTAATTAATATCAGGAAAAAATTAAAAATTATTTGACATTCTAGAGGAGAGAGTCCTTTTCCAAAATGTATAACTTTTCTTTTGGTTAGAATATATTTTCTTTTGAAAATGTGGTGGGAGATGAAAACTATCAATTTCATGTGAGTTGGAAATTGAATCATTATAAAAGATAAAATATAGTTCTAAAGAAAAAATTTATTCTTAATTATTCTAGCTATATATGCTATCTAGATAACATAGTCTAAGTTCAAATAGAAATAACATTATTTCCATATAGATTTGTGGTGGGAACTAAACCCCTAATTTTCATTATTTTTCAACAACTAAAAAATTGTCTATAAAAATTAGGAAAATATATCAATTCTTATTCCAAATAATTATTTAAAATTATAATCCAAAACTTCATACATTTCTACACATTTCATTAGTTTACTTCATTTTCAAATTGTAAATAATAATACTAGTTTTATGCCATTGAAGGTAAATACTTATACTTTTGTTAGCCTTTTCCTTAACAAAAAGGTGACACGTGTTTGTGCTTTGCCCACTAGTGATCATTAAAGATGCTTGGAAAACAAGAAATTTATTAGGAATTGATGTGACATGGGTTTAAAACATGGAAACTCTTCACAAGATTAAATGAATGAACCTTGTTATAAATGTAGGTTATCTATTAAAGTGTCGAGAGTAGTGAATACTACTTTATACTAGATAAAATTGTATAATTTGGTTACCTTTGAAGTGACTAATTGGTGTTTATTTGAGTTGGCATGCCAAGTGTTCCTTTTGAGAGGATTGATGAATCTATTCCTAATTAATAATAGAAGGAACTTGGTGAGATTTACAAGTTAGAGTTGGATACCATAAGTAGCTAGTAGAGTTGCACTCACCCATCCCAAAACTTTGACACCATTTTTGCCTTTCTTGGAAACCTTACTTCATTTTCTATCAACAAAAATGTGTATCATGTACTTAATAGTATTATAAATAAGGGATTGTATTAGTCATTACATATCACATTCGACAATAAGTTAATCTAATAGGAGGTATAGTTTTGATTCATCCTAGTCACATGCATAAATTGTTTCCTGAATTTTTTTGAATTGAGATCTTGTTGTGGTACAATGTAGAATAAGGCTACACCAATAATAAATCTAGAACTCATATTTCATACAATCAGAATGCATACCAAATCCCCATGCTAATAGTTAGGGTTTTCTACAATTACTCCAAGAGAGTGCAACTAGCTTTAAGAAAAGAAAATACCAATTAACAATACCCATATTTCCCTTGTTCTAAAAATTAAAATTAATTCTGCCACTTCCTCCTATTACAATCTAAAATAAATCCTTCTATTGATTTCATCTAAATGAATTCAATGGAGCCCTCTCAAATCTTTGAAAAAAGTACAAGTGAAACCTATGTGTAAAGTTTCTTGTTGAGCAACCCTTGGGTGGTCTTTCACTCCTGTAGGCCACTGAATTAGAGAAATGATCATCCTCCTCTAATTTTCTTTTTTGAGAAGCCCTCCTCTTTTCCTCTAAGATTCAAAGCCCATCTGAAAAAATGATTACCAAAGATGATGAAATGAAAGCCAACAATGTACTTCATGTAGTGCCTACCATGTTCACATCCTATTACGTATTTACTCTTTTGATCCAAGCTAGAATCTTGACTGTTATTGTCTGATACATTCAATTACTAGAATAAAAACTTCAAAGTAGATATTCTTTTGTCCTAGGACCACCATCTAAATACAACTTAGACTGACGACCTTGTTTGGTGAGACTCATTATTGGTGCAACATTATGATTTTGCAATTTTGCACATTTTGCAAGTTCTTTCAATAAATGACCTTTGAAAATTGAGATAATACCCTTGACACACCCAAATGAAAATTTTGTATCCCTTTAGAAACTCCCTACCCTTCTATGGTTTAATTTCCAATATTTGACATATTTGATAAATTTGGATCTAGGCTTTGATTAGAATTCCATATCTACAGTCTAACCCAAATATAAAAATTTAAATGCACATGTTTCCCATTTACACATAGAGACATGAAGAGAACACTGAGAAAAAAATTGAAAATTTTAATGACATTTCAATTTGAATTATAGATAGTACTACCTTATTCTAGAAGCATTTCTCTCCAATAATTGATTTCCCTTGTAGAGCTTCTAAAGTTTCCAAATAAATTCGTACCATTTGATGTCTTGAAGAACCACAACTTGAAAAAATGAGTAACTAATAAATATTAATAGTATAACATGGTGGAATTTTCTAAGGATTTTGAGAATTATACAATGGTTGAGTCAACAGGGGGTCTCGAGGTTAACATTAACTTACTTGACAACCAGAACCATTTTCATCAAAACTAGAAGAATTGCCAATAGCTTCCATGCTAAAAATTTATTAACCAAACCATGTTCTTTTAATTTTATCAATTTTGACACTCCACTACTACATTTTTTAGGAATACAACAAATCAATTTACCTAGAGCTAGGAACTATAAAAGTGCACTTCTAACTAGTTGTTTAAATCTTTCTATAAGGTTCTTGGAAATGAAAATGTTCTTGCTAGAAATTTTGTTTGAATACATATATTTTTCTTATCCAAATTCATCTTATACTAACTTTAAATATTGATCAAGTTTTATGACTATTGAATATAGGATGTTAATCTTAATTAGGAGGTGCAATACTAGGTACATCATTATCAAAAACTATTGTATAAATAGGATCACAACTTACTTCCTAGCCATTGAATTATCTAGGATACAGACAAGGAGAATCCTACCTACTATTACAATTATCGCTATTACATTGAGAAGAAAAAAGATAAACAAAAATTCAAGAATTAAGTCCATACAACAAACATTGTTCTCTGATGTAGGTTCAAACTACTAATCATGGGAATGAATATCCCTCATATGATTGGATGGAGAATTACTAATTGGAGAGTGAAATTGAAATGTTGATTAATTTCTTCCCTCTAAATAAACCATGGAAAAAAATCTATTCTAATTCCAAAGAACACAATCAAAGGAACTTTGAACCACTCTACTTTCTATTGCTTTATCTTTTGAATCTTCTTTTGATTTGATATTCAATAGTATCAGCTACAAAAATAATTGTCTTGTATGTTGTTGCCAAGTTTGATTAATTATCTCTTGATTTTTCACCAGTAAGTACCAATATGTTTTTGCACATTAATCTTTTTTTGTTTACAGTAGAATTGATCAGTAAGTGTTTCATTTGGCTGAGCATCCAAGTATTTCTAGTTTTGTTCAAGTAAATAATGTCATTTGTAGCCTATATCAATAATAGGGCATCTCTTCAAATATGTCCTCTGGACAATGAAATTAGTGTTTCCTAAATGTTAGTTAATGGCAACTTCCTTGATGCAAATTTTCCTTTATGTATATTCTTTTAGTGTTCACATGGTTTCCATTTAGGGCCAATCTTCTACATTAATAACTTCATACCTGCATGGTCCTTTATCCTCTAACTCATTCTTTAATATGCTTGGGTTAAATATTAGTGACCCTCTAAAGTATTTTATCTTACCTCATGATGGTATGGATGCCACATTTTTCATCACATTGTACTTGAGTGTTTGGTCTCTCTTAGAACTTTCATTCAACTTTTAAACCCTCTTATTATTAAGGGTTTTAAATTAGGACTTTTATTATCTTTGAATAGTTATATTTTTACCATTTTGAGGAGGGTTCTCCTTAATGTGCTGAAATGAAGTAATTGAGCCTCTGTTATTTAATTTCCAAGATACTTTTTGACTCTTTGGATTCTATCATCTTATATCAATGCCAGTTATCTCCTACATTTGTCAGAATATGCAAGTCAAATTATTAGAGCCTTTAAAGTTTCTATATTAAGCTTAATATAAAAACATCATCTTGCATAGATAGTAATTATATTCTTTGTTTTATTCTATTTTTTCCCATGAGGTCTTTAATGAACACATTTGTCTTTCCCAAGTTTTCTAGGACAGCTTCTTTGTTTTGTCTGAAAACCTCTGGTTTATTCTATTTTAACTTCTATATCATTTTAAATGTTAAGTGGATTCTTTGCATTTGGAATAGATGATATGTAAACTTATTTTGGTGGCATTATAATATATATCAAAGCTCAACAATTCTTATTTTAAAGTTCCATTTATTTATATATTAAATCTATACTAGTCATTGGATGATCATCATCCTATTGATCAAGATCAATTCTTTTTGGTATCACGATAATACAAATTTTGGTTCTAATAAATCAAAAGGAATGAGAGTTAAATTTTGCATTTTTCTTCAGCTCAGTATATGTTAAATTCTTTGTAATACATTTTAACAAGGAACTAAGAAAAGATATTTGTGTAACAAAATTGAAGGTTGTCTATGTTATACAACCACAATCACTTTCTCCCTTTTTAGAAACAATAGAAGAAGGGTTATCACCAAAAGCATCATATTCACTAGACAATGGTGATCAAAAAATATTATTCACTGATATAGTAAGTCTATTTATTGAATTTCATAGTGAATAGTATCAGTAGCTTCTTCTTTGGGGAAATGTTAGAGAATTTTGGTCTATGATCAATTAGCACATGAATATGACATCTAATTGTTAGATTCATAATGGTTTTAGTGTATCAATATTTCTTTTACTTTCTCTTTTATCTAGGTAATTGCCTAGTCATGTCTTAACATCTTTGTTTGCTACATATTTTAATGGCGCACAATTCAAAAGAGGTCAATGAGCTGAGGGAAAAGCTTACAAAGGTAAGTGTTTTTTGGGTTTCATTTAACAAGCCCTCTATTGATTTCCACATTATATATATATATATATATATATATATATATATATATATATATATATATATATATATATATATATATATATATATATATATATTCCTTGGTTATCAATAGTTTAATCACCAATGCTTTCAATAGAATTCTCTTGTATTAAATCTGAAAATGAATTCACTTTTCTTCTTTGGAAAATTGAAGATCTATATTATATGAATGAAAAAATCTTAGTCATGTATACAAGAGTCAAAGAACATAATTTTATTTATGTTAATGCAATATATGACACAACTGGTAATCTTCTTCTAGAATATGTACATCCTTTTCCCTGTGAAGAATTGAGGAATTTCCTCTAGAATGGTGAAGAAAGAATTATTGGAACATTATCTCTTTAAAGATTCCTCCTCTATTTTATCATGATGCTTGGGGCCACCTTCAAACAATAACAAGCATAAAAGTTCATATATTGTTGATCGTATGCACTTTTTTGTGTGGATTTTTTTTTCTTTAATTTTGTGGTTGAATCTTCTATAAAACTATTCCAACCTAGATGCACATCTATGCTAGATTGAATCATTCCATCATCCATTTCTTCTTCTTTTTCTTCCAAAAGATCATCTTGATTCTTTAGACCCTTATGAGTTACATTGATACTATCTTCAACATTGTTGGTTAACTTCAAGTTCCCTTCCATCACTATCAAAATTCTCTATCTAAATGGATTTCTGATGGTTAAAACAAGAATATATCAAACTTCATATTGGATTTCTTTCATATATTCTATGACATGAAGCAACTTGGGGAGTTATAGCCATTGAACCTTGTCTTTGAATACCAACTTGACAATCATCAATAGAAATGCCTTCCTCTAAGAATAAAGGAATAAATTGAACATTTTCTTCATAAAGGAAATTACCATTCAAGGATTTTGAGCACAAGCTTGGAGTAAATACATCATAAGAGATTCCTTTATCAAATTCCTCCATAAGATTCCCTACTAAATTATTACTTCTTTTATCATGGTTATTCTTCTCACAAAAGATCTTTGACATTGGATTTTTCATTTGATGATAAGGCTCAAAAAGAGGATTCCTTTGACCTTTGAATGATCCATAGGATTTTAATGGTACTTCCATTGGATTAGAGGAAGTTGTCACCATATCTATATAGCTTTTATTTTCAATATGCTCAACAATATATATGTCTTTTTAAATTATTGATTCTTCTCCAAGACATCTTCCATGGAATGTGAAAGGTTCATATTCTTATTGCATGCATGATAAATAATGAATGCTAGATGATTTATCTTCTTCTCCTTGAAGCTAATTTTTAGCTTTTTCGTCAACCAATCTTTTAATCACAAGTTCATTAATTTTGTCAAATATAAAGGTCTCCATTTCCATAGGAAAAGTAGATATTTTTAGTGGTTCATTGGTGCCTTTATCTCCATCAATGTTAGTGGTTTTAGATTGTGCCCAAAAAATCTGAAATATTGATATTGTAAATAGATTCATCACCTTGAATGATCATGGAAGGATGGCTAGGAAGATCTTCTATGCATAGGAAGTCATCATCTAAAGCATTAAGACATCAAGTAGGAAAAAAATTAGTATGAAATTTACCTTGATCCACATTTCACTCATCTTGAACCATATGTTGTGTAGTTTCTTGAGATTTTGATATTTCTTTCTCTTTCTCATTAGGATCGACATGATTAAGTACTTTCTTCTAGGTTTGTAAATTTTTACAATGATGCCTTGATACATTACTTGACCCTTCTTCTTCTATAGACACCATCTCTCAACCATTTCCTTGATTAGACATAGAATCCTCATCTTCTTTCATGCATGAAGATTTGGATGAGTCCTTTCTAACATTTGGATAGAGAGATCTTCTGTTATCAAGAAAATAATTCTTGCATGGGTCTTCCTTTTCAAGTTCTTGTAGTGTTTGAAGTAAAGAAGGATGTACTTTCTCAAAATCCAAGTGTTCATTATTGTATAAGTTTTTTAAAAACTCAACCTAATTGAAATCAATGGAAGTATGATTTTGATGAGAAATAGGTTCAAGTGTTGGGACACTATTTTTACCACCATTAACCATCCTTGATTCACATGAATCATTTTTCTAATAAAATTCCTTCTTATAATTGCATGTTGAACTTCTTTTTGAAAATGATTTGGGCCTGTGAGAGAAAAATTGATTATCTTTAAACCATCTTCTTCATCTATTTTTTGCAAATTCTAGAGCAAAGATGGATGAATCCTTTATGGATCAAGTTCCTGCCCACCATAGAAACTCTTCAAGAAGCTATCTTTCTTAGGATCAATGAAAATCTAATTATGTTGGGAGATGGGTGAATGAGATACATTCCCATTATTCTTTGTTGCTGATTTAGATGAAAGGAATTTTTAAACAAGACCTTTATCTTTATATGTTGAACCTTTTTCAAATAAAGAATCATGATCATGAGAAAGAAACCCATAATTTTTTCCATCATCTTCTTCGATCCTTTGAAAAATTTATAGCAAGTAGGGGTGAACCATTCTAGGATCTAACTTCTTTCCACCATAGAAATTATTCAAGAATTCAACTTGTAGAGGCTCATCATGAATCTATTTCTTGGGATATAGAAATTAGTCATCATCACTATAATTATCAGTATCACTTTCGACTTTTCCCTTATACCAACCCATGATTCTAAATTTCCACTTTTGGATAGAGTCGCAGATAATTCAATCTTTAACCTAGAGTCGCCAACCTTCATTCTAGGGAAGCTACCTTTTGTCAACCATGTTACTATTTATTGTTTACTTGGTCTTGCATGTGACCAAGATCTTTCCTATTTCTTCTTGGAATATCAACTATTCTTTTGATCACCATAACATTTTGACTGATAGGATATCTTCTCAAGATTTCACCAAATTCTTCTTCTTCTTCTAGGACCTGGTTCACTTGATGATATTGTTGAGAACTTTTTCTACAACTCCAAGCTAGTGTGTTCAAATATGAAATAATATCTTCTTGTGTCCTGGAAGCCAAGATTTGGTTGTGGAACTGGAAACACATTCTCATGTCGCAATACCATCTTGCTTCATTACAAGTGACTGAATAATCTTTCTTTTTGAAATCCCCAATAGAGTCACCAAAAATTTTTTGGTAAATAGATTTGTCATTGTAAAATTATCTTTAAGACATGACCCAATATGCCTTGTGAATAGTGACAATTGTGCCAATAGTTGGAGAGATTGCAAATGATCACTATCATATTACAACCTTCCTCTATGTTTTAGAGGGTGATGCGAGAGCACATCGACCCTAGAACATTATGGAAAATTTCATAACATTGTAATGTTTAAGTTTTTTTTAGCATTTTGTGGGACCATGTATAAGATATGGTTCAATAGATGAAAAGTATGTTATAATGTGTTTAAAGAATGTGAAAGCTTGAAATAAAACTCTAATTATGGAAGTGTGGGAATATTGGGTAGATAGGTGGTTTTCATAACTCACTTAGAAATATCCATAAAGAGAGATGTGTAATTGATTAGCAAAAAGAGGAGAATCGATAAAGGAGTTGAAGAGATATAGCTAAAAAGAGAGTGTGAATTAAGAGGGAATTCATTTGGCTCTCTCACAGTAGCCAGAGAGCCATAATTTTGTAGTCTAAAAATTAATATGTAATGGAAATATGTGTTTTGTTAATACTATTTTAGTTTTGTTGAGTTTTCTCTTTATCAATTCTTGATTAGTTACATATGCATTCAATTACTATTCTTGGATAGTTGGTTCCTAAATGGAAGAGCATGATAGTAATATGTTATGGGTTCTTGAGTGTGATTGAATGAAATCCACTAGTTTGCAAATATATCAATACCCTTTAACTATGTTAAAGACTATCAAGTTTTGCTAATGGGTTTTCATATGGGTGTTCAGTTTGTATTTTTGATGTGTCTCAAAAAAAGATCCCCAGTATGAGGGCCATAACTTTCCAACCAACTGTTGGATTTTGATGAGCTTTGGATATATTGTTTCAAGGCTAATTGTGCCCATCTACACCAGAGTAATCAAGGATTTTTCATTCAGTTCAAAAGTTATTCATGTCTGAGTGTGGATCTATCTAGAGATAGAAAAAAAAAGCAATGTTTTGATAGAACCTGAACCTGATCATAATATGAAGGAAGCTTCATTTGGAATCCAACGTGAAACATGAAAATAATAGCATGGAGAAAACCAAAGGAATTATCATCTTCATTTCATGTTCTTGTATATGGTGAGATAGTTTATCAGGTGTATTTAAGAAGAGTTAATGAGTGCTCATTGGGAGACTAAATAGTTTTGAAGGTGTCTGATATTAAAGATTTAGGGTCTATGTGTTGATATGGGGTGTCTCTAGTTATGTTTATTAGCCATGAACAAGGAATGAGAGAACATTAGTGAGCTTGCTACATCAAAATGGCCAATAAAACATTTGGTTAGATAGATATTGTGAGGAGAAAACTTGACCCATCTAGTGAAAAGAAGGAAACAAGTTCTTGAAGAGTTTGTGGGCATGCAAGTAAGTTCCGTCCTAACCATTCTCTAGTAGAGATACATGTAGAGTAGCGTGTCAAAAGTAACCATTGAGTGAGAGTGGGAAGTGCGTCACTAGACTGAGTCTCCTATTGGGTTAGATGGATGGTTCTCATTGGATAGTTATGGGTTATGCAACATAGTGAGAGATGGACTTAGTTTCAGCATCAAAGTGTGCAACCCAAGCTTGGAAAAAAGCTTTGTTCCAACTTGATACTAAAATTTCCATGGGACCTGGAAATATTTTAATTCTAGGAGTATGATTCGGGGGCACCTCGACCCTATAACATTATGGAAATTTTCATAACATTGTAATATCTTAGTTTATTTTAGCATTTTGTGAGATCATGTATAAGAAATGGTTAAATAGATGAAAAGTATTTTATAATGTGTTTAAAGAGTGGGAAAGCTTGAAATAACATTCGAATTATGAAAGAGTGGGAATATTGGGTAGATAGGTGGTTTTCATAACTACCTTAGAAATCTCCATAAAGACAGATGTATAATCAATTAGCAAAAAGAGGAGAAATGACAAAGGAGTTCAAGAGATATACCTAAAAAGAGAGTGTGAATTAAGAGGGAATCGACATGGCTCTCTAGTAGTAGCTAGAGAGTCATAATTTTCTAGTTTGCAAATTAGCATGTAATGGAAATATGTTATTTTGTTAATAATGTTTCAATTTTGCTAGGTTTTCTCCTTATCGATTTTTGATTAGTTACATATGCATTTAGTTACTATTCATAGATAGTTGGTTCCTAAATGAAAGATCATGCAAGTTAAAATGTTATGGGTTCTTAATTTGGATTGAATAAAATCAACTAGTTTGCAAATATATTAGTCCCCTTTAACTATGTTAAAGACTCATGTTTTGCCTATGGATTTTGATATAGGTGTTCAGTTTGTATTCTGTATGTATCTTAGAAAAAGACCCTCAATACAAGGGCCATAACTTTCAAACCAACCATTGGATTTTGATGAACATTGGATATGGTGTTTCAAAGATAATTGTGCTCATCTTCAATGGAGCGATCGAGAATTTTTCATCTGATTTAATAAAATTTCATGTCCAAGTGCATGTCTATTGAGAGACAACAAAAGAAAAAACAATGTTTTGATAGAACCTAAACTTGAATATAATATGAAGGAAGCTTGGTTTGGAATCCAACATGCAACACGAAAAGCATAGCATGGAGTAAACCAAAGGAATTATCACCTTAAATTCATGTTACTGTATATGCTGAGATAGTTTATTAGGTGTATTTAAGAGGAGTCGATCAGTACTCATTGGGAGAGTAAGTAGTTTTGAAGGTGCTTGATATGGAAGATTTAGGGTCTATGTGTTTATATGGGGTGTCTCTAGTTACGTCTGGTAGCCATGAATGAGGAATGAGAGAGCATTAGTGAGCCTATTATATTAGAGGGACAACTCCCTTGTATGATGGGTGTATTTGATTTTTTAATAAAATGTATTCAAACTTAAAGGTTAAAGAGAAAGCTACTAATGATGAATGCACCAAATGACTTCATAGCTTTCTTGAATAAATAAATATGATAATAAGAACAATCAAGGACTATGCTTGAAGGATAACATTAGCTTAGTGATGATTTGATCATTCAGTAATATCTACACCATACCATGAAAACATTAATTACAACTAGAATCAACACCCAAATAGTTCAAACTTTGAAGAAAATAGAATACAAAATGCACATTCCTTTAATTCCTTGCATCAAGAACATAAGTTGAAACTAATTACAAAGACAAAATTTGTACATACTTTCCAAAAAAATTTCTGATCATCAAAAACAAAGTGTTTCCTTCTTCCAAATTCCATAGAGTCCTTTATTACAATGAGATTCAAAAATTTATAATCTATTCTAGCATAACCAACATTTTGGGTTCATAACCACTCAAAAAGTTTGGAATACCCTGAAGATAGTTCGTAACCAGCTCAAACTCCAAGTTTCTAACTATAACTCTCAAACTCTAACTTTCTAACCAGAACTCAAAAACACTAACTTTCTAACTATAACTCTCAAAAAGTTAAGGTTGATAGAAAGAGAGTAAATGTTGGCAAGTAGAGAGAGAGATGGTTTGAGTACAGGGAGGGAGAAAGTTTTAGCATGGGGAGAGAGAATGTTTTAGTGTTATGAGAGAGAAGGTTTTAGTACGGGGAGAGAGAAAATTTTAGTACATGGATAGAAAATATTTTAGTATGGGGAGAGAGAAAGTTTTAGTAAGGGGAGAGAGAGAAAAGCACGTAGAGAGAGGTAGTTTTGATTTGTTTGGAGTTAACCCCTTTCTCTCTCTCTAGAATTAATTTAACTAACTGTTATAGTAGAATATCTAGGTAACACTTTTCTTATGATAAACTTATCTAAAGCTGTTTCAAAATGTATGAAATATAGTTATAGATAGTAGTGAGTTCATAATCATAGCTTAATATTATAAATCTAGGTATTACTATTGTATGGTAATTTTAATTATATTTTTAAAATAAGATTCAAATTCTTTAAATTAGAAACATTGAGAAAACTAAAAATAATAAATGACACTCCTCAATTCTATTAATATATAAAATATCTTAATGTTCTATATCATGTACATTATTATATTATAAAATATTTATATATAACACATAAACTATAATTATTTTTGAAAAAATATTAATATTATATATCATATACATTATTATATTACTAAATATCTATATATAACACACAAGTTATAATTATTTTTGAAAATATCACTTTGAAAATAAATTATATAATTAAAAATAAATATTAATCATTAATTTCAATCCTATATGTTTTTTTTTTTTTTCTTCTTATTAATTTTAGTAATGGCTTGTAGCAATAGTTATGACGGAATTAGATTTTTATTTGGTTTGGTTATATGTTTTCACATTTATGTACAATGAATACATACAAATAGATAAATGAATGATCCATATTAAGACATGATAAATTAGGATAATATGAAAGAAATGTGCTTTAAATTAGGATAAAAATAGTTGAAGAAAATAAGTATGGTAACAATGGAGTAAGGCTTAAAATACTTATAAATCCAGGGTATAATATAGTGGCAAATTTTCATATTTTGGTGAATTTGACATTTTGCCAGTGTTGTTTTTGCCACTAAATACTACTGGCACTCCATCAATTTTTTGGTAGTGTAGAACACATCGTTTACAAGACTTAGACTCTAGAGATAGCTTCCACAAGTGGTGGTACACCGGTATGTGCAGCTATGCTATAAAATACTCTCCTTGAGCTTATGTAGTTTAATTTAATCACAATCTTATCTACAGTTCCCTTTCTTATCTAATTTTCATTAGAAATTTTTCAAAAAGTGGATGTTAATGGTTTTTAAAGCTTACATGCATGGATATTTACCACCTAAGGTCAATATCCTATTTCCTTTTTCATGGAATGTCGATTCACCAACTATCAAAAATCAGATTTGAAATTTAACTTTTTTTCTTTAAGTTTCAATTCCTAGTCTGAAAGTAATACAGCTTATTCTTAGGGAAGTAAAGTTTAAATAGATTATCGGTGGATTGAGATGTTAGGGGAGGGTGAATCTGTAACTAATATTTCTTAGTCTCCGGGAAGTGACAAGGATAAGACCCCCAATGGCAGTGAAGGGATTAATCTTACATCAAAATGCCGAAAACTTTGAGATACTATCATAAAGGCTTTCTTTGGAATTTACAATGTTTCTCATCCACCAACTTTGGCAAGTACAAGTACAGAAGGAAATCAAAATACCTCACCACCACTAGAAGAGTAGGTTATTATTCAATTAAATCAAAATGCATCAAATGAGGATAACAATGTTCCAACAATAGAAGATGTTGTAACAAAAGATAATATTGATGTTGGTATGAAGAAAAGAAAAAGGAATGTAAAAATGGGGTGGGAATGGGAAATGAAAAGGACTTTCCAAGTTGATTGGGTAGCAAAGTACTGGTTTATTGAACTAGTCACAAACAATGATGAACCACCAATAGAATGCAAGCATACAATTTGTACCTGAAAAACTAAAAGAGAGAAAAAGTTGTAGTTAAAGCTCAACACTATAGAAAAACATACTGGTAAGGTTTATGAAAAAAAACATAGATGGAAAGGAAGTAGCAGCAGTGAGATGGAAATCAAAGGAAGAATGCCTTCATGTTATGTATGCCATAGAATATGACGAGCATTTCAAGAAAATAACAATAATTGGTAGTGGCAGTAGTGGCGATCCAATCAAGGATGGGCTTCAACATGCAGCCAATGATGCAAACTTGGCAAAGACCATTCAGATGAGTGTTATTTTTCATATTCTATCTAGAGGGCATCCTATGAGAGACTTTTCAGAATATGGTAATTTATTATCTTTTTTTAGAGTTCCTCAGTATCCTATGTCACATTGGTCAATATATGCTGGATGGGAAATGGCAAGCTGTCTTGCTGAGGTGGAAAAGCAAAATGTATAGGAGAGAGTAAAAGAATCCAAGTTCATTTCATTATCCTTAGATGAAGTCATTGTAGTAGATAACACTGCTTGGGTCTGTATGCATGTATATACTATAAAAGATCATGTCCATCAAGCCAATCTACTTTGTGTTCATAAAATGAGGGCCAATTCAACTGTAGAAAATTTATATTTAAAAGTTAAGAAAATTTTGAATGAAATTTCTAGTATCAAAAGTAAGTACTTTTCCTATAGTGTCAAAAGTTGAGGATCTAATCCGTGAGCTCCACTTGTACTTTTGTAGAAGTCCTAAACGCTTTGTAGAATTTAGGATTTTTTGTTGAGGGAGTAATAGTAGGAAATAAGATTCTCAAGGATGTTGAGACCAAATGGATATCTTTGCATGGACCAACAGAATGAGTTCTAGTAGAATATCAATCCTTGATTGAAGTTCTATATTAGCAATGTCTTATAGTGGATAGAGCTCCTAATTTGTTAAATAAGTTAAGTGATATATAGAACCTATTAACTTTAGCTAGTCTTCTCCCCATGTTGGATTTAATGAAAAAACTTGTTAAGAAAGCCCAAGATAGAACTATGTATATTCATGAGTACTCTGATTTACATAAAATGACATGCATCGCTTTGGATTCTTTGTATTCAAATCTCTTAGGTCATAGCCCAATTTTTTCAAAGTGGGAGATAATTAAAGATTTGAACCATGCTGAGAATTTTTTACAATCCAGTGGGAAAAATGAGCTATGTGTGTTTGTGAAAGGATTTGAAGTACCAATGCACCAATCTAAAACAAGCAAGAGAGGTAGAGTACTACGAGTTAGAAAGGATGATTTTACAAGATTGTTAAATCTATTAGTGAAAATGTGAAGTCTATTTCCTACCAACTTTCAAGTGAGATTCATGAAAGATTCCCTCGAGAAGAAATTCTTGAAGCCATGTGTTGTGTGTTTCCTCAATTTTGGAAACACTTTGGACATAATCCAACTGATGCAAAGTTGTTTCATAATAAACTTGACAAATTGATAACACATTTTTCAAAGCATATAGATTGCAATGGACAACTAATACAAGGAATATTAGATTCAAATAATCTTAAAAATCAATGTAAACTTTTGCATTGTGTATGAAAAACCAGATGGAAAACTTTTAGAATCCATTCGATCCTATTGCAATAACAAGGCTCTAGAAAAGGATAAGTCAGAGTGAAGTATAACGTACTTCAATATTAGAATATTTTAAACTTGCTTATTTATGTCAAACAATGATTATAGGGTCGGTGGAAGATGAGAGAGTTTTCAGTGCATTAGGGATTTTGAAATCAAATGTCAAAAAAAAAACTAGATAAAAATTTGGAAACTTGTTTGAGGTTGTTTGTAACTCAATACAGTGTTAGGGATTTTCCTTATGATAGTTCATTGGCCATTTGGAATTCCACACGTGAAAGACAAGGCCTTTGCAACACTTTAAAAGATGGTGGTTCTACTTGTACTACTGACTCCAACATAAATGATGAATTTAGGTCTCAAAGTCAAAATGAAGATGAAGATTTTATCAATTTTGAATACCCGATTTAGAATGAAGAGGAACCTATTAGTACTAGTTAGACTTCAGTTTCAGGATCTGGATTTAGGAGTCTATATGGGATATAGAAGCATCAGATTTGAGACTGAGTCAATGAAATGAATTTTGATTTAGTAATGTAGCATTCAGTTCTAAGGAATTTATAGGTATACACTATACTCTACTTCAGTTCTTCCATGTTCATTATTCAGTTATATTGCAATTACAATTTACAAAAAGTGAGCTCAAGATTTTTGTTACTCTATTCTTGACAATGGACATAATGTTATTTTTGTACCTTTCTCTTGATTTGAGTTCAATATTTTTGTTAGTTGTTACTCTATTCATATTGTTGACACAATGTTAATTTTGTATCTTTCTCTTGATTTAGTTGTTTTCTAATAAAAAAAGAGATAATAGAGACATGTGCAAAGCCCATAACATCATAGAGAACTATTGACTACAAAACATAATGGAAAACTGAAATACATAGAGTTGGAACAATATCTGCTCTTAAAGAAAATTATACTTCATCTGAAAAATAACAATAGATCGGACCATTTCTAAGCCTTGGGAACTCATATTTATATCACTTGAGTTGCAACAAGCTTCAAGCTTACAAAGGTTACATCATGATTCATTAAAAAAGAAAAAATATAACAAAAATTAAGACAATCATTACAATTTTTTGAATCCTTTTGTGACATATTTTTATAGAAAAAGGGGAAACAATTACAAAATGTGACAAGTGGCAAGTGATCATTAAGCCTATCTTCTAGTTCTAACTACAGCATTACCCATAGTGGATGTACTACAAAGGTAAGTTAATCTATTATGATGAACAACTTCTCTTTGATATTCTTCTACAACACTTGTCCTCCAATTGATTCCTCGGGGCCACCATCTTTTGTGCTAATCATCTTCTACTGAAGGGATTGCTTTGATATCTACTATAACCTCCTAGATGGCAATATCTGTATCCACAATAGGCCACACTGTATTTCTAATTGCCTCTAATTCACTGATTTTTTAGTCCATTTTGCATCTGTGATGGCTTTACCCTCTCCAGTAATTTTGTTCATATCTGCTTCAATTTTGTATGTCATATCAATCATATCATTTACAACTTCTTCACTTGATTCACCTCTTGAAAATGCTATAAATCTTGGATGGTATAATATTAGATCAAAATATTTAGACCACTCTTGCCAAGATTTGACATACCCTTCATTGTTCAAAATTGTTGGAATGAAATATGGGGTACCCCTTGCTATGCTTTTCAATTTTCCCCTTATTGCTTTGATCTTACCAATGAAGAATGAATTCAATTCTTTAACTTGATGTATCATTTTCCTTATAGGAATAATGATCTCCTTAGGTAGTTCCTTTTTTTGTGTGAGTAAAAGAACTAACCTATCAAAGAATTGAATGTATGGTCCCCACTGGGAAAACGATGGAGATAATAGTGATAAAGCCTTAGAGCATTGGTATTCATTACTTTGCAAAGTAATGTACATACTATGTACATTTTTAGAGGCTCTCTTTAAAGTAGTGATTCTATGAATCAAAAACTATTTCATTGTCCTGATCTTTGCATCATTGCTAATCTCAAACTCATCCACATCCATATGTGTTACTAGATGTGGTTCTTCTACTATCTGGTCAGTTTGAATATTCTTGTCTTGTACCTCACTTACTCTTAGTGACCTTTCTTCTCTTTTCAAATATTCATTCTCCTTTTTTGATTCCTCCAAAGCATGTTGCAGAACATATGTTCTTCTCATTTCCTCTTCACACTTCTTCCTAGAGTCAAGGTACTTTTCATATCTCTACACTAGTTGTTCTTGAAGAATATCAATCTTGTTCTTACCTAGCATAGCAATAGTGTTTTGGAGGTTGTAAATTTGATCTGAAGAAGTTGAATGTGAATTCTAGAAAATTGCATTACCTGCCAGTGTGTCTTTAATTTCCATTAAGGTAGGCTTCTCTGATTCTAGAGCTACACTCCAAATAGCCATTGTCTTAGTATCTATATTAAATCTTTCCCCTTGCAATTCACCAAATGGATTAATCTCCACATAAGAGATTGATTTTTTGTGTCTCATCATTTGATCAAGCAGGAATGATGAACTAATATCCCATCCTGGGAAAACTATCAAACCACTCCTTTGTACCAATTCCCTAGCCTCCTCTACAGTAAGGCTCTCACTGTTAGGATCATAGGCTTGGAGCTTCTACACCATGTCAGTCACTTTTTCATCTGTGTCTCCAGATTTTACACGCAAATAAAGTTCATTCTATTTAAGTTTATATAGAAAACTTTTGAATTCTTCACTCTTGATAAACTCATCATCCTTCATGAATTCTTGAGCCTATATAATTCTATCATCTAGCATCATGGACTGCAGTTCTAAACTATTGGGTCTCCTCTCCTCTTCAGTAGCTTGATCAATTAAGAACTTTGTTTCTGGCATCATCAAAATGCCTAGTTCCTTTTGGAAGCACTTGTAAGGCTTTCTCTCTAGCCTTTTTCAGAACCTCAATCAATTTTTGTTTCTTCTTGCCCCCTTTATCCTAGTCTAAAGGGCTAGGCTGATCTTCTTTGTCACTGATTTACAATACAACATCTACCTATGGAGAAGAAGGGTTTACCCTATCTCTAGCATTTTGAGGAACTTGAGCCATAATTTTATCAAACTCCTCAATACACTTATCAATTTGTTTAAAATAGGGTAAATCAGATTAGAAGCCCTAGAAATTAGGATCTACTTTCTTCATTTCTTCTTCTACTGAGAGAATTTCTCTCCACTTATGCATCTTATCAGCACAGACATCTTCATACAATGCATCCCTAATGACATCCTCTTCCCAAATTTTCCTTCCAACGATGACATTATAACCCCTCATTTGTTACAGACCACTTGTAACAATGTTATATGGGTCATAAACCCTAGCGGGGCTAGTGGGGAAATTTAACTCTCTTAGGAAGGCATCAACTTCCTCAATGGCCTCTTTACCAATTTCAAAATCCCCTACTTTAAAATTTCTACACACAAAAGACCCCTTTTTAATGATTGGCCCTAGATATTCTCTATTCATGGATAACAACTGCCAGAAAATTTCCACTACATCCACTCTCTCTGGTACATATTTTGGCAAGAAATGAGGGGGTTGGGAACAACCAAAAATTCTAAGATTTCATTGTATAGTTTGATAACAAAAAAGCACTGCCCCAATCATGATCAATTGGTCCCTCATCATCAAAACACATAGTTGGTCTAACAATCTTTCTGATTAACCTAGGTAATCTTTCCAATTTTGAACCTAACATCCTATGAATAGTTGCAACAAAATCATTATAAAAAGAGATGAAATTAGAAAAAGAGTAGAACCTCTACCATAATCTTGTCCATCTTTGAATAGGCAATGCCTCTCTGGATTCGTCCAAAGCTTCAATGAAACTAGAATCCACATGGCCCACCTTGTAGAAGAGGGTGAGATGCATACGCAATGAGTAATGTAGAAATTTGAAATTACCAAGATCACCTTGTTGAGCTGTCACCATCTGCTGATGAATACTATCAGCAATGAATGTTCCAAAATCATACCCCACATTAGTATGTGGGTCCTGAATGTCTAGAGCTATCACATACAATGCTAGGGAGGCATCCATAGATCCATCAACTCCCAATAGTTTGTTCAATCTAAATTTTTTTTTCTGAAAGTATGCATACAAATATGAGAAGGGTATAAAATCAGTAACCATTTTTGAGAATTCTCATTTCATCTTGTTTTGATTTTCCCTCAGGATATGTCGCAACATTGCATGTGTTGTATAGAATTCTCTCTATTTCTCAAATTTTGCTTTCAATTTTTCTAGTTTAATAGGAACTAACATGGGACCCTGCAAGTCAAATTCTTCAAAAAAAGCATCCTTGCTTAATGTACAGACAATGCTCATATCCTTTCTATGAAAGGACCGAGTGATTGAATTATATGCAATTACCAGTGCCTTGATAAGGTCAACATCCACGTATACCTCTAGCATTATCAACTTTCCCAGGTTCCTCGTCCATGGATTTGAGACGGGAACCTTCTGCACCCTATTCTTGTAAAAGAACCAGAACAATTCAGTTCCATTAGTGTACGATACTTGAGCATCTCTACAGAAGCTGTAAGCATCTCTAAATGTGTGGAAATTAGCACTTTGAGCATTGGAAGAATTAGGGAGAATGTTCAACCATTCTTTTGCAAATTTGGCAAATAGTGAAACCTTCTTGCCCTCTCCAGTGCCTTTCTTTACTAATGACTCTGCTTTTACCATTCCGATCTTACTGCAAATTCTTTTAGATCTATTAGCTCTAGATGTTTGAGAATTCAATTCTCCTTGTAAACCTTTTGCTTTGATAATTGGTACTTGAATAATGATTATTCAATAATCCCTACATGTTCAGCTTATAGTAGTACTAGTTTTTTGCAACTTGGTGATGACGTTAATGACTTTAAATTTTTAAAAGCTTGCATGTGCATAAATATCGACTTGTACAGTTTAGTAAGTACCTTAGTACCACCTTTATTTCATTTGCCTTAGAATGTCAACTCATCAACTATTGGGAATCAGATAATAGATTTGAAAACATGTTCTTTTGTCCTTTCAAGCTTTAAAATCTTATGGGTTGTGAAACCCTTCTTTCTGCACTCTGTCGTAAGCGGTTTAACTTAACCTTGAATTCTTTTCACAAAACTACGAAACCCTTCTTTTTCTTTTCTTGGGCTATCACAACTGCTAAATCAAATATTGACTTTACCCTTGATATCTAGTGACAAACCTTATATCTCTTCTAATGAGATTCCCCTTCTTTCGTAGCTTCAAAACTTAAACTTTTCACATCGCAGTCTCGCAGTTGTGAAAACCCATTTCCTTCTAACTGATGCGAAGTGGCAAAGACAACTTCATCTTAACTTTTTGCAGCTTTGTAGGGTGACTATATCTTTCTATTGAAACCTTGGAACATGAAAATCCTTGCCATCATGGTCTCGTAGCTACTAAAAGTCTTTTCCCTTTAACCATTGTGAACATCCGATCATGTGATCTCCCTTTTTCACAACTTTGCAACTTAAAAGTTCACCATCATTTAAACTGGCGATGATGCAATCTCTGCCCTTCTCACGATTTCACAACACACATCTTTTCAACTGGAGATGATGCAATCTCTTCCCTCCTCACGGTTGCACAACACACAAACTATTAACTAGCGATGATGTTATCTCTGCCCTCCTCACAGTTTTGGAACACAATCACCTGTATCTTTTCAACCAGCAATGATGCGATCTCTACTCTCTTCACGGTTTTGCAACACACAAACTATTAACTTGTGATGATGCAATCTTTTCCCTCCTCGTGGTTTCACAACATAATCTCTTGTATCTTTTCAACCGGTCATGATGCGATCTCTACCCTCCTCATGGTTTTGCAACACACAAACTATTAACTTGCGATGATGCAATCTCTACCCTCCTTGTGGTTTTGCAACACAATCTCTTGTATCTTTTCAACCAGAAATGATATGATCTTTGCCCTCCTCACGATTTTGCAACACACAAACTATTAACTTGCAATGATGCGATCTTTGCCCTCCTCACGATTTCGCAACACAATCTCCTGTATCTTTCCAACCGGTGATGATGTGATCTCTTCCCTCCTCACGACTTCGCAACACACAAACTATTAACTTGCGATGATGCGATCTCTACCCTCCTCACAGTTTCACAACACACAAACTATTAACTTTCAATTTGATAGCAACATTGCGATAGACCTGTTAAAGCCTTTATCGTGGTTTCACAACTGCCAACTTCAAACTGATGAAACCCCTTGCAAACCTCCAATTCCATCGACTTTGCATATGTTTTTTTAAACCTTGAATACAATGAAATGATTTGCCCAAAGAATTAAAATTTTCCTATGATTATTATTTTTTGCTCGCCAATGTATAATTTTTTTATAGTTTTAAAATAACACAATTTGCCCAGATTTTACACATTGTTTGAGAGACTATGAATGATTTGCCAATGGAGATTATTATTTTTTCTTTGTAAACTATTTTTTGGCACAAAAAGTAATTTTTTTTGTTGGGTATTTTACACCTTTCGCCAATTTTGTACATGTTTTCTAAAGGAGGGGTTTCTTAAAGTATACCCTATATAAATCTACATATAATACTAAAATTCATTCAACCAATTAGAAGATAGAAAATTCATTTTTTTATTTTTTTTAAAAATATGTATAAAAAATCAACTTAAATAAATTGTGATTGGTATATTAAAACTCATTTTATAATAATTAATCAAATTATTTTTCCTTATTCTTATAGTTTGTGGAAACAACACAAGTTTTTGAAATAAGAATAACAAGTTATATTTTCATTTTATTTTTTTAACTATTATTTCTCATTTCTTTTAAAGGAGAGGCTTATCAAAATGGATTTTTTTCATGTAACTTAATTTTGAAATTAAATTGCAACAATTGTGATTGTAACTCTTTTTAATGTTTTAATTTATTATTTATAATTAAATTTATATACAATATTTTTAGTTTTATGTGGATTATATTATTTTATTAATAGTTAATTAATTTAATCTATAAAAAATATTTAATTAGTTCATTCCTTTTAATTTCATTTTAGTTTTTAAATTTATTTTCTAACTAATATAATACAATTTTTAAATTAGTCTAATTCTGAATATTAATAATTAATAATTAATTTTTTTTAAATATTTTTTAACGTGGAAGTGAATGAAGGACTCAAATCATAAATAACAAGCTACCTTGTTTTTCTCATATTCTTTCTTTCTCTTTTCATTCAATGTTCTATGTAGACTCTAATTTTGTTATTCAATAGCAAAAAAATTGGACAATTCTTTGCAATAATCAAATTTTAGGCAACTCGAAAAGAAAATTGGATTTATATATTTATGTGGACGAATTGTAATTTTGTTCAAATGAGTTTATATCTTCTATATTTCATGAAGAATATGAATTTCCTGAAATCAAAATTCCTAAAGTTCAACTGCTAGTTATATAAGTTTAAGGAAAAATTAACATGATTTTTGTTTTAAGCCCAATTAACATTTTTAACCTATCGTATTAATCATAAAAACTTTACATTGATACTAATTTGTATATGAAAAAAATCAATGAAAACCAACATTAAATGTATTAGTTTACACATCTATAGAAACGTTCATTCAATATAGTGTATTGATTATAACTTGAACTGGCATTTTGTTGAGGAGAGATGCGCGTGGCACATATCTGTATGAGGCAGTTGTATTTAATTTTATTTCTTGTCAATATATTTCTGCAAATCTTTACATGACAACACTGTGCATGTCACTATAAATGCCCGCTTATTATGCTATAAATAATCTTAATGTCTAAGAGGTTGGTGGTGTGAGTTTCATTTTTCTTGTTTCAGGTCTGTTGTCCGGTTATAAAATTCTTTCAATTTTATAAACCTTGGTTAATTTTTGAAAATTATCCAATTTTAAGCTTTCAATTGACCATTTTATCTTTGAATCTTTGTGAGTTTATGAATCTTCCTGTCTCCAGCTTGTTCCCAACTACCTGCGGCACTTGAAATTTTTGAAAACTAACTTCTAAGTTTCAGGTTATTGCAAGTTAATGAAGAGACCAAAAATATGTGTTCTCAAGTTTATCATTAACCACTAACCTCTCAAAAAGATTAATGATAACTTTCAAATTGCGCATTTTTGAGTAGGTTAATGAACCTCTCCAAAAATGCATATTTCTTAACATTTCAAATAGATTAATGATAATTTTCAAAATGCGCATTTTGGAGTAGGTTAATTAACCTCCCCAAAAACACATTTTCCTTAAACTATTTGAGGCAATCATTAACCTCTCTATTTAGCTGATAGGGTCAAGAACTGGACAGCAAGGAAATGGACGAGAATGTTGCCGTTGCAAAGTTATTGGATTTGGATACTTTTGGAGATTCTTTGGCTGTTGGGTCATGGATAGAAGACTGTGGTGATATGAAATTTGCAAAAATGTCACCTGTCTCCTCTGCTTGTACTGAATCAGAAGGCTCCAGAGCATTGATGTCAAAACTAGGAGCAGAAGGCTGTAGCACATGAGGAGCACGCTCTTTAATCAAACCCAGTGATTTTTGGCATTGAAAATGATATTCCCGCTGCAAGGCAAAGACTTTCATGCGAATGGAGGGTTTTCAGGAAGCAAGCACAATGTGGCAAAGAGACAAGAAAAAGATTTACAGAGCTTAGATGCAATGCTTTCCATCAATGGTGAAGTGAAAGGATTAATTTGAAGGCTCACATGGAAGAGAGCATGTGTGCATCATGACAATTGAGGAATATCTCGAGCTTTAGAAAACAAGTAGTTGATGTTAGATAGCGTGTGCTTCATAACACCAATTGTTACTGCCATTTCGTAGTTTCTCATTATCCACTATTTGATAGAAATCTCAAAAACAAGTTTCGCATGCGCTAAAGTGGCATGAAAGTCCGCAGATGTGAAACTTACAAACTCGGCTTATGAAGGCCACCTAGATGTTATGAAGTTGATGTTAGGTAAATCAAGATTCTTGATGTTCATGGCCCGCTACATGTTTGACAGAATGTCTGAACAAAATGTGGTCTCAGGGATTGGATGAATAATGTAGGCCCAGCGGAATGCACCTATCTCTCACGCATGCCCACCTAATGTCTATGGTAAAGATGCTATACATCGTGTCAGGCTTCTGTCACTCTGGTTTTGCTCAAGATTAATTAGTGTTGTTTGAGAATATATCGAGTTCACATATTTCTGAGAGTCGGCTTTTAAAGCTTTATCAACATCTGTACTCGGGCGAGAGGAGATTGTCATGGCACGCAAGGTGGCAGATTGCCATCAAAACTGCAGAAGCAATATTCAATACGTTGTCAACTCACAATCCTGCCTTATTATGATCATCTTCAAAATGCGGCTTTCCTTTCCAAATGCTAAATTTTTAAATGTTTAAATGTTTAAAGATTGACCTAAGGGAACGCATATAGACAACCTGTGGATAAACATTGATATATATATATATGGAAACTTGCCAACGTTATATGATACCACCATGATCATAGTGCGGGCATGTAACTGGAATAAAGTTGATTAACGTAGACCGTTCCCTTCATAAAGTGCAGAGAAGGATCTTTTTGCAAATAAAAGCAGGCCGCCTTATCCAATACTTGCCAACTAACTGATCCTCAACCTGCGGCTTTCCTTCACAGTGGGAAATGTTTTAAAATTTTGTATTCATATGGGGCCACAACATACAGACCAGTTCAAATGCACATTGTTTATAGTGTGATCAATTAAATAATCATGTCGCCAGCCAATCTCATGCCAAGTATTTAAACTAGTGTCACGGTTTGATAGCTGTGGATAAACAATATTACGGCATATATACCAGCTTGCCAACTTTATAAGAAATATTGGCTGTCCAAGATAACTGCACCAAGGCGAATAAACCCGCTGGGTATTAACTAACCTCATGCATTTGGGAATTCTTTGTAAAGGTTGCCTCTGAGTTTATCTCCCAACATTTTATAAGCCATGGCAGCTATGAGAGGCAGAGACCTCTACTACCAGAGCTAAAAAATCTATACACTTTGTGAATCCTATGATTTCCTCTGGTAACCTGTTGAGAAGGAAAATAGACAAGTTTTCATAGACATCAAAATGGAGTTGATAATAAATTGAGAGAGACCCTTTGTAGACATGAAATGAATGATAAATGTGAGAGCCTTTGTATAGTTTGGAGACCTATAGTAAATGATCAGATTGGTGCCATAGCCATAGTGGTGGAAGTTGGCAATCCAGTTCAGTAATAATTTTATTTGAATAAGTGGGGGAAAAGCATGAGAACACAGTAGTTTTGAGATGATGAGAGCCTTGAATCAAAGGGAATTTTAATAGTTCATTGTCAGGTTCATGGACAAGTTATGGAGGATGTAAACAGTACTGAGATCACTCCTAACTTGTTTGACATAATGCCAAAATAAAAGGGTGGTGAAAATGAATAGAACATATAGAATGATAGAAAAGTGTTTGACAAAATGAAATGCCCGTTTCTAACCTATAGCCTCGAAAGCTTCACTAATTACGTCACTCAAATTTAGCTGGCAACAAACAGTGCAGTGTAGGGTTGAAGACATCCACAAATTTGATAAAGAAAGATTGATAATCAATCATGAAGTACAAGTATCAAAGGCTGGATTATGCTCCTATTCTAAGAAGTACACTTCCAGATATTGGTGATACCACTTTAGGAAGTGTCTGCCTTCAAGACTTCGAGTCATCTCTGGTGAATGAAGAAAGGACTCCATTAGCTAGAAAGATATTAGAAAGTGTCTTGGCTCGAGCAGGTGGACACCCCATTTCATCACAGTGCTCAGACTTGGTATTGGAGCATGTGAAAGCTTATCATCTGGATACTAGAAAAGTTATTTCATTGAACAATAAAGTAATTGTCTGTCTAGATTCTGCCTCTATTGCTAGTGTTTTTCAATTGCCTACCCAGATGCAATATGCTAACATCAATCTAAGAATTGCCAAAGAGTATTTTACTGCAAATCAAACTCAATGTCTAAATACCATTGCCAGGTCATGGTTCTTGCAACCAAGAAAAGGGAAATCTCAATTAGGAAAATCCATTCATAGGTTGTTGTTAAAAGAAGATGTGGCAAACATGGTGACCCTACTAAGAAGGATCGTTGGTCTTTGGGACTCACACAAGTTTGAAGGTTGGATGTTTCTTTTTATCAACATGATCTATGAAGGAAAACAACATATTGATTGGGCTTAAATTATTAGTGATTCGCTACATAGACAACTCATGGGACTTCAAGAAAATGACTACTTTTATATGACTTCATATCTTTTCTATGCTATCGTAAGCACAAAAAATTGGCTAGGACTTAACCAGTAGGGTGTTTATGATGAGACAACCTTCATTTATAATCATCTTCCTCAAATTCAGTATGATAATAGTCTGCACCATTTCAGAAGAGTGAATGACGCATTCACCATGCTAAGTGTAAGAGAAATTCAAGGGAACATTGGACTCAAAATTTCACTAGAAGCAGGGATGAAAGTACAAAAATATGGTAGTGTTTTCACACAATTCTTGAAGTTTACTTATATCAGGTTAGCTACCTATGAAGGGTATCCACTGATGCTACCTAGACTTGTTGATGATAAACTGGTCTTAATCAAAATGTGGAGGCAAATTAGTCAAATCAATAAACTTCACAAGAATAGGAGGATAGATGAAATACATTTTCCTATCGGTATCGGATATTATAATTGTGATACTACATCAGATGCCAGGAACATTGAAAGATCTATTGCCACAATAAATTTTCATCCTTACACGATGCATTTCCCTTATGACAGTAAGGGCTATGTAGTGAATGAATTAAAGTTAAATCCCAATCTTGGTCACTTCCCAGCTCTACAAGACTTTTGGGAGGACTGTGAAAATGATTTTGAAGTAAGAAAGAGAGATTGGATGTGAATTACAATACGGAAGGTGATAGACTTCAAGTTGGACATTGATGTGACATGTGTCAATGATGATGAGTTTTCTTTGGTTGATCCTTACAATTATGAGAAAATTGAATTGCCAGAGATCCCTCCTATTGATTGGTCAATTCTTGAGTTAAAAAGCTTGAAGGAGAGGTTTGCCTATGTTCTTAAAAGGACAAGAGATTGGATCAGTAAAGTTAGAGCCTAAAAGTGACTGGTGAATTTCAAAAAAAGGAAAGGAGAAATAATATAGGGGAATCATCTCGGCTAGTAATAGAGGTGAGTTCTAGTGAGAAGATGCAGCAACTAGATATAGGTGCTCAAGATCGAGATGAAGATCTGAATCAACTGGATAAATTTATAGTCAAAAGAAAAAGGACAAGAATGAAAGGTAGAATGAATTAGGAAGGGAATGAATCTAATGAAAAAATCAAAGAACTCCCCAAATTGTTGAATCACATGTCCCTATTACTTCCCCTCATGATGCAATGATTCCTCATTTGAGTCTCTCTCCTCCTAATATACCGTTAATAGACATCACACAATTAGATAACTCATTATCTAATTTAGAACACTTAATGGTGATTGCTAAAAATGTAACAAGTGATGTACAAGCTTCAAAAATTACACATTCATGATTCTAGAACAATCTTCAGAACAGGAAGAAAGTTGTTCAAATGATCCTGCCCCTATTTGATGTGATCTCTAGTATTCTTCTAAAACCTCCTAAGGTGAAAAAGACCAAGGTGATGTCCAGGTTAGCTATTGATGAAACTTAAAGCAACTTGTGTGCGGAATTAGCCAAACCTATAACTGAAAAGAGTGTTGATGAAGCATCTGAATCAGATTTCATTCTAGAAAAGGTTGATCTTGGTCCTTCTAATGCAAAAAGAGAGTTTCAAAATTTTGAAGTGATTGCTGCTCAGATGTTGCAAAGGGAGAAGGAAGAGAAAAAAGCCAAAGAGCAGCTCAAGGAACAAGTTCAGATGCTGGTATCATATATTAATTCAATCAACAATCCTTCTAGTGCCCAAGCTATGTTCAGTCCACCGATTTTAGCAGGCCCTGATAGTATTTTAGATCATACTGTTGTTGAAAGAATCGACAAACACAAGTCATATTGTATGATGATCAAAGCTTGGATATACAAGATGATAGAGGATGCTTCAACACTTATAAATGGAATGAAGGAGATATATGGAAAAGCCATCGCATAGATATAGGAAATTTCTAAAGAGCTGGAGAATAGCAAGGAACAGAAATCCACTTGGCAAGAAGTAGCTGATGAATTAAAAGGAATGGCAAAGTTAGATACGAACACCCTACTTCTTGAGAAAATTATTGCTGATCCAACTGAAAACCAAACACATATCTGGAGTAAAAGTGTTGGTTGGAAGGTGATAAACATTAGCAAAGTGATCACTGAATTCAAAAAGCTAATAGCTTCTTCGGAGAAGCTGAAAAAAAAAGACATAGATGAATTAATTTCTACTATCATAGGTGGGGCACTAGTAAGTGACCTTTAGCATATCGATTGTCAGTTTCTCCTTGATTCTTTCAGTGCTTAGATTTATTCAGAAATAGAGAACCATGTATTAGATGTTGAAACTATGATGAAGCTCGCCCTCATTGCAGTCACTCTGGGACATTGTAACATTTCAGCCTATCAACAAGAGTCAAAAAGAAATTCAAGATAGATACTTCACAGCCAAACTCGGGATGGAAAATGTGTTCATTTCGAACTATGAATCAATGATAATCATCCTAGATGCTTACAAGTCTTTTTGGGGTAGATCAATTGTGTCCGGGTAGATAGAGTTAGTAGCTAGCAGAATCAGTGATTGTATATGTAAACATCTTTAGGAACTCTAGCTAAAGTTTTTTTTTTGCAAGTTTCCTTGTATAGGTTAATTTTCTTGAGGTTAATTAACCTTACAAAATTACATATTTTGGAGGTGGTTATTAACCATGAAGAGGTAGTTATTAACCTCTATGTCTATATAAGGACACCTTTTGGCCTTGTAAAAGTGACTTTTTGGTTTGAAAAATAAGGGAACACTATGCTGAAATTTTGATTAAGGGATAAATTTTGGAAAGTATGTACACTTTTTATCTTTGAATTGAAGAATCTCTATTGCTTTCTTAGTGCAAGGAAATGAAATGAGATGTTCTTTGTGTTTCTTATTTTAAAATCAAAATTGTTATATGCAATAGTAGACATTCTCATGGTGCTATGCAAGTGTTTATGAATGATAATGAATGTACTTGGTAATATTGGTTGCTTTCAAGCATAGTTCTTGATCACCGTTGTTATCAGTCTTGTTTATCGAAGAAGGTTGTGAGGATGTGTGGTACATTTGTCCTAAATGACTTTCCCCTGACCTTGAAGTTTTTGATTCTTTATTTGAAAATCCTTTTCAAAATCCATATCATACGAGGGAGTTACCCCTCTAAATGTAGAGGAAGGCCGCATACCAAGGGCCTCTCCAATTGTTGTGAACGATTTCCCACACACTCCATTGGGCAAATTCTATTGTGACAAATTTTTTTACCAACAAGGTCATTTTTTTAGTGTATAAAATAAGTGGTCTAATAAATTATGTTTGTTTGAAGTTTGACCTTTCTCCAAACATCTGAAATTAAAGTTAAAACATTAAATTGGAACTTTTAATAAAGTTACCAATTATGGTTCTATAATTATAATTATTTAATTTTGTTCTTTTCATGTGCAATACCTTATTCTAAGTGTTTTATGCAATTCAAATTAAAGCATAGATGAACTTTAATTAAATTCGTATCTAAAATTATAATTTCACACTAAATTAAACATATATTTCTTTTTCTTTTTATGTGAGCCATAATCTTAATCTAATTTAATTGTAGTTGAATGCTAATTTTTATTTAATCTAATTATTTATTTTAATTATGTCTAATTATTATTTGTTTATTATTGTCCATAGAATCTACTATTGTAATTAAATTGATTAAGTAGTTATAAGCATTTTTATAAACCAATTAGAATCAAGTATTTTTTATTTTTCTTCATGCTCCATTGAATAATAAAAAAGTGAGATATCGAAGGACTAAGCGAATAAGCGAAAAGCACAGGGTTTGCAGCGAATAAACAAAAATTGCAGTGAATGAGCAAAAATTGCAGGGATTCTGAATGAGTGAAAATTGCAACAAGATTTATAGACACTTAGGCATTTGATCTACAATTTTTTTTCATCCCAGTGAATGGATGGTGATGCGTGCCTAGGGGGCGTGGTGATCATTTGTGGAGGAGAACGCTCCTCCATCCTGATTTGATTTTCTCTTTCCTTAACTCATTGATTACCTCTACTTTGCTTTTGTTTTTCTGCACTATGGAGTTGGGCTCTGATGGCTCCCTTATTGCCATTAATCCAAATCCTACTACGTTATCTCCATAGCCTATCAATGTGCCTTCAGGTTCTGGTTCCCTCACTTTGCCTTCTAGTGTTGAAACCCCACCCTTAGCTTCTATACATAGCCCTAGCCCTTCAACCTTGGCCTCAAAAGAAGACTTTTGTAGAGATGGTGGCACCTAGTAATCATGGGGTCTCCATTGATGCAAGATTTGTGCAGGTGGTTAGAGGCAAGAGATCATTCAAGGAAGGTAAGGAATCTCCCAACCTTTTGAATGAATTTTTTGTCTCACCAAATGACACTATGCTTGAGGAAATTGCTTTGGCGAAGTCTTGTCTTTGTGACACTACCATTTTCTTTGCATGTGTTGATATTGAAAAATGTCCTCCTAGAAATTTTTTTGATGATTGCTTTCATAATTTATGGAATTTAAAACTAGGGCTTAAAATTTCCTTTTGTAGATAGGTTCAAAAAGGGCTTTTCATTATTTTCTTTCATAATCATGAGGCTCAGGTCGAAGCCCTAAAATGGCAATAGTGGAATGTTGGTAAAACCTCCTTTAGGGAATTGGCTTGGTCTCATGATGCAGTATGTGAAGAATTCCTTACTCTGTCTTCACCCAGGTGGATCATTTTAAAAGAAGTTCCATCATTCCTTTGGAAATTCCTTGCTCAATTGCTTTCTCCTTTTGGTACCATTATCAGAATCGATGAAACATCCAGGCTTGTGGTTAATCTTGATGCTAGGGTTTTAGTTTCTCTTAAACCAAGGGTTGATATTCCCCAAAAAATTACCCTAAAAACTCAAGGTGAAACTATTTCCTGCCCGATTGAACTTCTAAGGTGTCTTAATGCTTGTTTTCTATGTAAAAAAGAAGAGCATATCTAAAAGAACTATCTTATCATTAATAACAAAAATGTTGAACCAAAATAAGGGGACATAGCTAACGGTAACCCTATCAACAAAGAATTAGCTATTATCCCATCTTCTTTGATTCCCACTCAAAATTTTGATAGATCTTTTGGTTCTCATATTAATAACCCCATAGCTAATCAACCTACCAAGACTCAACACCCTGCCATTTTTGACTAAAATAGCAATTTGAGGGATAATGAGGGATTTCAAAAAGTGAAAAATAAGAAACAAAGAAAAAATAATACTCAACAATTGGCCCTCGATCAAATCCATACTACTTCTAAATCTAACCCCTTTGCTTCTCTGGCATCTCCTACACTGTTTGTTGAACATAGACCATCTATGGATGGAAGGATCCTTGGTAAAAATATTTTGGAAGTTCAAAGCTCAAGCAATGGTAAGTCTGGTGATATTACCATGGGTGAGGTCCCTATGGATATGATTAGTGGTAAGGATTGCCCTAACCTGAATGTAGTCCCCCCTTCTGATGATAACACCATCAACCCCCCCCATCTCTACCCTTAAAGAGTTGGATGATGATTTTTATATTGAAGTTATTCAAGCTAAGAATGGATCTGATAATGCTAAGTCACAAAATCCAGTTCGATCTAGCATTACTGGGGACCATGGAAATCCTAATTGCATGTTGACTCAAACCATTGTTGGATCACATGTTATTATGGATTTTGACTTGGTTGGATCCCAATCTAAACACTCTCAATCTTATAATAGTCAGGATGAAGATTATCCCCTCATGGGATCTAATGCCTCTAAGAAAAAGGGCAGACCCTTAGGTTCTAAAAATAAAAAGAAGAATGGGGAGATCTTGACTCCCCTTACTGGCCCCTTGATGCACTCTTCATCATGAAGGTCATATCTTGGAATATAAAAGGCCTCGAGTCTTCTGATAGGAAATCTATCATCAGGAGATTTTTATTGGGGCATTAAAACATAGATATTTCTATGATACAAGAGCTCAAAGCTATTAACTTTCTTCTTTATTCTTCTTTGGATTTTATCTGGAGGGATGCTATTAAAATTTGCACTAATCATTCTAAAGGGAAGGGTGGTGCTGCCTTTCTTATTAATCCTTACTAGGGAAGATATAGTAAATCCACTGGAAGCTCCCCTTGTAATCGTGTGGCTTGGGTCATGATTGAATTCAATGACACATCTTTTGGAGTTTGCTCCATATACACTCCCAATGAGACTAAAGATAGGATCATTCTTTGGGATTGGCCTCATAATCTAGCCAACATACACTAGATTCTGGCCAGAGAGTTTAACATGGTTGAGAATCAAGATGATAAGTCTAGTGGTCTTCCTTTTGCTTGGAAACATCAAGAGAAGTTCTATTGGGATTGTTGTAAACATAAACTTAATCTATTTGATCCCATGGAAGGGCGTAGAAGGGATACTACCAGCCAATGGTTTGCATGGTGTAACTTTCAGTAGGGGTCTAGAAGGATTTACTCCAGGCTTGATAGATTTTATGTTGATTCTGACTTTTTTTCATTTTCTCCTAATCAATAGCAATCCCCTATTTCTCCTTCTTCCTCTACTCTCTTTGATCATCTTCCTATAGTTGCACTCATCAACATAAGAAATGCTCTGGCTCCTAGTGCTCATCATAGTTATAAGTTTATTCTTAACACATCCTTGCTTAATGATTAGGATATTGATATTGCGGTTAAGATGGTTCAGTTATTCGATCTTATTAACCATTTCCCTTCTCAAGTTGATAGATGGAGTAGAAATGTCTCCTCATGGAGGAAAATATTTCAAACCTTAGGTCAAAGAAAGGCTAAAAACTACAAAAGAGTTGAAAATGAATTGAAAGATTGCCTTCAATCTGCTAAATTATATGCCCAAGCTAATCCCTCCTCTTTATCTCATCTTTAATGTGTCTCTGCTACCAGAGATTCTCAGAGGAGGCATCAACATATTAAAACCATTGGAGCCTCTGTTAGAAGCCATCAACAATGATTGAAATATGGGGATAAAGGCTCCAAATTATTTCTTAATTACCTTAAGCAAAAATAGAGTAAAGAAAAAATTGATAGAATTGTTATTGATAATCAAGAGCTTACTAATATCAATGACATTGCTGCTGCCTTTGGGGAATTTTACAAAGCTTTTTTCGATTTTGAAGATAGTAGTAATGCCAAATATCTTAGGAATAAATGCAAGGAGCTCATTCCTAAAAAAATTTTTGAGGGTGATGTCTCCATCCTTAGGGCTAGGATATCTATTTAGGAGATCTCTGATGCTATATCTTCTCTTAAGAAGGATAAAGCACCTAGGTGGGATGGCCTTCCTGCTGAATTTTACAAATCTAACATTGATTGGATTACTAAGGATCTATTTGATTTATATTCAAAAGCTTATGATCATGGTGCTCTGGGTAATTCTATCAATATGGGAATTATTAAGCTCATCCATAAAGATGGAGACAAATCTCTCATCAAGAATTGGCAGCCAATTATCTTTCTCAATGTTTCATACAAAATTCTAGCCAAAGCCTTGGCCTCTTGGCTTGTTAATTTATTCTACCCAACTTCATTTGTTCCACCTAGACTAGTTTCATCAAGGGACGATATATTTTAGAAAACCTTGTCACCAGTTGGGAGTCAATGGACTGGGCTAAGTCTTTGACTTAGAATTTTGCTATGTTTCTTAAATTAGATTTTGAGAAAGCTTATGACTGGATCAAATGGGATTTCATCCTTTCTATCCTTTAGGCCTTTGGATTCTTTGATAAATTTGTGAGATATATGCAAGTGTTGCTTAAGGATTCCTCTGCTAGAATTGAAATCAATGGATTTTTATCTAATCCTGTACCCTTGTCCCGATCCAATCAACAAGGATGTCCTCTTGCTCCTACTCTTTTTGTTATTGCTTCTGATGCCTTGTACTGTATCCTTAGAGATGATACTATCTCTCCGAAAGTTAATGGGATTTCCTTGCCTAACAATTCTGAGCTTCTTAATATCCAATTTGCTGATGATACCTCGATCTTCCTTGAATTATCTTGTCTTAATATTCAGCATCTTAATTTGAAACTTGAGTTGTTTGAAACCATCTCTGGTGCTCATGTATCTAAGTCCAAATCTATCATGCTTGGATGGAAAGAGGAACCTCCAGATTGGTTTCTCTAATTTGGTTACTCATGGGGTGGACCTCATGAGATTGTTAGATATTTGGGGGTTCCTTTCTCCATCTCCCCTTCACTCAAAGACATGTAGATTTGGGTTAAGGATAAAATTATTAAGAAACTCTACAAGTGGGATAATAGGGTGCTTTCACTTGTTGGTAGAGTGTACGTGTGCCAAAAAATCTTGTCTTCCTATAGTATATAATATTCTTCTATCTGGATGTTTAGTAATTACTAACTGTTTGAAATTTAGAAGGCTATCAGGAGATTCCTATGGTCTGATGGTAAAGGTAATAGGAAGAAACATGTTTTTAGATGGAGTTGGTGTCACATTGATAAGAAGTCAGGTGGGTTAGGCCTTAAAGACCTTAGGATTCAAGGGGTCTCTCTTGCTGCTAAGTGGATTTTTTAGGCTCTTGATGGTCATGAGCCTTGGAAAATTCTTCTTAGAAACAATATTCAATGCAAATTTCCTAAGCAAGCCAAGTATCTAAAGAACCTTCCCTTTGTTGATCTTGTTGCTGGGACATTCCCTATCTCTATTCAAGGCTCCATGGTTTTTAAGTCTATCTGGTGGAATTTGCAACATAACGGAAAGCCTCTTGCCTTGACTCAATGGTGTTTTGCAAAACATTGGAACAACCATGGTATCAAGAGCTTTATTGATGTTTTGGAGAATGACAACCTTGCAAGTTGGCAGGATATTAGGCTTAAGTTTAACCTTCGTAACTCTCATAAACGTACCTATAATATGATAGTTAATGCCTGTCACCCCCTCAATCTTCCCCGTAGATGTGATGTGGATTCCCATAGATTCTTATATTTTCATTGGGATGATGGATCCCTCTTACATAAAATCAAAGCCAAAGATATATATAAGGTGCTTAATAAAGATCACTCTATCTTATCACCCCTGAATACCACCTGGTATATGAATTTAGACTCTCTTGAATGACACAAAATCCTTGACAAATTTTGGAAGTCTCATATTCCTCCAAAAATCTTACATTTTAAATGGCAGCTTCTTCTTGATAGACTTCCCATTAAAAATCAAGTTGGTGATACTGACTCTTATTCTATTTCTAGGGTTCCTGAAAATTTAAGACATCTTCTTTACTTGTCATTTTGCTAGGATTATATGGATTTTTTTTGGAATACCTATAACTAATCATGTCTCTATGCTAGATATTATTCTTGGAAACATATCTGGTCTCAAGAAGGATGCTAACTTTTTTGGAATATTCTCTCTTCTCATATTCTTTGGCTTATTTGGAAAAGTATAAATGAGGACAAATTCCAAGATGTTGGCAGATCCCTTACTTTGTTTCAATTGAAACTCATACGATTTAAGATTATCTTGCAAGTGTGCTGCATTATGAAACTTGAAATGAACAAGATGGAAAGATTTTTTCATTATGGGAATGCTACTATGTTCATCTACAAAATGAAGCATGGGCTGGAATGGGCTAGAATTATTGATGACCAGGCTACTTTTGAAGAAGCCCTTAAGCAGCTGATTAAGGAGATGCGGGGTACTAGAGGCCCTTTTTCTAATAGAATTGAGTTCTTTGCTCATATTCTTGAGTGGAAGAAAGTTGTTTGGATGGAAGGAGAGCTGGGATGGACTACGTGGATTGATGATTGTGATGATATTCTAGATTAGCTTATCTTATTTCTCTTTTTGTAATCTCGTTGAAACTGTTACATATTGTGCTAGTTGACTGATCATGGATTACCAGTTGAACTAAGAGGTTGAGATTCGCCTCCCCTCTTTTGATATTGTACCTATCTTTTTGATCTATCCATTATTCAATTTTTAAAAATAAAAATAAAAAAGTAATTTTAAAATCTATTAAATTTCATTATATTCATACAAAAATAACGTTTGTTTTTTACTTTATTAATTATGCATAAATATAGATATTAACTAAAATTATCTGTTTATATTTATATTTTATTTAAAAATAAAAAAGTATATGATTAAGTATTTTCTCTTATAAAAACTATTATTTTGTTTTATTTCTACACTATGCTTTTATAATCAATTTTTTTAGTATTAAATATTATAACTATAATTAATTATTGTATCACTTGTTTCTAAATCAACTCAAAATAAATTAAAACTTTAATGTGATTAATTATTATTAATATTTTGTTACCTATTAATTCTTAATCAAAAAATCATAATACTTAAATTATTCAAAATTCATTGAAATATATATTTATATTAAATTTTTAGAGTCAAAATTTGAATAATTTTAAATATAGTAAATTTATTCAATGTAAATAATTTTTTACTTTCCTTTCTTATAATTTTTATTAAATTGAAAATAAAAAAAGGATTTTGATATTGAAAAGTAGCTGAAAGTGTACATTCTCATCCTATGCCCTTTCTTAGTAAAAAAAAACCATCGTATGTTGGCTAACAAATTGGAAATTAAAAATATACATATTCATTATAATGTTGATAGCTATCGACTAAGTGAGTCCAACTATGTAAAATATCATAAGCCTATTGAAGAAGAGCACCAAACAAAACACAATAAAACTATAAACAAGAGAGTTTACTCTATTTTTCTTCTCCTTATCTTGTTTCTCTAGTATCAAATGGAGTCAATCAGCTTCCAAGAACCACTATATGGAGGCTATGGTGTCAGCACTAGGAGAGACAACAAGTCCATCCTTCTAAGCATGCATGAGTTGAAGAGTGGTTGCAGTTGAGTCCATCACCTTGACTGTGAACTTGGTCACCTCATCAAACCTCTTATTGAAATTATCATGTCATTTCATGAGATTATTCATAGTCTCCTCTAGTGCACCCCTATTCTTAGAACACCGTTGAATACCAACTCTTACTGAAACCTTCAAGTTACTCCCATCTTCTTTAATCTTGTTTTTGTCTTACTCACTTTGACAACTAGGGGAGGTAATCGCATATATCTCTCCATGGGCTACCCTCATATTGGTCACTTGAATAGTGTGGGTTTCAACTTTGAGAGTGTTAGTAACATGGGACGACATAGGGATTAGTAAGATATCCATGGGGCTACAATCACTCCCTATCTGAGCACCTTCACTCATAGTGTCATCTTCAATATATTCTACATGGTTTGCCTTCCTTTTGTGCCTTTTGTTGGATTTTTAACTTTTTCCACTACTTGTAGAATCCAAAGTCATTCTACACTCTTGCTTCTCATTAGGGTTGACCTATTTCAAATTCATTTTAGGCCTTAGGGATCTTCAACTATCAACTTTAACCTCTTTATTTGAGTTGATAAAAATTATATATTTCTTTATTTCAACTTATTGGAGAATGTAGGAGTGACAAGATTAGGACATTTGGTATCAATAGTTGAGTCAGCCGACTAGAAATGGACAATAACAAGTTGGGTTGGAGGACCTATTGCATATTGTGCCTTGCCAAATATTTGAATTTTAAATATTTTCCTAGCAATGGTCACTTCCTAGTTTAATATTATTTTAAACATCCCTAGGAATATCGAAAAAATTGAATGATTGAACCTTATAATATTTCTTCCTTGTGCTTTTAGTGGTTTCATGGGCCCGCAAGTCACCATCATCAGATCAAGATCGATCAACGGTTAGTGCTATATCACTTTTGAAATTTGCATGCTATTTTTCCATAGCTACATAGCGCCCCTTCGCCATGTATCAGGTGGGTCCTACTTTCAAGCTGAGTCAGATGTCAAGTGCTTGCCAAGTGTTTTGTGGACGCAGAGGTTCTATAGAAGATGATGCAATAAGATGGTGAGTCTTCACGATCGTCGGATCAGCCCAGACCAACGGTGGGTGCTATCTCGCTATGGGAAAGTGCTCGAAGGATATCCATAGGGACATAGTGCCCCGATGACATGTGTCCTAGTGGGTTCAGTGGAGGTAGTAAATGGATAGCGACACTGATAGTTAATGCGACCGTCATAGTTGGAGATTGAGTTATTGGCATGGTTAGTAACAAAGGTGGTGGTCAACATGGAAAGAACTTGCGAGGTGGTGGAAAGGAGAGAAGTTATTGGCCCACGTGGCTCATCTTGCTTGAAGAGTTTAGTTGACTTGTTGACCCTCTTGATTCAAGTACTCGAGAATGAAAAGAGTCAGGAGTTTCTATGTGAATCTAATCTTATGATCAATCCCAACCTACCTAGAATGAATACGAGACAAGGAAGAGCACTCCACCACCCCCTAGTTGATCCACCTACCTAATTAGGACAATTAGTGGCATTGTTTCTATCTTTTCGAGGCTCTATTTTAGTTAAAAATGAGATTTCATGGTACCAAAATGCTATATTCAGATCAAATTTTCTTTTGGATCCCCATGATTATTCTCTGAAGGACTTCAATGTAGTAGTTGCAAAGTAATTGCAAGAAGAGGACATCTCAATTATTCCTAAACTATAAAGGAAATTTTGGTGATTTTTGTAAAGGTCAGACCTTCTCTATTTTCTTTGTTACTGCTCTGCAGATTCCTAGTGTAAATTCCCCTATGCCTCTAAATCACACAATTTTCTATCTTATCTCCTGTAGCCATCAGAATGAAAGTGCAAGAACTTCTTTGCCTCTTATTGGTGTTTTGTAGAGATCTATGATCTACATGACTATATCCCCTTGGCCTATGAACGATAATATAAGTGAATCTCTACCTCCTTGTGTCTTTCATCTTGGTTCTCTGATTTGCATGTTATTATTAGATTAAAGCAAGTCTAAAGGTGTATATCCTTAGTTTCATTCTGGTTCAATAGTGCATATATGGGCAAGGTTTGGTTTGAACACTCTATTTTGGTGCATCACCTCTTTAGATTAGATTAGGTAGATTTTCTTTCATGCTCTCATTCTTCATTTTTCTCTCCAAGAGTAGTTAGGTGCATCCTAATAGTAAGAGGAAGCCGGCTTTCTCCAAAGACTCTACGTCACAGTTCAAGTCCCATAGCTTGGAGGTTGTTTCCATGTTTCACTAAGTTGTCCTGATGCATAGGCTTTGGAGAAGGGTGCAAACCTAAGTGACAACAATTTTTGGTACACTTGATGGGACAAATTTTCAGAAAATTTCAAGCCTACTAGTGTCAAAATGGAAGATTTCAAGATCAATACTGAGGAGATAGTAGTAGCTTTAGTGTTTAAGCCTTCAAGAGGCTCATTCTTCAAAGTACTTGGTGACTCTAAGCTTCAAATACATATCTAGTTCCAGACCAAAGTTGTAGTGATTCATGCCCAAAGCTGAAACAAGGGCATCTTCTAGAGGTAAGTTTCAATAACAAGAGCTTTCATTTTCAAACCCTAGAAGAAGGAGGACTAGAATATCTTTGTCACTAGTTAGGAGTGCAATAGTAACCAATATACCTACAAGATCTATCTCTACTCCTCTTTATGTTAGATCTCATCCTAGACTGCCATCAATACATATCAATAGATCACTTATCTATATGGCATTTCCTAGAGCTCATACTTTTGCCACCTTTAATGGTGGGAGCCCTCTCTTATTAGCCCAAAGGCATGTCATACTAGTAGCTGCCCTCAAAATTATACCAAAGTTTACTGGTGAAACTTCTCTCTCTCCCTCAGATCATATTCAAGAGGTTGAAAATATCTATAATATTCCTGGTGTTACAGAGGATGATGTTGCAATTAAGCTCTTAGCCTCATCCTTGAAAGGAAAAGCATTACAATGGTATAGAGGTTTGGCTCATAGTTCTATAATAGATTGGGATGGATAAGGAGCAAGATTGTGCAAACATTTTGAGAATAAAAGTAAATATTTGTCACTTTTAGAGTAGTTGACTACCATAAAAAGAGCCCCCCATGAATGTATGATTGATTTTAATTATAGATTTCAAAAGACATGGGATAGAATACCTACTTCAGTGAAGCCTACCCTTGGTAATGCCTTCTTGTGTTACCTTAGAGCTTTTAATAGTGATATTGCCACTACAATCAAAACTATGGGAGGAGATACCTTGCTTAATGCTTATGATATAGCAATAAGGACATAAAATATATTGATACAAGGAGGTAAACTAGCTCCAAGGCCTCCTATGCCTTTCTTCCCTGATGTTCCAAATCATCAACCAGCAATGGCTCCTCTTCCCACAACTTCTACATCACAATCCCTTACCCTAGTCCCTCAAACTTCCACATCCTCAAATGGGATAGATGAAATCAAAGAGATGATACAATCTCTGATGCAGAACATGGATAAAAGAGAAAAGATTGCAAGATCATGGGAAGAAGCTAGAGGATAACTCCTCTATGATGCATAAAGTAAGTAACAAAGTGGTGACTTTAGAAAGACATCAAGCTCAATGTAGTAAGCCCCATTAATTGCAATATCAAACTCAAAACAGTGGTAGGCCTCCAAATCCTAATCATTAGAACAATTCTTTTGATCGGAGTAGGCAGGGTGGCCATGCTTCAACCTCAAATGTAAACCAAAGTATGGCCTTAGTCCCTCAAAAAAATATGGCTCAAGATCAAGATTTTTGTCCCTCCTGTAACTATTCCTATGCCTATTGTATGTACTTTGATGGATCAAGGAATAAGAATGGATCAGGGGCTAGTGTGATGTTGATTTCTCTTGCACAAATAAGATACTAATTCTCCTTTAGGCTCCAATTTAGTTGCACTAATAATGTAGCCAAGTATGAATCTTTGATTCAAGGTCCGCTACTTGCTCAAAAAAGAAGAATCCAAACCTTAAGGGTGTATGGAGACAATGAGTTGGTGTTTAATCAAGTGAGAAATCATAATACCACCAAGAATGGTTTGCTCAAGTCTTATAAAAATAGGGTATGGGATTTGCTTGAAGTTTCCAATGCATTTAATATTCAAAGCATCCCTAGAAAGGAAAACAGAAATGCTGATAGACTTGCTACAATAGGTGCATCTTATGATATGCTAGGGAATCTTGAGGAGGAGAAGAAGCAACAAATCAGAGTGGTAGTAAGACCTACCAGCCCTAATAACAACATCCATTGGCAAGTGTTTGAATCTGATGAGAAAATGTTGAGCTTCTTGCAGAATGAGGAAGAATTTTTAGAGAGAAATCAATCAAGACTATAGGATCAGTATGATGACCAAATCATTCATCTCAACTCTAACAAGCTGCCTAAAGGTCTCATTACCTTATGGAGCATTTTCAATCCTAATGAGCAAGAAAGAGGTAGAGACATGAACCTAGCTGCTGGTGAAGATGATCATATTCCAGTCATGGTTGCTGATGGAAAATCTTTGAACATGGGTAAGGTATGTTATGAAATTGAGAAGGAGAGTTTTATTCATCTATGTCAAGAATTTAATGATATATTTTCTTGGACATATGATAATTTAAAGGGTTTTGACCCAAGGTTATTTCAACATACCATAGATTTAATTAATGATGTAAAATTAGTAAGACAAAAATAGAGGCCTGTGAATCCTAAAATTGAACCCTTAATGAGAAAGGAGCTATATCCAAATTGATTGAGGCCCACATAATTTTCTCCATCAAGCACTCATCATGGGTAGCAAACCTTGTCCCTGTTAGGAAGAAGAACAAAGAAATTAGATTGTGTGTGGACTTTAGGGACCTTAACCAAGATTCCCTTAAAGATCACCATCCTCTCCCTTCTATGGAGTAGATTTTGTCTAAGGTTAGTGGTTCAAAGAGATTTTCATTTCTTGATGGATTTTTTGGCTACAATCAAGTGCTAGTTAAAGAGCTTGATAGGTACAAGACTGCATTTACCACTAAATGGGGTACCTATGCTTACTGTAAGATGCCATTTGGGCAAACCAATGTAGGTGCTACATTTTAGAAGCCAATGAACATGGCTTTCAAAAAATTGATTGAAAAGTTTGTCTGAGTGACCTTGATGACATCACTATGTATTCAAATGATGTAGAAAATCATTTTGATCATCTAAGTTAGGTATTCTTAAGATGTAGAGAGTTTGGAGTTTCCCTTAACCCAAGAAAGTGTGTCTTTACTACCAACCAAGGAAAATTATTAGTACATATTGTATCTAAGGATGGCTTAACCATTGATCCAGAGAGAAAAAAAGCAATACTTGCCCTCCCTCTTCCTAAACACAAGAAAGGCTACAAAGTTTCTTAGGTAGGATAAATTTTGTGAGAAGATTTATCCCTAATCTTGCTACCATGGTGAAACCTCTTATAGCTATGCTCAAGAAGGGTATGGTCTTTGCATGGACCAAGGAAGGGAAGGAAAGTTTTGAAGAGATCAAGACAGCCATAGCCTCAGCCCCTTCTCTCATGAATCTAAATTTGAAAAATATTTCATCCTTTATACCCTAGGCGATGAGTCAACCATTTATGTTGTGCTGACTCAAAGAAATGATGAAGGTGATGAACAGCCCATAGTCTTCTTTAGTGAAGGGCTTAAGAAATATGAAGATAAATACAATTATGTAGAGAAGGAAACCCTTGTAGTCATCAGAGCTTTAAAGAAATTTAGACACCTTCTGTCTCATAATAAGATCCATTTGTTAGTACCCCATGCCAGTGTGAAGGATTTCCTTTTGAGCAAAGATATTAGTGAGAAAAGGGCTAGCTAGATTACTAAAATGATGTAATATGATATTGACATTCATATTACCAAGCTGATAAGAGGGAGGGGGTTGTGTAAATAGATGTTATCATCCCAAGAACCTGATGAGGAAGATACTATGATACTAACAGAGTAGCAAGAGGTAAGAAATAGAGATCTAGGGAGTTGGATGGATGATATGATGAATTTATTATTAGGCAATGGATACCCTCAAAGATTAGATAGAACTAAATGGAGACAGTATAGATTACATTCAATTCCTTATGTTGTAGTGGACAGTGTCCTCTTTAGAAAAGATTTTAATGAAGCCCTATTAAGATGCCTTGATATAGACTAGGCTGAAAGAATGACCAAAGAACTTCATGATGGTACTAATGGTGGTCACTTCTCAGCTAGAACAATTGCAATGAAGATCATGAGGGTTGGTTACTTTTGGCCATCCCTATTTCATGACTGTCATAAGTATGTAAGGAAGTGTGTAAAATGTGCCTTCTTCTCTAGTAAACAAAGACTTGCAGCTCTTCCCCTTCATCCTATCTAGGTGGATCAACCTTTTTCTCAGTGGGGATTGGATTTCATAGGCCCTATCAATCCTTCTTCTAGTTTTGGTCACAAGTGGATTCTAGCTGCTATAGATTACTTTACTAAATGGATAGAGGTAGTTGCATTGAAGGATGCCACAAAATCTTTAGTTGTGGAATTCCTTGATGGAATTGTGACTAGATTTGGTGCCCGTTCAACCATTATTTTAGATAACACAAAGTCTTTTGTTGGAGCTCATATTTATGCATGGGTAGTGGATCATAATATCTATTTGAGAACATCCTCAAATTACTATCCTTAGGGTAATGGTTTGGTTGAGTCCTCCAAAAAGAACCTGATCAAAATCATGAAAAGGATAATAGAAGATAACCAGAGGTGTTTGTAGAAAAAACTGAAGACTGCACTATGGGCTTATAGAATAATGCCTAAAAGGTCAATAGGGAATTCACCATTTGTGTTAGTTTATGGTAGAGAAGCAAGGCTTCCAATTTCATTGGACTTCGTATCCCTAGAGCTAGCTCATCAGCCGAAGTTGATTGAAGATGATGCCATGACAATAAGAATGGCAGAGATGATGGAGCTCGAAGAGAAGAGAAGTAAGACCATGCAGACCCTAGAGACACACCAAAAGCAAGTAAAAAAGAGTTTTGACAGGAAGGCTAAGGTCAGAATCTTCAGAGAGGGAGATTTGGTTCTAAAATGGGATGCAGATAGGGCAAAACCAGGGAGACACTCAAAGTTTGATGCATTGTGGAGTGGTCCCTTTCTAACTGTCAGTTGCAAGCAGGTTAATGCATTATAGTTAAGCAAGCCTGGTGGTGAGATTCTACCTATCCCAGTCAATGGGATCTATCTCAAGCCATGTTTCTAAGGGTTTGAGGTTCCATGTACATAGTTAACTTAGTTTTGTTTCCTATTTGTTCCCTACTTTTCCAAGAAGTGCACGAGCATAGGATTGTCTCCATGAGACAACAAATGTTGAAATATTTGAAGGTTGCAGAAGGAGTTTTGGTCTCTGGTTCTAGTTGCAAAGATAAGGGTTTTAGGGTTTTCCTCTCAGAAGTAGGGTTAGGGTTTCACAGTGTACATAGGATCCACATCTTTTTGACTCTGTAGCCCAATGGATGGTTCAGGTCATTGGTCTATACATAGCTAGCTTGCATCCCTTATGAGTCACCAAAAATGTTGCATATTGTGCCCTGCCAAATATTTGAATTTTAAATATCCACCTGCCAACAATCACTTCCCAGTTTAATATTATTTTAAACATCCCCAAGAATATTAAAAAAATAAAATGATCGAACCTTATAATATTTCTTCCCTGTGCTTTTAGTGTTTTTGTAGGCCCACAAGCCCCATTGTCGAATCAAGATTGATCAATGATTGCCGCTATGTCGCTATTGAAAGTTACCTGCTATTTTGCCATTGCAACATAGCGCCCCTTCACCATGTGTCAAGTGGGTCCTACTTTCCCTTGTCGTTTCTCTCATGCCAAATTTTGCTAGACCCATGGTAGGTGCTATGGTGCTATCAAAAAATCTATGTTCCTTGTTGATAGTGACATAGCGCCGAGATGGAAACTCTACTCGCTAGATCTCGAGGAAGGATGGTGGGTCCCAGGTATGTCCTGTCGGATATCAATGTGAAATCTATCAGACCCATTGGCAGTCGGTCATCTTTCCATTGGCCAAAGTATAACAGTGGAGTGTGGGTCCTTTTTCACTTGGTGGACCATAAATGAGGACTTATCAGACAAGTTGGTACATGGCCAGTTCTCATTGGTTGATGTACGAATAGATAAAATCCATCTTGCATCACCATAGATCTCAGTCTGGATTAACGGTGGCTGTTATCTCACTATGGGAAGCTGTGAGGACATTACCCATAGCAATATAGTACCTTGTTGACATGTGGCACAGATGACATCATGGGCCTACCTTCTCTAAAGTGATATTATGACTCATCCTCAGTGGTAGTTGTCAGGTGGGTCATAGTATAGTGGTGATATTTCATTGATCCACTTAGCCAACTCGATGTACAGTTGTGCAATTTTCTTTCTCATCATCAGATCTCAAGAAATTGACGTTGGGCACTATCTAACCATGGAGAGATACTCAATGGATACCAATGGCAACATAGCACCCTTTCACCACATGGATTAGTGGGGCCAGATCTCGCCAGGATGAAGTCACCAGGTTGTGCCAGGTGGTTGCCAAGTGGATCCATGGATCAGAACTTTATGAGGGCAAGCATAATATTATGAGGATCTTCAATGACTATTGATCTCATGGAGATCAATGGTGGATGCTATCTTTCCATGGGAAGGTGCACGTTGGATATCCATGGTGACATAGCACCTCAACGACACATAGCAAGGTGGGACCAAGTGTCATAAATCTATAGAGATGGTACCAATTCAGGCTAAGTCGAATGCCAGGTGGTTGCCAAGTGTTTTGTGGACCCAAAGGTTTTATGGAAGATGACACAGTAAGATGACGAGTCTTTGCGATCATCAGATTAGCCCAGATCTACTGTGGGCACTATCTCGCTATGGGAAAGTGCTCAAAGAATATTCATAGCAACCTAGCACCCTGGTGACACATGTCCCAGTGGGTCTGGTGGAGGCAGTAAATAGTTAGAGATTCTGACAGTTAATTCGACTGTCATAGTTGGAGATTGATTTATTGGCACGGTTAGTAATGAAGGTGGTGGTCAACTCGGGAAGACCTTGCAAGGTGGCAAAAATGAGAGAAGTTATTGGCCCATGTGGCTCATCTTGCTTGAAGATTTTAGTTGACTTGCTGACCCTGCTGATTCAGGTACTCAGGAATGAAAAGAGTTGGGAGTTTCTATGCCAATCTAATCTTATGATTAATCCCAACCTACCCAAAATGAATGTGAGACAAGGAAAAGCACTCCACCGCCCCCTAGTTGATCCATCTACCTGATCAGGACAATCAATGGCATTATTTCTATCTTTTTGTGGCTCTATTTCAGTTAAAAATTAGATTTCATAGTACCAAAAAGCTATATTCAGATCAAATTTTCTTATGGATCCCCATGATTATTCTTTGAAGGACTTCAATGCAGTAGTTGCAGAGTAATTGCAGGAAGATGACATCTTAATTATGTCTAAACTATAAAGGCAATTTTGATGAATTTTGTAAAGGTCGGACCTTCTCTATTTTCTCTATTACTACTCTACAAATTCCCAATGTAAATTCCCCTGTGCCTCTAAATCACACGATTCTTTGTCTTATCTCCTTCAACCATTGGTATGAAAGTGCAAGAACTTCTTTGCCTCTTATTGGTGTTTTGCAAAGATCTACAATCTGCATAACTATATCCCCTTGGCTTATGAATGATAATAGGACCTCAACATTAATGCATATGGGGTTGCATAGAACCCTATGGAAATTGTAAAGGCAAACCGCAAAATCTTGATGAACCATTATATAGAACATCCTTGAACTTTTTTTTTGTTCCTAACTTTTACAATATTGTCCTCCATAGAGTGTAGTAGAAGGTAGGGAAAGGAAATGAGCTCATTATTCTTAAAGTAATTTAAGAAGGGCAAATGGTAGTGCTAAAAAGTTTGAAAATAGAATTTTGGTGTAACATAATACATGATAGCATAGCTTACGTTACCCCATGGTAGAAGAAAAGCTTCATGTTCAAAAACACCACATGTTCAAAATGACTCCTCATCTAAGCCATAAATTTATTCAGAATAGCTTCATCTAAAACCCTATTTTTTTTCCACTATTTTTCACCTTCAAGAAATAGCTCACTCACTCTAGTAATGACATCTTCATTAATTTGTAATGAAATCACATTAATAGTAACACACTTATCGATCCAGGTATTAACAAATTACATGGACATATTTTCATCATAAACCTTAATGCATTTCTTGAACGTCACCAGACCACATTTCCACACATAATTTTAGACTGATTCTTATTTTTTATTGTGGTCCTTGATCTTGTTTAGCTAAATATGAATAGAATTCCTAGCCATAACATCTCCTTCCCCTAAATCAACAATAACCCTACCTTTGAAAACTAGGAAAAACTCAGAGACTGAAAGAGAAATTTTTTCCATTGTTTGTAAATAAAGCAAGTCCCAAAAAGATTAAGGGCAATGAAAATAAAGTGCATATTATAAGTTGTATTCACACGGATGAAGAACACAATCAATAAAGAATAATAGATCTACTTCATATGCCACCATAAAAGGATATTATATGAACTTACATCATATTCTTGCAACATATTATAATTAATTAAGCCCTTACTTCCTCCTTAGCCATGATCACTTTGTACTCATCCTTGAAAATTGAGAATCTTTTTCACATAATATAAACATAGTAAAAAGTATAATATATGGCAATCATTACATAAATCTTTTCATTCAAAAACTAGTTGTCCCAAGAAGGCCTTTACTCCACTGCCACATCTAATTAATGTGTACCAATCCCATCATATTAAATTATTTCATTCCTTATAATGATTTGAATACACACTGACAAGTATTTTATATTTGTCACGATTTGCAAGTCCAATGTTTCATGGTCATATGCAAATAGAGCATCTACCACCTAGTTCCCTTCTTGATATGTATGGTAAATTGTCAAGCTACATAATATTCTTAATAGAGTCCTAATGTCACTAATAATAGAAGCCATGCACTAGTTGATTTTTGTATGACCCTCTGCTACCTTAATAATGAGCTATGAGTCACCCTCCACCACTAGTTGAACGAAGTCCATGGAGATAACATTTTTAATCCCCCAAAAAAGGCCTTTGGCTTTAGGAACATTCTTATAGTTCATTGCACATCTCCCCATGTAAGAAATCACAAGATTATCATGGTCGTCCCTTATAACTCTCCTAGCAGAAGAAACACCACCCTAGTCTAACCCATCAAAATTAAGTTTGAACTAGGATAGAGGAGGGGGTTTCGATTTAACACTCCTAGTAACCGTATTATAATTATCAAATTTGGTCAAGTGGGTCAGGAGGGACTTTCCAAATCTAAATAGGAAAACACTTCTTTATGAGTTTTTCCATAATGTGTAAAGTGACAACAATGAGAGAGCATTCAAGTCCTTAAAGGTATGATTGTTCCTTTATTTTCAAAGGTGTTAGTAGGCATATGGATGAACAAATTTCCATAGGGTCTCAAGGAGGGGGTGGCCAAATGGGAAAATTAAATTAGCTATAGATTGTTGGAGGTCATTATTAAAGACCTAAGAGAGACTGAGATTCTACATAATTCACTCCTAGGAAGCTTTGGTATAAGGACATTAAATAAGTAGGTGAAAGATGAATTCCTCTAATTTATTACATAGAATTTAGTAATTAACAAGTTGAAAGCCCCTGTCTTTAAGATTGTCAATAGTAAGTATACTGCGATGAACTATAGACCACCTAAAGAAGTTGATCTTTGGAAGTGTACAATAGTTGGACAAATAGTTCTCCAAACATCTACATTGACCTCATCCCTAATACTTGTGTGATAGGCCAATTTTAACATTGAATTCACTAGAGGAATTCAAACTCCAAAAAAAGATTATGCTGTCTATGGAGGGCAAGGACATGAATTCCCCAATGATAACCTATGATTCCTCCACCAAACTAATTATATTTTGATGCTAGACATTAATGGTTAGTTTACACAAAATACCATTATTATCCACATAATTACAAAGCCTCAAACCATCTAGAGTGGTACAAAAATGTTTAATTGTGTTGAAGTAGTTTTGACTAAGAGGGTGATCACCCAAAAAATTGTCTTCATAGAATATGATACTATTCCCATATCCAACTATCTGCCTCACCATCTTTCTTAGAATCTTTTCACACCCTACAACACTAGACCAAATTCTAAAACCAACATAGAAGTCATTATTGTATATTTTTTGGGAGGAGTCTTCCTTCAAATATTTGGCTCTCGTGATTTTACGTCGAACATCAGTGTTTTGGATTAGCCTCCAACCCATCTTAGCCATATGACCTCTATTGAATTCTCTAATCCTCCTCTAGTTTAATCTTCCCCTTGATTTGGGTTCAAGTATATTGTTTCCCAACTGACTAGGCTCATTTTAGTCTTCTCCTCAGTAAATGACCATAAGAATTTGCACTATATTTTTAAAATTATGTTCTTGAATCTTCTAGATATTTTTAAATAAGGTAGGAAATAGATAGGTATGCCTTGGAAATAAGTAGAGAGGAGTTGTAACCTGCCCACATCACTTAGGACTTTTCCTTTTCATCCTCCTAGTTTTCTCTACATGTGCTCCACCATAGAGTTCCAAAACTATAGGCTAGGGGAAACCTCAAAAGCATTTAATATAGATTTTCTTCAATATTTTCATTATTATTTAAAAGAAAATTTAATTTTAAAAATTATTGTTAAGTCTATGAAGTCTTAAATGTGTAGAATTTTTATTTTTATATTAATTAAAGATTTATTTTTATTTAAACCTATAATATTAATGTAAGTTAAAACTTTTTAAAATAAATTAAAAATATAAAATTAGTATTAAGAGATTTATAATAATACTTAATATTTTTCTACTACACAAAATAATATATAATTGTATAATGTAAAGGCATACTCTATTAATTTTGTATCTTAAAAAATTATTTGCAAACTTATATAAAAATCTCGAAATACAAAGTAGATTCCTAGAATCAGATTAAAAACATAGGACAAATATAATCTAGATACAAAATATATTAATTATTATAAATTAATTATTTAATCAATTAATTATTTTACATTTAATATGTATTTTAAATTTTACTTAACATTGAACCTGACTTCACCTTTCTTTTTCTTCTATGAATTGCTTCTACAATTATCATAAATATTAGTGGTTTGTGAGGGTGTAGATCCACACATAGACTATAAGCTTCAAGAAGAGAGTGAAGAAAATAGAAATCAATGGAATAAAGATGAAAGAAATCATTCAGAAGGTAATAAATCATTATATTATCATCCATAGTTTTCTTTGCGATATAAGTTCTACGTTATATTTAATATACAAGACTTCCATTATATCAACTTTATGATACTAAGGATGTATATGGTTGGTTAGTCTTAATTAAAAAAATTAATGTTTATGGGTTCTTCCACTAGCAAAATTTCATATTTGAACCTTTCAAAGTTCTAATTGAAGGTAAAATGAGCCAAGAAGTAGAAATTGACTGTATTGTAAAGTTATTTGGAAGGGATGATTGTAAAGATATAAATGTTGTAGTTGAAACTACTACTTGTAAGTTATATAATTCAAAACTTTTAATTTTTTTATTAATATAATATTTTTTTCTTCTCTTTCTAAAATGTTATCTTCAAGGAAACAATATATAAATCTATATTTTCATTAATAGTTTAGAGGCATTTGAATTATTCATAGTTATTATGATTAAATATGTTTTCATCATAACTATCTTAGAATTGATTGGAATGACTTTTACACATGTCATGTCCATTTAGATGCATGACTTCTTAAGTATCTAGATCAAGCACATGTAGTTATAAAGAAATGAGTTGAAAATAATTCTTCAAAGATTTAAACTAAGTAAGAACTAATGTCAATTTAGTTTTTTTTGAGGACTGTCCCACTAATATGTATTAACTCAACAAAAAATTAAATTGTAGTGCTGATAATGATACAATGTTTTATTGTTGTAATCCTATGCCTGATAATAGAGATGCTAGAATTCAATTTTTCTACACATTATTAGATGTAATGACATCACATCTTTATTCTTAGTACTTAGCCATTGAGGGCTCCAATTTAGGATGTCATATAAAAGATTCTTCTCAAAATCTAGAATTAAGTATAAAATATTAAATGAATATTGGAATGTAGAAGACATACATGTAGATAATAGAAATAGAATATAGGAATTCATCAATTTTGTACATATTGTGAGAATATGCCTAATATTATGTGTGTAGTAATAGGGTGAACCCATAGTAAGGTGTTCCACCTTTTTGCCTAAACTAACACTAAATAGTGAATTTTCAAGAAAACTTTCACTTTTGCATGCAAATTGACATTTAACGGTTCAAATTTTGAAAATGAAGTAAATTAGGGCCTTGTTAGGACTCTCTCTCTCTCTCTCTCTCTCTCTCTCTCTCTCTCTCTCTCTCTCTCTCTCTATATATATATATATATATATATATATATATATTGAATTGATTTGATTGAATTATTTTTTGTCCCATAAAAATTTGTATGTTATAATAATCTCGATTTCTAAAGAGTGACACTATTTTTGACTCACATAAATTTTTCTCTACAATCCTTTGTATTTCATGTTTTATCAGTGTTTAATGTTTGCCTAACTCTAATTTGGACAAACATGGTTTGTAATGCACAAAAATTCTTATGTATTTGTATAATTTAAACTTTTCTTTTTTAATTGAAAGAGGACATGAATACAGATATTGTAGTTTTTTTTCCATAAAAAAAATTCTCGTAGATATTATTTTTCTAGGAGCATCTCATTTAGAGGTTTTTTAATGTTGATTTCAAAAGAACACTACAAATGTAATAATACTAACATATTTTTTGGTATGCATATTTCAAAGCAATCTCTCTCTCTCTCTCTCTCTCTCTCTCTCTCTCTCTCTCTCTCTCTCTCTCTCTCTCTCTCTCACACACACACACACACACACACACACACACACACACACACACACACACACACACGCACACACACACACACACACACACACATATATATATATATATCTATGTGTGTGTGTGTGTGTGTGTGTGTGTGTTTCTCTCATAATTTCTCTGATATAAATCATATCTCATACTTATATATTCTCTTCAGTAAATTTGAATTTATATTTCATGTGTTAACAATTGGGTATTTGTAGATGCAAAATTGGGTTTTGAGAGTGATGATTTGATGATAATCACTATTAATGGAAAGAATTATGGAGCATCAATGGGACCCCTCAATGTTAGGGCCACCTTTGGTCCAGGTAAATATCTAGTAGATATCAATTGCTAGCATATTCCTACAGATGATTGGGGATTCACTTTGCATGGGCTGGAAGATGGGGTTCCTATTTTGTGCAAGGTATATATATCTACCACATTTAATGTTCTTTGGTCTTTTCTAATGTAGTGGGTGAGTTTATCTTTTACAACCACCAAACCAACAACATATTTCTAAATTAAAATAGTTAAAGATTAAGAAAAGATTGATTATTTGTAAACTATATTTTTAATTATGTTTAAGACTAGTTATAGATGAACGATTGAAAGTAACATACTAGTTTTTGATATGCAGCTTACATGAAATTAGCAACACAATCATTTAGATTTCCTCAACTATAGGTCTTTTGAAGCCTTCTTAGATATGAGACAATCTCAGGACCATTTTGAGTCTTTCTCAACCATCAAAAAATATTGGGCTTCTTCAATAAGAAATCTATTAATGATGGGATTATTAGTCAGAGATTTCGATGTAACTTTTCAACTATTTTAAAATAGTTATTATTCTTTTACCAACTTTTTCTAATCTTTTATGGTACTGAAAATTTTTTTTTGACTTGTCTTAATCATCACACTCCACTACTTTGAGGGCTCAACTATGATCTATATACATACATAAATGGTAGCCAAATAAAATAAATTAAATAGAACTAAAAGATATACAATGTTTTTGAATTTGTGTTAACAATGTGGATTGGGTTTGTTTGATCTCACTAGTGATGGTGATAACCGATCACATCCACTATTATGTTTTTTTAAAAGTTGTCTTCACTTGTAAAATACTTAAAATCCCATCCAAATCAAAAATTGAAAGCACACAAGGGCTATGTTCATGAGAAGAGAGTAAATTGATGGTTCTTTCGAGTAATGATTTTATTTTGAATTTTGTATATAAATAAATATTATTCTAAACCTTTTCTTTTTCTTTTTATTTATATTATTAGTATTTATAGTAGGCAATATACTATTGTAATCACTTTTCGTTAGCTAGTGATTAAATTATTCCATTTCAACCAATAACTATTAAGAATTTTTCCTTTCTAAAGTTTCTTTTGAAATTTTTTATAGTGTGTATGTCAAATATTTACTTTATTAATTATAAGAGAATTTCTAGGAAACACTAATCCTTAAGGCTACTTTTTTTGGATGTACTGATATTTTAGATTTTAGATTTCATTTATGTTATACACATGAATTATATCTTTTAAATCTTTTATAAATATTTCTTGTTTAACATGTTTTAACTATTACATTGAATACAATTTTTTTATTAAAAATATATTTTTTTGTGTTTAAAATAACTTATATTCATCAACTTAATATCTATATATTAATTATTATTTTTATCTATCTAATATCTATATATTAGATATTATTTTTGAAGTGGTGAAAATATCTTCTAAATTAATTGTGTGTAATGTATATATGTCCTATTTTTTTCTATTTTAAAATTCTATTAGATATTATACTATAGTTAATTTTTTTTAATGTATTTATATAGAAGCCAAAAGAGTGGGGTTGACCTCATGGTACAAAGGGCTAGAGACCAACCAATAGTTACCGCCTACCATCCTCTTCTTTTTTGCTCAAAGTTACCCACTACTATCTAACCAATCTCTTTCCTAGACATAAAAAACACAAAAAAAACATCTTAACATTTAACCGCATAGCATTAACCTTCAAAACCCCAATATCCACTATACTACCGTTAAGATAAATGCTATGCCAAAAAATGATCCAAATGAGATTAAAAATGCTTGTTATAAAATGCTTAATATACATAACAAGGTAAGGCCATGGTAATGGTTCCCACTTTTCGGCCAAGTTTCACACTAAAGTAGATATTTTTAACAAAAACTTGATTTTCAAATGCATATTGCTACAAAACCATAAATAATTTGATGAGAATGTAAACTAGTGATTTTTAGCATTTTCTATCTAGTTTCTAAAAGTATTTTAACTTATTTTAGAAAAAACTCAGTTGAAGTATTTTCCATCTCCTTTGAGAAGTGGTTTATATGAAAATTGACATTTTGAAAGAGTGACTAGTCATTTGATCAAGATAATTTTTTTTTAAAAAATGATAATGACAAAATTCTTTCAAGGATATAACAGTAAGATCAATATCTAGCAAGTTTAGTTGCTTTCATTCAATTTCATTATTAAAAAAAAGATTTTATTTAGTGACAAATTGATGCAAACAATAACTTAGACAACTTGATTTTTATCAATATAATTTGAGTTGTATTTATTGAAATGAAATTTTTATTGATTTTCTAGAAAGGTAAAACACATACCTTCGATGAACATATATTTTTATTTTTTATTTTCTCATTATCTATTTTTCTTCTACCTTCAAATGTAGATTTATGAAATGGTCAGACAACCTATATTTAATAAAACAAAAAATTAAACATCATGATAAAGACAATAAATACTAAAAATATACCAATTGGAAAGCTTATTTAGAGTACAACAATTTTTGATATTTAGTTTTAGAATATAGACCTATTTAGCCCTTGTTTAAGCCCTCGAAAGGGAAGAAAAGGATAGAAATTTGAGTAAGTTTATAAAATTTCCAATTTTGGGACCTTCGAATGAAGTCCTTGGAGAGGGTTCGAATGAAGGGGCTTCATTCAAAGCCCCTTAAGGGTTTACTTGGGTGGCCCCAAGGGGTTTTTAATGAAGCCATTTGGCCTACTTTTTAGCTACCTGGTGGTGATAGGCGAGTTCGAACAAAGCTACCTAGCCTACTTTTTGGCCACCTATTGGCCCCAAGGGAGTTTGAATAAAGACCCCTAGCCCACTTTTTGGCCACCTATTGGCCCTAGGGTCATGCCTTCATTGAAAGACCCTATATCAGTTGGCAGAAGGGGCTTTGAAAAAAGCCTCTAGGGCCATGACTTTGAATGAACTCCTAAGGGGGGCTTCACTCAAAACATAGGGTTCATTTGAAGGCCCTAGAAGATGATTTTCCCACTTTTCATTTGATTTCTTCATGATGAAAAGTAGGAATCATTATTTTGGCCTTACCCAAAAAATAAAAACTCCAGCATGGTATTAAAGTTCATAGTTAACCATAACATTAAACAAAAATAAATAAAAGAAAACATATGGGATAGCTCCCCTCCTCCTCCAGGTCCTCCTCCTTTTCATCAAGATCCTCCATGGATGGTTTTGTTGGAAGATTTTTGGAAGCATGTATGTTGATGATGTTCCTATGTGGGAGTATAGTAGATATGTTAGTATGATAATATGTTACATTCATGACTGAGTTGGTCATTGATGTGAACATAGTAGTTTTTTGTAGTATTTGTCAAAAGAACAGTGGAATGATCAAGTTGGTATAGATATCTAGTTGAGAATTTTCACTATCCAAGGTTATGAGAGAGAATTTTTTGTATATAGTATATGCAATTAATTTTTGGTGAAGAAATGTTATATCTGGATGAAGTTCTATAAGTTTCGGTGATGTATGTTCTAAGATAGAGTTTACAGAGGAATCTTTTTGTAAACTTGTTATATCTCTTAGTAGATTTGTTATTCTGAGAATTGACATTGAGGATGTGAAGAAGACATATTGATGATGACATGGTCAAGCTCTCTCATCATAATATTATGTGTATGGAAAGATATTCAAGTTGCATGGTGGAAGATTTATGTTATTGCTAAGTGTAATGGTTTCTTAATGTGCTCCTATAATAATTAATTGAGAAGGTGTAACAGCCAACTCAGTGAAAATTTATATGGATTTGGTATAAAGGAAGGACATTTTCTTTTATGGTGTGTATCAATGAGAATTGATTGTAAGTAGCATAAGAGAGTGGAATGTGAAGATAAGAAAAGTAGAGCAGAAGTAAAGGAAACTTCATTGCCAAGGTTTTATTATGTGATCCAAGGTTTGATGTTTGGATCTGAGTTTTGTGACATGGTCTGCAAGGTCTGACAGTGATTGATTCAATTGAAAAAATAAATGAAAGAAGAACATAAGTAAATTGCATGTTTGAGCAGTGAGCTCTTCTTGTAATTGAAATTGCATGTTTGGGCAGTGAGATCTTCTTGCATACATTGTACTATAGCTCCTAATAGGGAATCTATGTACTAAATGTTGTAATAGACTCCTAACAGAGTCCATCCTCTAATAAGGAATATTTATATTAGTACATCATCTTGTGGGCATCTTTCCCACTGGGGTTTTCTCTCTAATCAAGGGCTTCCCTAGCTAACATATCTGGTGTAATTGTCTTTGTATCTTGTTATGGTTACTATTTAACTTGATTGAATGGTTATGTTTTTCTGAAGAAGATAAATATTTTAATTTTTGGATAATGGATTCACCCCGCCTTCCTATTTATCTTGGTGGACTATTGTTTCTAACAATTGGTATCAAAGAATCGGGTCCTTAAAGATAAATTTTAACAACTTTGGGAGATCCATGGTGAGCTTGTTCAAGAAAGATATTTTGAAGTTTGATGAAAAAAATTATAACAACTAGAAGGAAGAGATGATGTCGTATCTATTGTCTATGGGTTTAGGATATTGGATCTTGATAAAATTAGCAAAGACAATCATTGCTGAAATATATTTGGAAACTTGTACCAAGGAAGAAATAGATCTTTTTATGTGCAACATGAGAGTTAGAGAACCACTATTGAATCGACTTCCTAAAATTGAATACAATTAGGTGAGATCACTTATTACTTCACATTTGATTTGGAAAGCTTTGGAAACTAGTTTTGAAGGTGATGCACATTCTAATAAGTTGAGGCTACAAAGTTGGATTTGTGCATTTCAAGATACTAAAATGATGGAAGATGAATCTATAAGAACACATGTAGGCAGGACATTAGAAATTACTATAGGTATTAAATCTCAAGGAAGGACCAAAAAAGATGATGAGGTTATATGGAATATATCAAAGACTTTAACATGACCATCTAAGTCGGAAGTTCAAATGATACAGTTGTTGATATCTCAAGTACCAAATATTTCACAAAGTAGACATTGCTTGCAAGACTTGAAGTAGTTGAGAATGAGCTTAGACGGTTTGGAGAATTGACTAGAACTTTAAAATATCCTTTTAGTGCCTTGAATATTTGACCTATTTTATCAAGGAGCACAAGTGCTAGATGAGATTTTTCTAGTAGTAGTACAACTTATGAAGAAAAAATATTGAAGAAGGAGGAGCCCTTCTGGTAACAAGAGAAAAAGACAGTAAGAAAATATTTAAATGTTGGACTTATGATGAATATGTCATTATCCATCTAGGTGTCCTAAAAGAGAGAAAAATTATAAAGGAAATTACAAACCTAGAAGAGAGTGTTTGTATGTAAATGAAGAAAATGATGCTGATGAACAAGTAATAAGTGCTAGTGATGATGAGATGGGATTTGTGGAAATTAAAGAAGAAAGTCTAAAGAAAGTAGCTTTGGTGTCACAAGATGAAAATAAATCTAATTGGATGTAGTGGCTTTTCACATCATATGATTGGTGATATGAACAAGTTTGTTGACTTCAAAAGTTAGGATGGAGGCATTGTCAGAGTTGGAAGTAGTGTAGCATGTCAAGTTAAAGATATTGTATCTATAACTCTTGATGGTAAAACTAACACTAAGGATATATATTTTGTTGATAGTTTGAAGCACAATATTTTGAGTGTTGGATAAATAGTGGACAAAGGTTATCAGTTGTAGTTAACAAAAAAGAAATTCATGATCAAAGACAAAGATGGAAAGATAATTGGATCAAGAACTAGATCTAGAGATAAAGTATTTCAGTTGAATCCTACTAAAATTGCATGTTTGGTTGCAAAAGTAGATCACAGTTGGTTGACATTATAAATTCTATCATATAAACTTTGACAATATTGTGAAGACTAGTAGTATGTTTGTAGTTAGAGATTTGCCTAAGATTGTAAAACCTACTAACACAATTTGCAAGAAGTGTGTTTTGGCAAAGCATAATAGAACTTCTTTTCCCAGAAAGAAGTTTACTACTATTAAAAAAAATTGGAGATTACACACATAGATCTCAGTGGTACTACAAAGACTAAAGGATTCTATGGTGAAAGGTATTTTATGATTCTAGTTGATGACTTTTCTAGAATGATGTGGATTGCATTTCTTAAAGAGAAATATAAGGCATTTGATAAGTTTAAGATATTCAATAATAGAGTTGAGAATCAATATGGTATAAAAAATAATGTTTAAGATTGGATAGAAGAGGATAATTTACTTCAAATGAGTTTAACATGTTTTATGAAGAAAATGGAATCAAAAGATAGTTATCAGCTTTGAGAACTCATGACCCAAATGTCATTACAGAGAGAAGGAACAAGTTAGTTATAGAAGTGTAGCAAGAGCCATGTTAGCTAGGAATGATGTATCCAAGAGGTTTTGGAGAGAAGCTATGAATACAACAATCTACACTATGAATAGAGTGCAAGTTAGGAAAGACACAAACAAGACCCATTATAAACTATGGTTTGGTCACTCACCCAGTTAACTATTTCAGAATTTTTGGTAGAAAGTGTTATATCAAAAGAGATGATCATATTGGTAAGTTTGATGCTTGAAGTGATGAAGGTTTGGAAGATAGTAATCTATATTCAAAAGAAATTGATGATGGAATATTGATTTTGAAAATATTTGTTAATGATATTATATTTTGAGGAAATGATGAGGAAAGTGAAAAGTTTGTAGAAGAAATGAAGAAATAATTTGGCATGAGTATATGATAGGAGAAATGGAATATTTTCTAGGATTATAGATTGTACTAAATAAAGAAGGAATCTTTATTTCTCAAACTAAGAATTTGAAGGATTTACTAAAAAGGTTTGGTTTGGAAACATGTAAACCTATTGGAATACCTATGGTAGCTAAACACAAGTTATCTATAAAGGATGAGACACCTACTATTAAGTAGAAGAAGTAAAGATCTATGATTGGAGGTTTACAATATTTGGCTCACACAAGGATGGATATAAAAAAATGTTGTTGGAATTGTTGCAACATTTCAAACTAATCCCAAAGAAGCACATTATGCAATAGTCAAAAGGATATTTTGATATCTGAAAGGAACACTAGAGTTTGGATTGTGGTATGATAGATCTAATGAATTTACTCTAAGTACTTATACTGATGTTGATTGGGTAGGTATTATGGATGATAGAAAGAGCACCAATGGTGGAGCCTTCTTTCTTCAAGGAAGATTAGTTTCTTGGCTAAGCAAGAAGTAGGATTATACATCATAAAGTAAAAGAAAAGAAAAATATCTGGCAATAGTAAACAATTATAATCAAGTTGTTTTGATTAAGAAGATGTTGAAAGATATAAGAATTGAAATCAATGGACCTATTGTCATACATTTTTACAACATAAGGACAATAAATATGTCTAAGAATCTATTATTGCATTTGAAGACCAAGCACATTTCTATTAAGTCTCACATGTTGAGAGAGAAAGTTGTAGAAAAGGAAATTAGATTGGAGTATGTGAGCACTGAAGAATAGATTGCAAATATATTCACTAAGCCTCTTCCCAAATTGACTTTTGAGTATTTGTAAGGTGTGCTAGGGGTTATGCTCCTCACTTCATTAGAGTAGAAGATGCAAGGATGCATTAGTCTAGTGTAATAGAGCACAATTATTTATTTGGATTAAATGTTGATGCTTCCTATATGGGGGAGTATCTATGATGGATAGAGTCACTTAGGGCTCTTGTTGGATGTTGTTTTGAACAATGTCTTTGGAAACTTGAGCTAGTAAGAATTAGTCATTGTAGAGTTTGATGGTTGCTAAAACCTTTGGCATTGATGTCAATGGGGGGAGAAGATTAACATGAAAAACATAATAAGGAGAAACATCATGCAGGAGAAAAAAGTAAGAACAAGTACAACCTATTCAAGAGAAGATGACATTTGGGGAGAATGATTGATGAAGAGGATTTGAAAGGTTAACTATTTTTAATTGTTGGTATTCTTGGAACTAGATGTTTTTCGTCTATGTTGCCATAAATGCCAAAGCAAGATATTGTTAGAAGATTGTTGGAAGCATGTATATTGATGATATTCCTATGGGGAGTATTATAGATATGGTACTATGATGATATGTTACATTCATGACTAAGTTTTTCATTGATGTCAACATAGCAATTTTTTGTAGTATCTCATAGAAGAACATTGGAAAGATCAAGTTTGTATGGATGATTAGTTGAGTATTTTCATTATCTAAGGTTATGAGAGATAATTTTGAGTATCTAGTATATGTAGTTAATGTCAGGTGAAGAAATATTATATCTAGAAGAAGTTATGTAAGTTTTGGTGATGTCTATTCTGACATAGAGTTTATAGAGGCATATTTTGGTAAACTTGTTATATCTCTTAGCAGAGTTGTTATTCTAAGAGCTGAGGTTGAGGATGTGAAGAAGACATATTGATGATAATGTGTTCAAGCTCACTCATCATAATATTACACATATGAAAATATATTCAAGTTGCAAGGTGGAAGATTTATTTTCTCACTAAGTGTAACATGTTCTTGATGTGGTCCTATAATAATTAATTGAGAAGGTGTAACAACCGACTCAAAGAATTCTTTTATAGATTTAGGATAAAGGAAGGTCATTTTCCTTTATCATGTGTATCGAAGAGAAGTGATTGTGAGTAGCACAAGAGAGTAGAAGGTGAAGATAATTAGAGTAGAGAAGAAGTGAAGAGAACTTCATTACTGAGGTTTTATTGTGTGATATGAGGTTTGATATTTGGATCCAACATTTTTGACCTTGTCTACAAGGTTTGATAGTGATTTCTTTAGTTGATAGAACAAAGGAAAGAAGAACATAATAGTAAATTGCATGTTTGAGTAGTAAGCTCTTCTTGTAATTGAAATTGCATGCTTGGGTAGTGGACTCTTCTTGCATACATTGTACTACAACTCCTAACAGGGTTGCCACAACTCCTAAAAGGGTTGGAATCTCCTAATAGGGACTCTATGTACTAAATGTTGTAATAGACTCCTAACAGGGTCCATCCTCTAACAACGAATATTTATATTAGCACATCATCTTTTAGGCATCATTTCCAGTCAGGTTTTCCCTCTAATCAAGGGTTTCCCTGGCTAACATATCTAGTGTAATTTTCTATATGCATCTTCTTATGGTTGTTGTTTACTTTGGTTCAATGGTTAAGTTTTTTTAAAGAAGGTAAATATTTTAATTGTTGGATAACTGATTCCCCCCTCCCTCTTAGTTATCTCGGTAGAATATTGTCTCTAATAGGTTTCTCCACCTACTCCTTTACAAGTTTCTCTACTAGAGTCTTGAATGAATCATCCTACAGAAAGCTATAGAGGGAGTAGGTGGTCTCACTCTCTTTTCCCTTGTCCATCTTGTCCTTGTTCACCTACAAAAAATAAAGAGCAGTGACCACCAAGTGCATGACTTTAGGAGAGAACTCCACTAGGGTTTCAACCTTTTAACATAGGGCTTCCTATTAATTAGCTAGGTCATCCATGAAAATCTCTCTCTCACTCTCTCTCTCTCTCTCTCTCTCTCTCTCTCTCTCTCTCTCTCTCTCTCTCTCTCTCTACATACTCAAAATTTTATGTCTTCATGTACTAATGCTCCCATTCTCTCACTATGTACAAGGAAGTTCTTTCACTACATACTAAAACTACTCTCTCTCTCTCTGTATGCACTCAAATGCCTCTCTATTTGCATACTATTTAAAACCTTCTCAAAGGATAAGATTAAGATGGTTGAGTTTGAATCCAAACTTCATCTAAAATTTTCTTCCCTAATCTGAGCCTAAACCCCAAATTTGTATAAGTGCCTCTAAAATACAAACTAAAGATGTTTAAAACTAATGGAACGAACACTATTTTGACATACATTTGAGTTACAGCGATAGAGATTGACCTCGTGGAATATTTTTGGTGATGCCATGGAAGATGTGTTTTGTTGTACATGTATATATAACATAATTTTAGGGGAGATGTAAAGAAGATGGTATTTTGAAGTGAGCTAGAGGATGCATCATGTATTCAGGCCAAGGAAATTAGAACCAAACTATCATGTCATAAAATGAGTAATATTTATTGGAGCTTCTATTTGCTTGTTCAACTAAAAGCATCAAAAGACATGCCAATTGTTTGATATTATTCCCAAAGAAGAGTTGTAGATGTTTTACATGTATGAATTTGTGCGTAAAAGCACAAACCTATATCACCCTTTTGTAAAGGAAAAGGCTAACAAAAGTATAATTGTTCATCTTCAATGACATAAAAGTTGTATCATTATTTCGATTTTGAAAATGAAGTGAACTAATGAAATGTGTAGAAATGGTTGAAGTTTAAGATTATTATTTTTAATAATTATTTGGAATAAGAAATTATATATTTTTCTAATTTTTATAGATAATTTTTTAGTTTCTAAAAAATGTTTAAAATTAGGGGTTTAGTTCTCACCACAAAACTATACAAAAATAAACTTATTTCTATTTGAACTAAGACTATGCTATAAATAACACATATAGTAGAACAATCAAAAATCAAAAATGAATTTAGATGTATATTTTCTCTTTTATAGTGACTTGAGTTTCAACTCACTTGAAATCGATAGTTTTCATCTCCCACCACATTTTTTAGGGCAAATCTATTCTAACCAGAAGAAAAATTATACATTCTAAAAGAGGACTCTCTCATTTAGAACATCATATAACTTAAAAAAAAATTGATATAATTTAATATTTCTTTGTTTCTCAAAATTGACATCTTTTTGACTGTTAAAATACATGCTTGTAGAATTTTTTAATTGTAATATACCATATCTAATTAAAACACTATAAACTCTACATGAAATTATTCTTAACTTTGAGCTCTATAAAATGGTTTTTATATTTTACTAAAAGATATCATAAAAAATAGTAAGAGCTATTGAAACACCAATTTTCTAAAATAATTTTATTTTTTAAGTAATTGGATACAAACTAGTATAAAACATGCATTTAATAGACATTTCCAATTGGAAAAGTGTGAGACCATATATAACATAGCTAGAATAAATTTATCTAGATGATATGTTTGAGAAAAACTTATTTTTGGATAGAAATACTAAAATTCAGTCCTTTTGATAAATCAGCCTAAAAGGAGACACAACTCTGTACTTTTACCCATTTACAATCACCAACCAAAGACTAGGCAAGTGAAATAGTTTGGTTAATGGAAATGGAAGTGTCTCCTCCTCATTGTATAACACTACCTTGCTAAACCACACATTTTTCTTACAAATCCATATGCTAAATTGTGGTGTATAGACAAGGCACATAAGTATTTGAATAATGATTTCAAGAAAAATCTAAGTGGCAGGTATAAAGATGAATCCCATAAAGGATCAATTTGAAAACATAAACAAGGAACGTGAACTATCTGACTTAAATTCTTAGGTATATGCAATTCACAAGTGTAAAGCTGAATCAATATGAAAAAAAAATTCTTATCTCCATTGATGACATGTTCATTTGAAATGTCTTAGTGAATATTGATCGCATGAGGAAGTTGTCTATTTAAATCATTCCAATTCCTAGCTATTGGAAGATTGATAGGATTTTCAGTAATGAAAATGGTAACTGGGAAATTTGTTTATGTATTGACTCTACGAGAAGAATTCTCACAAACCATTTGATTAAATGCATTAGCTAAGAAAAAGGTACCATCTCAATGAAAGTGTAGATTTTTCAAGCATATCAAGTCTTGGGGATGATGTTGATAGGAATTTTCAATTACATATGTTGGGATAGTAGATATCACTTTGGCATCAATGCAATACAAGACAAGTAGTAGCTTGTGCATATTGTGAAATTCATAGAGAGATGATGCATTATCAAATTATTTATATTTATATTAGATATCCAAACTAAGAACCATTGGTATTCAAGCTTCAAGGCGTGCCACTTTTTTTTATCTAATACTAAGATAGTAAGAAGAGAACACCATTCAATGTGACTTCTCAAATCAAGTAGTGAGTTCAAATCAAAGAAAGAAAGTCATTTAAATTGTTTTACATAATAGGTAAATTTTTAGAACCAACATAAAAAGTTGAGGTTCTGATTGTACTTTATGATTATCTAAAGGAGAAGAAATCAAGAGTTTGAAAATGTGAATTCAAGAGAGTATTGAACAAGGAGCTTGGTAAGAAATAAAATGAAGTAAAAATTGTTGAAAAAGATTGATCAATTGAATATTGTCTTTGATGTTACAAAAAATTTCATATCTTTACCAATTAGTGCATGTCGATCTCACTCAGGTGATAATGATAGTTTTCTATCATTGAGCATTCCAATCGTTGCCAACTTCAAAAGATAGTGTTTACCAAGTTCACTTAGGCATTGAGTAGAAGTTAGCATAAGTTGAGTATTAATCGAGTTCTCTTGGTTGACCAAGGAAAGTTGGATGGAACTAGTGCTAACCGAGCTCACTTGATTAGCAAAGGAAGTTAGAAAAGATGTAGTGTTAACTAAGTTGACTTTGTTAACATAGGGAAATCATTTCTGAAATAGTGTCTACTGAGTAGGGTCACCTAACAAATGATTTTCTTGTTTTGGAATATTGAGTTTAATTGATTTGTTTGTTCATTCTAGCTGATTAAGGAGATGAATATTAATTATTCTAAGATTTAGTCAATCTGACTTGATAATGTGTATAATACAAGTATAAGGTTAAGTTGAAGATTGAATGTGTGTGAGTGAATGGAAGAATAAGAGATTCTTAGAGGAAGTGAATTAGAAGGATAAGAAGAATATCCTGGAGGAGATACAAAGATACAATCAATCATGAAAGATGAAGGATTTGAGCCAAAATTGAGATTTGAAATTAGCAATATATTTGCATAATAAATTAGGTCATATTAATGTTACTCTCTAACCATTTTAGTAGTGAAAAAAATCTCTTAACAAAGTTGGCTTAACAACTATTTGTAAATCCTCTAACAAGGTGGTATTTCTAGATTGAAGTCTCTAAAGACCTCTAACAAGGCCACTCCTAACAAGGTGATTAAATCCTCTAATATGGTCACACCTAAAAGTGTATTTTTTAACCTTTAATAGGGTTGGCTCTGAATAGGGCTCACTTCAAAAAAGTGAAAATTAGTAACTAGTTGCAATTGGTACTTTTTCCCAAATTTGGTCTCCACATTAAATGTTGGTGTCACTTGTCTTCATGCTATTTGTTTTATGTGTATTTTACCAAGTTAATTAAGGTTAATCATAGATAATATCTTAAGTTCTATGTGTTTAATATTTACTGAGTAATAATTTTTATTTTAGTGGTTACCAAGTTACAACATATTTTTAGTGTTAACAGAGTGCCTGTTTGTTAACCAAGTTACAACAATTTCATCAGAGTTTATATTTTGTATTGACATCTAAGGGATCTAAGATTTATTTTAGTGGTAACTAATTCACCTCTCTAATCTTAGTTACTCCTCTAATATTTCCAAAAATTGGTATTAGATATTTTGGTTCTTACAGAGAGGGTTTCAAGGACCTAAGCTAAAGATCATCTAATGTCTGACAGAAAAGAGATCCCCAAGTGGTACATGTTGGAACTATGACAATTGAAGAAATTTTAAGAAGAAGAATCATAGCATTATGTTGATTGATATTTCTTCAACTCTCAAATATGTTGAATTTGATGAAGCCAAAGACTTTGGTATTTCTTATGAGATGTTGATCAAGCTTAAATACATCTATGGAGGAGATGATAATGTAATAAGATCCAAATTTGAAAGTCTCAGAGGATAATTTGATCAAATAAAGATGAGAGAAGATGAGAACATTGCAAAGTATAGTGATAGAATCAAAGCCAGTGTTTGTGCAATCAAAGCCTTAGGAGGAATGATTGAACATTAGACAATAGTAAGTAAGTTTCTCAAAACACTTATTCCTTTATATATAATCAAAGTATCAACAATTCAAGAGATCATATGCAATCCGAAGAATGATATAATGTTAGATGCAATAGTTGGAAGATTGATTTCAGTTGAGCTAGATAACTATGATAATTATGTTCCTAGTTCTAGTAATCTGGATTCTGCATTTGAAGCCAAGTTGTAACTCAAGAAGAAAGCTAAAAGATCTAAAGGAAAACAATTTGAAAGTGAAGAGGAAGCTAGTTGTGATAGTGATCTTGAAGCCATTCAAGCATTTCTTGTAAGAAGGTATCCCAAAGGAAAAGGAAAGTACAAGGGTAAAATTCCTTTAATCTTCTTTTCTTATCAAGTAGTTAGTCACATTGTTGCAAGGTGTCCAAATACAGAAGACAAAGATGAAAAGAAGAATAGAAAATACAAAGGCAAGAAGGATTTAAAAATCCATAAGGACTACAAGGATAAAAGTAACCAGTCTTGTTTTATGGCTAAAAATTTAGATAGTAGTGATGATGATGAAATGGTCTATATTTCTGTAAAAGATGAATATGATGATGAAGAAGATAAAATAGCACTTATCTCTCATGTTAGCAAAAATGATACATGAATTATTGATAGTGATTGTTCACATCATATGACTGGTGACAAAACAAAGTTTGAACATATGGAATACTATGATGGTGGAAGTTTAAGATTTAGAAATAATGAACCATGTTGTATAAAGGGAAAAGGTTGTACCTTACTAACCAATGAACTTAGATGTCAAAATTCTTATTGGGTTGAAGGACTAAAGCATAATCTACTAAGTGTGGCACAATTGAATAAAATTGGATTAAAGGTATAATTCATGAAGGGGAAGGCCAAGCTACGAGATGGAAAAGGAAATCTAGTTGGGTCTAGTAACAAAACATAAGGTAACTTATTCTACCTAGATCTTACTAAAAGTTCATGTTTCATTGCTCAAGTAGAAAAAAACTAGTTATGGCATTAAAGGTTGTGTCATGTGAACTTGGATAATCTTATCAATATAAGAAAAAAAAAAAAAGAGTGGGAGGTATTCCTAGTTTGAGGAAACTTGATATGGGCCTATGAAAAAATTGTCAAATTGGTACTTTGGGAAAGATGTGCTTCAAGAGAAAGAACTATCATTTTGAAGAAGTCTTTGAGATGGTTCTTACAAACCTTTGTGGACCTATTGGAATTGAGAGCTATAACATACATATGTACTTCATTCTTTTTGTTGATGATTATTCTAAAATGATGATTGTAATGTATCTGAAAGATAAGTCTGAAGCCTTTCAAAAGTTTAAGTGGTATCTGGCAAGAGTAGAGAAGGAAGCATAAAAGAAGCTAAAATGTTTGAGATCAGATAGAGGAGGTCAACCCCTAGTACACCACAACAAAATGATACAACTAAGAGAAGGAATAGATCAATCATGGATTGTGCAAGAACCTTGATGGTAGAAAATAATGTTGCAATCAAATACTAGAAGGAAACAATAAGAACAATAGTGCATGCTTTGAACATAGTATAGCTGAAGAAAGATTCAAATCAAACTCCTTATGAACTATGGTATGGCTACAAACCTAATGTAATTTACTTGAAAATATTTGGTAGCAAATTTTATATTCTGAAAGAGACTAGGAAAGATAAATTTGATTCCAAAGGTGATGAAGCCATATTCCTATGATACTCTAATAGAAGTAAAGCATATAAATGTTTGAATCTAACTGCAAATAAGATAATAGAAAGTGCACATGTGAGAATTGATGAATTTGTAGAAAAGAGTGAAGAATAGAGTGGAAAAGAACCCAGAGATTACAAAAAGTTTATTTACTTTGAACCGAATAAATTACCAAATCTAATTAGAAGTCAACAAACTTCACTTCCCAAGTCCCCAAAATCTTGACAAGCATCTAAGTTGCATCTAGTGCAAACTAAGTCACAGTCTAAAGGACCAGAGTCATAGTCAAAGGCTACTGAGTTTTGGCCAGAGAGAACTTAGTTTGAAAGACTTGATTTATAGATAACGAGACTCAAGAATGATGAAGAAGATCATGGTAAGAAAAGTAGAACAAGTTCTACATCCAAAGTGCCTGTGTTAGCAAAATATGTTAGAAAGCAACATGCACTTAATCAAAAAATTGGAGAGATGTCTAATGGAACTATGAGAAGAAGCAAATTGAAAGGTACATATTTGCTTACTAAATTTGAACCTAGATTAGTTAGAGATGCTTTGGATAATGAAAGTTAGATTGAAGCAATGAATGAAGAGATAGATCACCTAGAAAGGAATAAGACCTAGACTCTTGTTTCTAGACCTAAGGATAAGAATGTAATTGGCACAAAGTGGGTTTTCAGAAATAAGCTAAATGAAGATGGAGAAATTTCAAGAAACAAAGTAAGTTTAGTATGAAAAGGTTATTCTCAAGAAGAAGGTATTGATTATGGTGGAATTTTTTCTCCTATTGCAAGATTAGAAGGTGTTAAGGCCTTTCTTATGCTGCACATAAAGGATTTAAATCTTATCAAATGGATGTGAAATTTGCATTCCTAAATAGAATTCTTGAAGAGGAAGTCTACAGAGAGAAACCTAAAGGTTTAGTAGATCCCAACAAAAATGATATGGTTTACAAGTTGCACAAAGTGTTGTATGGTCTCAAGAATTCTCCCAAAGCTTTGTACGAAATATATCACAACTGCTTGATGAATATTGGTTTCAAAAGGAAAAATGATAACAATAGCTTATACATCAATCAAGGATAGTACAAGATGATTGTGTTGGCAGAAATCTTTGTAGATGACACATTGTTTACTAGAAATGATCATTTGTGCAAAGCTTTTTCAGATGAAATTACAAAGGATTTTGAGATGTCTATGTTTGGAGAGATAAAATTCTTTATTGGATTGCAGATTCAATAGAAGAAATATGGTATCTACATTACTCAATCCAAGTATATCAAGGAGATATAGAAGAAATTTGGAATGGAGGATTCAATACTAGTTGGAACACCTATGTCTACTAGATATAATCCTTCCAAGAATGATGATTCCAATGAGGTAGATCAAACCACATATAGATCAATGATTGAAAAAATGTAATATGTAATGCATACAAGGCTTGATATTACATTAGCAAATGGTATGGTGGCAAGATTCTTAGAAAATCCTAAAGAAAATCATATGATGAAAATCAAGAGAATCATGAGGTATCTAAAGGGTACTAAAGACTATGGATTATGGTACAAGAAAGGAGGCCATTTACTTATGAGAGCCTTCATTAATGCTGATTGGGCAAGAAGTGTTGATGACAGGAGGAGAACCAATGGTGGAGCATTCTTTCCTTGTAAAAGACTAGTGTCTTGGACAAGTAACAAGCATAATTACATTTCTCAGTCTACAACAGAGACTAAGTATGTTGCAGTAGCAATTAGTTATTCCAATGTTGTTTGGTTCAAGTAATTATTGGCAGGTATGAAGGTAGAAATCAAGGATCCACTAGTTATCTTCTAAGATAACACAAGTGCAATTAATATATCAAAGAATCCTATAATGCATACCAAGACCAAGCACATTATGAAAAAATATCATTTTCTAAGAGAATTGGTGCGAAAGAAAGAGGTAAGATTGCAATATGTGAATACTAAAGAAAAAATTGAAGACATATTCAGTAAGCCATTACCTAAGGATGCATTTATGTATCTAAGAGGTAATTTAGGTATCATTCCCCTATATAAATCTCACTAAATGAAGTTTACATATGCATTAGCTAGAGCATGTTGAAGATACATCAAGCTGATGTAGTATTAAAAGGGCAGATTGCATATGAATTAATACATGATGTACATTGATATTCACTAAATAATTTCTTTGGAATAAGATGTATACGAGGGACAGTTTGCTATCATATTCACAAAAAAATTCTAAAGAGGGAGAGTTGTGTGTGTTAGATCATAGAATTTTTTCTTGAAGATATTAAAGAGGGAGAGTTCAGTCACACATCAATCAAAGATGTCAAAGAGGAAGAACTTGGTGTGATATTAATGAGGGAGATTTTTGTATCAGAAGAAGATTTTGAAGATAGAGTTTAGTGATAGAGGGAGAAATTGAAGTCAGAGGGAGTTCACACTGAAAGAGGGAGTTCCGATGGATGAGAATCAGAATGAAACTAAGGCTATTATCCTTACTTTATTTTCCATCAAATTTTTAGTGCACTATGACATGTTGTGTTTCCAAAAATGCCAAAGAGAGAGATTTTTGAAAATAATTGATCAATTGTATGTTATCTTTGATGTTACACAAAATGTCATATCTTTATTAGTTAATGTATGTCAAGATAACTTGGATGATAAAGATAATTTCCTATGTTTTTCAAGCATTCTAGTGTTTGCCAAGTTTAGAAGAGAGTGTCTGTCAAGTTCACTTGAGTGTTGAAGAAAAGTTAACAAAAGTTGAGTGTTAACCGAGCTCACTCAGTTAATGAAGGAAAGTTGGATGGAACTAGAGCTAACCAAGCTCAATCAATTACCAAAGGAAGTTAGTGAAGATGCAGCGTTAACCATGTTCACTTTGTTAAAATAAAAAAATTATTTATGAGTTAGTTTCTATTGAGAAAGTTCAGCTAATGAAGGCTTTTCTTGTTTTGGCATATTGAGTTTAATTGATTCGTTTTTTCATTCTAGCTGAATTAGGAGATGAATATTAATTATTCTAAGATTTATTCAAGCCAACTTTATAATGTGTACAATATAAGTAAAAGGTAAATTTAAGGATTGCATGTGCATGAGTGAATGGAATAAGAAGAGATTCTTAGAGGAAGTGAATTAGAAGGATAAGAAAAATATCCTTGAGGAGTTGCAAAGATACATTCAATTGGGAAGGATGAAGTATTTGAGCTAGAATTGAGATCTAAAATCAGCAATATAGTTTCATCAAAAACTAGGTCATATCATTGTTACTCTCTGAACATTGTAGTAGTAAACTACATCTCTTAACAAAATTGGTTTAACAACTATTTGTAAATCTACTAAAAAGGTGGCATTTCTAGATTGAAGTGTCTAAAGATATCTAATAAGGTCACTTCTAATAGGGTGATTAAATCCTCTAATAGAGTTACACCTAATAGTGCATTTTGTGACCTTTAACAAGGTTGGTTCCTAATAGGGCTCACTTCAAAAAAGTGAAAATCAATAACTTGTTGCAATTTGTGGCTTTACCCAAATTGGGTTTCCACATTAAATCTTGGTGTCACCTTTGTTCATGCTATTTCTTTTATGTGTATGAAAATAAGTTAATTAAGGTTAATTATAGATAATATCTTAAGTTCTTCATGTTCATTATTTTTTGAGAAATAATTTTTATTTTAGTTGTTACCAAGTTATAGCATATTGTTAGTGTTAACCAAGTACCTGTGTGTTAACTAATTTACAAAAGTTTCATTAGAATTTATGTTTTGTATTGAAATCTAAGGGATTTTGGATTTATTTTTTTCATAACTGATTCACCCCTCCCCTCTCAGTTACTCATCTCATATTTCCAACACAAATTCCAATGCAAACCTAACTCGACTAGTCACAACACTTCCAGAACAAAGATAAAACACATGAGTTATCAATAATCGCAATTGAAAGTTAGAAGTAGTTGCATCAAAAGTTGTCTCAAATTTTTATTTGTATGTTTTATAAAATGGTCAGCTTTAGTTTTAACCTTTTTTTATTCAATGTCTGAACACTTCTTAGTTATCATTAGGCATCAAAATTTGGAGTTGTAAAACTTAGAGTTGGTTATGAACCTTCTTTAGAGTAGTCCAAACTCTTAACTTTTTGGAGTAGCTATGAACCCAAAAGTTTTTTTATGATACAATAGATTAAAAATCCATGACCAACACATGTAATCGGGACTTTTTTAATTTAGAGACAAGGGAAACTTATATTTTGACAGCAATGTAGTTTTTAGAAAGTACATACAATTCTTGTTCTTGTAATCATGAATTTTCTTATGTTCTAGGTGTTAAAAATAAAAGAAAGTACATTTTGTGTCCCTCTTTCTACAAAATGTGAATTTTTGAAGTGTTGATTCTTCATAATGATTATTTTCATGTTATGGTGTAAATATTCAACAATCATTGAATTAGCAATGTGTCGATGATAGCTTGCAAGTGTAGTCCTTATCTATTTTCATTAGTAGTTTAAACCAATTTTAGGGAAGCATTGAGGTCATGTGGTGCATTCATCATCAAATGTTTTCTTTCTATCTTCTAAGTCAAAATTGTCTTTATTTGAAAATCAAAAATTATATCTTACAAGGGAGTTACCCCTCTAAATGGAGAGGAAGCTCAGATATCGAAGGCCTATCCAACTATTCGAAAAGCGGACTTGCCACTGATATTTCCATTGGGAAAAATCATACTTTTCATAGTGACAAATCCATTTACCAACTCATTTTTGGTGACTCTACTCGTGAAATGAAACAAGAAATATTGGAAGTCACTTGTAATGAAGAAAGATGGTGCTACCACATGAGAATGTGTTTCGAGTTCTCCAACTAAATCTTGGCTTTCAAGACACCCAGGAAGACATGATTTCAGATTTCAACATGCTTGCCTCAAGGTGTATAAGAAGTGTTCAGCAATATCAACAAGTAAGTCAAGTCTTGAAGAAACAAAAAGAATTTAGAAAACTCTTGAGAGGGTTACCCATTAGATAAGAAGTGGTTGTTGTTAAAATAATTGAACAAATGCCAAGAAGGAACGAATGAAATCCTATTGCAGTACAATGTTAGGTGAAAATTAATAAATAAGCTTGCTGAAAAACCATACACACATGTGGATAGGCATACAAGTCTACTACACAAATATTTCAAAGCTCTTGAAAAGTTAGATTTTAAACCAGTTACTCCTAAAAGAAAGATGAAGAAAACGTTAGTTAGTAGGTCATTTTTGTCACCAAAGGTTTCTATTTCTCCTGTAGCTCTTTAGGACCTGATCCTACTAGGGACTCTTATTCCGATAGCCATCAATTTACAACCTTTGAATATCATTCTCCCAGTCATGGTGTGTCAAGCACCACAACTTTCAATTTCTTGGGGAGCTATGATTGGTCCTTTAGCTTTAGGAAATCAATTGCATGATATGTCTTTTGGATCTTAGAAAATTGGACTAAGTATTATGGGGATGGAAATGTCACTACTAATTAGCATAGTCACTAATTCTAGGGATTAGTATGAAGATGTTTCAATTTTCCTCTTCATGGAAACATGTACTAACGTCACAACTGACTGGTTTGGTCAACTGTCATTTGGATCAATAACTAACTAGGAAACCTTGATGCAAGATTTTGAAAGAAGGTTTAAGACTGTGAAAGATGAACATTTTCTTCTCTCCCAACTAACTCAAATAAAGAAAGAGATCCATGAGCTAGTGCAAGAATTCATTGATTTCTTTAACAAGATGGAGAATTAGATTCATGTTAATAGAATACCGACTAGAGATAATCAAATGACTTTCTTTATTAGTGCTCAAACTTTTGATGTAAGCTTCCAAATATGAAGAGAAAGAGTTGCCAATCTAGTAGTTACACAAAATTTAGCTATTGAAGTGGAGGATGACTTACTTAGTTTAGGTAAATGGAGTCATGATCTACAAAAAGAGGAAATTCAATAGGCTCATATCACCTATCACTACCACTAACCCTCTATATCAAAAATTCTATAATGATGTGTTACAGATCAAGAAGAAGTTGCCCCAAAATCCTCCACCTTTGTCAAGATATCCCAAGGAAGAATTATAGGCATTATGAATAGAACAAGAAATCTAAATGGCTACCCCCACTAACACAAAGCTTGACCATTGAACATCCTACATCATCTAGTAATCAAGCTGCTATGTATGATTTACACCTAACAATAGATAATGATGGTGCAAGTTATCCTAAGATGCCAAGATTCATGAAAATGCATTTGATGGGAGATAAAATTGAAGAGTATTTTGTTGGCCTAATTTTTTCACCCATCAAAAATTTGTGAAAAGCCCTGTAAAAATCAACAAGAATCTGCCTAGGTTGCTTGGAGTTTTTAGAAAAAATTGTCATTCATGTTATAACCTTAGGGCTTTTCCTTGTCTTTTGTTTCATTAGGGTTTTTATTTTAACCTTTTGAAGTGGGATACATGAGAAACCATGTTCATATGTTTTATATCCCTAAGCTTTGGTCCTTTGCCTTGTTAAATGTATCTTTCCCCCTTATGCTATTGAAGTTGTGATGTTGCGACTACTTTGGTTGCGACATTATCCCATTTCTCCTACTAATAGATTATAGAGGGATGATTATGTGAAATAGTTACATCTTTGGTTTATGCGGCTTCACAATGGTTATGGATAATAGCACAGTCTATGATGCAAAGAGGTGATTGTAGTTTATCGCATTATCACTTCTTATTTTTCCATGAAGGTATTTTTTGTTGTGAGTGTATGAAAGATGGTTAAAATGTGGTTTCATAGCTTTGTAAGATTGAATGATGCAACTAAATTTTATGTTATGACTTTGTGAAAGGGTTAATCATAGATGGTTGGTTTTAGTATGTTCGCAGTGTCATAGGGGATTAATGTTAACTATGGTTTAAGGCTGTAACATGGTGATATCTTTATTGTGTGGCCTCTTGGGTTTGTATTGAGTTATATTTTCAAGTTGCAATGGTGTGATGAGCTCACACCTATACTTGTGGGCCCCCTCTTTAGTTCCAAGCTATGTAGATTACGATTATTTCCAACTGCAAGATCTTTTGAGATCAACAATAGGTGTATACCTGCATTTTGAAGATGCTTGGAGTTTAACAAATGAGGGGAAATGAGAAGCTGACATGTAGCATGCTATAGGAAATAATGAAAACTCAACAAGAAATGGTAGGGTTAGATTTTGAATGAGTTTTGTTTATTGATGGATAAAGAAAATGGATGTTCATTCGATATATCTCATTGGAAGGAGTAGTTTATATTCATGTGAGAAAAAATACAAATTAATATTTCAACAAGTCACAACCCTAAACCTAAAATTTATACTCGACACTTAAAAAACTGCTCGGCACATGAAGGTATTGAGTGCCAATTTTACTCGACACTTGATGGTGCCAAGTGGCAGGTTGCTCTGCACTTAAGAAAAAGTTCTTGGCACAAGAAGGTGTCGAGTGCCAAAAATTACTTGGCACTTTCTCGGCACATGAAGGTGCCGAGTGATAGGCAACAGGTGGCGAGTGAACTTAGCACAAAGAGGAGAGCTCGAAAAGGGAAGGTGTCGAGTGAGCTTGGTAAGGGAAGGTGTCAAGTGAGCTTGGCTTCCACTGTAGAGAAATAGGGACCAAGCCGAGCGACCAAGATATCATGTGAAACTTTTCACGATTAAAACTAGAGACTCAAAACTAAAAATATTCAACAAAGATCTTCTCAAATGAAATGTGGAGAGGAAGAACAATAGATTTCAGTATGCCTACTTGCTTAGTATTTAACTTTGATTTAAAAAAATACAAGATCTGGGAGCATTCGGCTTCAACTAGAAAACCCTAAATTTACCCTAAAACTTCAAATGACTTCAATACTTCAAACTTTAAACTTGCAGCTCTAATGGTTGCATACAAAAATTCCTGGAGCAATCACTACTTCATAGGTCGAATCCAATGAACAATAAACTTACAGAATGATCAGAGAGAAGATGTGCAACTATAGGCATGAAATAAACAAACTTATTTCTCTGTATTCTAACGATTGGATCTGTTGATCTTCTTCCACTGCTCTTCTCTACAACTTCTAATGTTCTTTTTTTTCAATCTCTCTAGTCAAATGAAAACAAAACATTCCCTTTTGTCTTCTGACCAAAAAGGTTTTCCCTCTCATTTTCAAACGCACCTACCCGTATTAATTTTTTCTATCTCTTTTACAATACGTCAAAGGTGGTAGGTGGGCGTTTGGCTCTAGGGGCAAATGGCCAAGAGCATTAAATATTCCAACACTCCCCCTTTTTCTCGAGCCAAACAAACAAGGATCACAGTTGATCCACATCAATTACACCAAGAATCTCTCTTAGTTGTACAAAAGTTCCAATGCAAAAAACCATCTTGATATCCCCATTCTCCACCAACTCTCTGATGAAGTGATATTTGATTTCTATATACTTTCTTCTCCCATGGAAGACTAGATTCTTGGACAATGCAATAGATGAGATGTTGTCACAATAAATTATTGTTCCATCCTCTTGCCTTTCATTCAAATCTGTCAAGATCCTCCTTAGCCAAATAGCCTGACATGTTGTTGCATTTGTTGCAATGTATTCAACCTCTGCTATAGATTGAACAACAATAGGTTGCTTCTTGGATGCCCATGAAATTGAACCCAATCCCATATGAAACATGTATCTCGAAGTGCTCTTCCTATCATCTAAACTTCCAGCCCAATCACTATCAGTGTAACCAACCAACTTGAAATCATCATTTGCAGTATACAAAATCCCAAATCCCTTGGTACCTTTCACATACCTTAGGATCCTATTTCCTGCTTGCCAATGGGAATCCTTTGGTGTTTCCATAAATCCTGAAATCAAACTCATTGCATGCATTAGGTTTGGCTGAGTTGCAGTCAAATACATTAAACTTCCAACCATACTCTTGTATAGTGTTGGATCCACTCTCTTGCTAGAGTCTTCCTTGCTCAACTTCAGACCTATTGATGTTGGTGTTGGAGCTACCTTACTGTTCTGCATTTTAAATCTCTCCAAGATCTACCTTGTATACTTTTCTTGAGAGATGAAGATGCCATCATGCATTTGTTTTACTTCTATGCCTAGAAAGTATTTCAAGATACCTAGGTCTGTTGTTTCAAATTCACTTTTCATGGCCTCTTTAAACTCACCAATTTGAGCCTTATCATTTCTAGTAAAAATCAAGTCATCTACATACAAGACAACAATCAATACATTACCATCTATTGCCTTGATGTAAAGAGTGAGCTCACCATTGCTCATCAAATATGAGTCAATCCTACTATACCATGCTCATGGAGCTTTCTTGAGCCCATAAAGAGCTCTCTTCAACCTATATACTTTATTCTCTTCACCTACAACTTCATAACTAGGTGGCTGGTCCACATATACTTCTTCATTCAATACACCATTAAGGAAGGTGGACTTCACATCCATTTGAAATACCTTCCACTTGTGTTGAGCTGCAATTTCTATGATAGCACACACAATTTCCATTCTTGCAACTGGGGCATAGGTCTCATCATAATCTCTTCCATATAGCTGTTTATAGCCCTTGACTACTAGCCTTGCCTTATGCCTATCAATCTTCCTTTAGCATCAGCATTTGGTCTTATAGAACCATTTCACTCCAATCACTTGCTTCTTGGAAGGCAATTCAGTTAGCTCCCATGTCTCATTCCTTTCTATGGCATCTATTTCCTCATCCATGGCATTACACCATTTCTTCTCCTTGATATCTTCCTCAAAATATATTGGATCACTATGAGAAAATAATGCAAAATTAACACTCTCATCATAATCCTCATACCTTTCATCTTGGTATATCTCCCTAAGACTCTTGGTCTTTCTTGGTAATAGGGAGGAGAGTGTGGGATTAGAATCTTCATTGCTATTGTATTGCTGACTTTGTCGGTCTTCACTAGTACTCGGCACTGACACTCGATCATGCTTAGAGGAACTTGACAATGTCTAAATATGCTTGCCTTTTCTTCTATTTGCTCCTTCTTCTTGTTGTTCATCAACATATTCTTCACTCATAATTGACATTTTACTTGAAGTTCTTAGTGACTCATCGGATGAACCATACCAAGACTGAATTTCAAGAAATTCCACATCTCTTGAAAGCATCATCTTGTTGTTCAATGGATCATACAATCTATATGTCTTTGGTTCTAGGCTATACCCTATGAAAATGCATTTCACATCTTTATCATAAAATTTATGCCTTTTCTCTTTAGGCACATGTGCATATGCTACACATCCAAACACTCTTAAGTGTTCAACTATCTATCTTATTTGTGACGAAGCTTCCATTTGAATTCTGTCATGGACTTCCTTTGTAGGACACCTATTAATTAGATAAATAGTTGTTGCCAAAACCTCTCCCCAAAATTTAGTATGGAGACCTTTCTCTTTCATCATGCTCCTTGCCATTTAAACAATGGTCTTGTTCTTTCTTTCAGCCACTCCATTCTGTTGTGGTGTATAGCTAGCTATGAGCTCTTTCTTAATGCCATGTTTCTTGCAAAATTTTATAAAAGAATTGGAGGTATGCTCCCCTCCTCTATCTGATCTTAGGACCTTGATATAATCTCCACATTCTCTTTCAGCCTAGGCTTTAAATTCTACAAATTTATCAAATGCTTCAGATTTATTCTTTAAGAAATACACCCATGTTCTACGACTGAAATCATCAATAAATATCATAAAATATGTACTCTTCCCAATGGAAGTAACTTGCATAGGACCAACAAGGTCAGTATGCACTAACTCTAATGGATATCTGGCCCTTCTAGAATTTCTAGAATTAAAGGGAAGCCTATGTTGCTTACCCAAAATACAAGCCTCACACTTGTCACAAGAATTTCCTATACATGGCAAACTTTCTACCATTCTTTTATTTGACAATAAATTTAAACCAGCATAGCCAAGATGACCATACCAGAGGTGCCATAGCTATGAGGGGTCTTCAATCACACTCCTTAGAGCTGATTGTGTGGGAGGTGTAGCACTATCTTGAGATGAGAAACATGTCTCTATCCTCAAGGGAAACATTATGTTCTTTGTCATTTGAACTGCTGCAAGTAGGTTCTTGCTCCCATCCTTTTCATGAATGACACATGTGTCATTCTCTATAAAAAATTTCTATCCATTTTGAATGAGCTGACCAATGTTCATAAAATTTTGCTTCATACCAAGGGCAAAATACACATTTTGTATTTCCCTTTTCTCACCTTTCTTGGTGCGGACCATAATAGATCCTTTTCCCACAACTAGCAGGGTTCCATTGTTACCCATCTTAATTTCTGATTTGAAACTCTTGTCAATGAATGAAAATAAAGTTTCATTACCACTCATGTGGTTGCTACATCCACTGTCGAGGTACCAAACCTCAGGGCTTCCTTCTTCACCAACATTACACATGATGAAGGTAGTGTTTTCACTTCCCATATGCACATCAGCCACATTTACTTATCCTGACTAATCTTTCTACTTCTTCTAGCATTCAATTGCATAATGCCCATATTTATGATAGTAGTAGCATTCTACATTACTCTTATTTGAGTTGTAGTTTTTCTTACCTCCTCTTGAAGTATTTTGTGAGCTACTTGCTCCATCTGCTCTTCCTGAGATTTTTGTTGCAACATTTCTTTATCCTCCATTTCCTCGGCCTCTGCCTCTGGAGTTTTTGCCTAAGCCATTTCTTCCTCTCCCCCTTCCTCTTGGATTTGACTGAGCCTTGAATGCTTGGTCTTGGGTAGAAGAAGATGTGGATCTATTGATCCTATATTCATGGGTTTGAAGAGAACCCATCAACTCATCCATTGTCAAAGTAGTGAGCTCTTTTGCCTCTTCTATGGTCATGACCAAATGGTCATATTTATGAGGTAAACTCCTTAATATCTTTTCCACTATCCTCTGCTCTTGATAGTCTTTTCCATTTGACTTCAGTTGACGAATCACATTGGAGGTTCTTGAATTGAAGTCTACAACTGATTCATTCTCCTTCATTTGAAGGTTCTCAAACTCCCTCCTGATATTCTGTAGCTTTACAACACAAATTTTATTAGTCCCCTTGAAGCTTGTCACAAGGATATCCCATGCTTCCATTGCATAATTTTCTACTATAATCTTTGGGAATACTATCTCTGTCATTGCTGCTTCAATCAAACTTAATGCCTTAGCATCCTTCCTCCTTGACTATTTCAAATGAGTGTTCTATGCATTTGTGAGGGCAGCATATTGAGTTGGATCAGTCACATCATTGAATCCATTGATCACAAACTCCCACAAATCATTTGCAATCATAATGGTTTTCATTTTCTTTGCAAATGTATCATAATTCTATCCATTAAATCATGGTGGCTGCTGCCATATCTTTCCTGCATCTCTTGCCATGATGAATATCCCAAGAAAAAAAAATGCCCTAACTCACTATGGATGTGGGTCCTCAAAGCTCTGATATCATGTGAGAAAAAATACAAATTAATATTTCAACAACTCACAACCCTAAACCTAAAATTTATACTCGACACATTAAAAACTGCTCAGCACATGAAGGTGTCGAGTGCCAGTTTTACTCGGCACCTGATGGTGTCGAGTGGTAGGTTGCTTGGCACTTAAGAAAAAGTGCTTGGCACAAGAAGGTCCCGAGTGCCAAAAATTACTCGGCACTTTCTCGACACATGAAGGTGCCGAGTGATAGGCAACAGGTGTCGAGTGAACTCAACACAAAGAGGAGAGCTTGGCAAGAGAAGGTGTCGAGTGAGCTTGGCTACCACTATGGAGAAATAGGGACCAAGCCGAGTGACCAGGATATCACGTGAAACTTTTCATGATTAAAACCAGAGATTTAGAACTAAAAATATTCAGAAAAGATCTTCTCAAATGAAATGTAGAGAGGAAGAACAATAGATTCGAGTATGCTTGCTTGCTTAGTATTTAAATTTGATTTAAAACAATACAAGATCTGGGAGCATTCAACTTCAACCAGAAAACCCTAAATTTACCCTAAAACTTCAAACGACTTCAATACTTCAAACTTTAAACTTGCAGCTCTAATGGCTACATAAAAAAATTCCTGGAGTAATCACTGCTTCACAGGTCGAATCCAATGAACAATAAACTTATAGAATGATCAGAGAGAAGATATGCAACTGTAGGCACAAAATAAAAAAACTTCTTTCCCTCCACTCTGAGGACTGGATCTGCTAATCTTCTTCCACTACTCTTCTATGCAACTTCTAATCTTTTTTTTTTTTTTTTTTAATCTCTCTAGTTGAATGAAAACAAAACATTCCCTTTTGTCTTCTGACCAAAAATATTTTCCCTCTCATTTTCAAACTCACCTACCCATATTAATTTTTTTTGCAATCCGTCAGAGGTGGTAAGTGGGCATTTGGCTCCAAGGGCAAAGGGCCAAGAGCATTAAATATTCCAACAATTCAGTGTTGGCACAACATTACAACTTAAATCCAATAGTTAGTGAATAGAATGCAAAGTGGCAAAAAGATTAGTTTTTTGCTTGCCACATGGTTGTGGTATGAAATTTTGGTAAGCATTTATTTGCATTGATGAGATGATCAAATTTTTTTCATAGGATCATATTTGCATAGGATCGCATGGCATGTCAAAGTTAACCTTTCAAAGGTGTGTTGATTGTAAGAACAAATGTGCTTTCATCTTATGTTATTCAACCAAGGAATGGAGTTATGATCTTATTGTTGGATAATGTTGTCCTTGATGTCACACAAATGTCATATCAGTCATTAGTCTCAAGTTCATCAAGCTCAGACAGTCTACAATGCAAACTACAGTACCAACCGAACTCACTTGGTCATCAAAGGAAATGTGGAAGACAGTGTTAACCGAGCTAACTCGATCAATAAAGGAAAGGTGAAAGACAATGTTCACCAAGCTCACTCAGTCATCGAAGGAAATGTGAAAGATAGTGTTAATCGAGCTAACTCGGTCAACAAAGGAAAGGTGAAAGACAGTGTTCACTAAGCTCACTCGGTCAACGAAGAAAATGTGGAAGTCAGTGTTAACTGAGCTTCACTCGGTCTCCAAAGGGTAGTTTCCATCGAGCTCACTCGGTTATCTCAGGAAACTCAGTACTTACCAAGTTCTCCTGGTGATTAAAGGATTGTCATGAAGTTCATTGTATTAACAGAGCTCAGTCGGTTAACATAGGAATTATTTTCTGAACAAAGTTCACCGTGCAGGGTTGGCCAATATAGGGATTTTCTAATTAATTACTTTTAGCCAACTATTGTAATTATTTATTTAGTCAGTGATTTGAACCGACTAAGATAATCTGAAAGGTATATATGGTCATTCAAGTTATGAATTTAAATATTTTTGATTTTGAAAAAAAAGTTATGAATGCGAATTATAGTATGAAATGAAAAGGCGAATGTTGAGAAAAGTCTAATGAAGGATCAGATGTGTTGAAGGAGCTGTAAAGTTGTATTTGATCAGTAAGGATCTAGTCAAGGATAATAGAGATCTATAATCAGAAAAGATAAGTTGCACATTATATCAGGTCACTTCATTGTTGCTTTCTAACCATTGTAACAGTGAATTCAAAATCTCTTAACAAATTTGGTTTAACAGCCATTCAATAAATCCTCTAACAAGGTGACAGTTTGGTTGAATTGTTCTAAAGACCTCTAGCAAGGCCACTCCTAACAAGGTGATTAAATCCTTTAACAAGGTCACACCTAACAGTGTGTTTTTGTAACCTTTTATAGGGTTGGCTCCTAACAGGGCTCACTTTAGAAGAGTGAAAAATAGTATCTAGTTACATTGGTGGATTTTCCCATATTGGGTTTCCACGTTAAAAATGGTGTCTCTTGTGTTCTTAATTGCTGAATTTCTTTCTGCATGAGAACATATTAGTTCTTAATATTTATCATTTGCTACATTATCAAGTTTCAGCATTTTATATTAATCAGATCAAGGGTATACTCAGACATCTTAGGGACTGTGGAAAGTTTTGTAGTAACTGATTCACCCCTCTGCCCCTCTTAGTTACTCTATTCTCATTTCCAACAATTGGTATTAGAGCTTTTGGTGCTTGCAAGAAAAGATTTCAAGGATCTAAGCCAAAGATCAAGATTTCTTACAAAAAAGAAATTCCAAAAGTCAACAGAGATAATTTCTCCGCATGGCAAGGATTGATGAGACTTCATCTGGCTACTGTTGGTGATACTGGATTGAAATACCTTGAAGAAAAATATGAAGAACCTTCTGGCACATTGTTTATCAATGACATTGCTGAAAAGAAGACTTGCAAAAATATGATGATAGACATAGCATCCGCTCTTAGTTATGAAGAATTTGATGACATTATGGACTGCAAATATGCCTTTGAGATGTGGAACAAGCTAAAAGAGATCTATGGAGGAGATGATAATGTGAGAAGAGAAAAAGCAGAAAGTCTAAGAGGACAATTTGATCAAATGAGGATGAGAGAGGATGAAAACATTGCAAAGTATGTTGAAAGATTTAAAGCATGTGTGAGTGCAATCAGAGCATTTGCAGGTGATATGAAAGGAGAAATAGTTATAAGAAAAGTTCTCAGAACCTTGCTTCCCATTTATGCAATCAGAGTTTCTGCAATTTAAGAAAGAAGGTGTGAAGCAAATCATCAGATAAATCTTGAGGCCATAGTTGGAAGACTAACTACATTTGAACTAGATAACTTTGACAACTATGTTCCAGCCTCCAAGAACATTGAGTCAGCATTTCAAGCCAAGCTCTCACTCAAGGAGAAAAACAAAAGATGAAGGAATCTCAGTTAGAAAGTAAAAATGAATCAAGCCAAAGTTCAGACAATGACCTCGAAGTGATTGAAGCTCTACTAGCAAGGAAATATTCTAGAGGCAAAGGAAAATACAAAGGTAAAGTTCCTCTAATCTATTTTTCTTGTGAAGAAATTGGTCATATTGCAGCAAGGTGTCCAAACAAGCAAAAAAATGATGAAAAGAAAGATTACAAATGGAATGGAAAGAAAGACTTCAAATCATCCAAGAACAAAGGTAAAAAATCATGCTTCGTGGCTGAAAATTCTAAAGATTCTGATAATAGTGAGGATGAAATTATTTATATTGATGTTAAAGATGATTCTGACAGTGATGAGGAAGATAAAATGGCCCTTGTTTCTCATATAAGTAAGAATGATACATAGATTATAGATATTGGTTGCTCACATCATATGATTGGTGATAAAACTAAGTTTGATTAGTTTGAAGACTATGATGGTGGCAGTGTAAGGTTTGGTAATAATGAATGTCATTTCATAAAAGGAAGAGGAAGAATCTATCTAACCAAAGAACTTGTATGTAATAATGCCTATTGGGTTGAAGGTCTTAAACATAATTTTCTAAGTGTGGCACAGTTACTCAATACTGGATTCAAGGTGGAATTCATGCATGGAAAGGAAAGACTATTGAATGAGCAAGGAAAGCTAATAGGATCTGGCACCCAAAGTAAAGGTAACTTGTTCTATCTAGAACTTGGTGAATGCTCATGTTTTATTGCTCAAATTGAAGAAAGTTGGTTATGGCATAAAAGGTTGTGTCATGTCAATTTTGATAATCTGGTAAAAATAAAAAAATTCAAGAAAGTAAGAGCCATTCCTAACATTAAGAAACCCGAGGTTGGTCTATGCAAGAATTTTCAGTGTTAAGGTGATGATTCTAGCACATCATTCTAGCCAATCAAACAATAACATGTGGCTCTCGGTGGGAAGTTAGTTGGATATTTGATTGAGGTTGCAAAATTTTCTTGTTTATTAACTCAAATATAGAGCATGGCACATGTCACTACCAAACAAAGGAGTTTGTTGATGCTTGAGTAGTATAATTTTTATGGGGATTAGATTTTCAAGTGGAGTAAGGATATGATAAAATCTAATTTGTGGAAGGACCACTAAGAGAAAAGTAAAGATTTTGAAGAAAGTTATACATGATAAGACTATGCCGATGGAGGTAGCTGAAAATTTTCATGACTAAAGGTAGTACGGACAAAGAAAATCAAGTTGAGGACTCTAGTAGCAAGCAACACCATGCTGATTTTGTGGCTATTGTCTTGTTTTTGTCTAAATACAAAGAGTGTTAAATTCAATATCATTGATATCTCTTCATATGTTTTCTAGAAAAATTCTAACATGTGTCCTCTCATCTATAGCTTGTTGCAATCCTTCTCTTTATAAGGATTTCAAGATGAGGAGGAAAGGGTTCCAATTTTTGTTGAAAACTCTGTCATTACTATGATACCATAAGGATGGTTCTAGTTCTGGAGAATTTTCTCATTGTTGTGATACTATAGTGGTTCCAATTTTTATGACTATGAGACCACAAGGGTGGCTCCAGTTCTATATTTGTGAGACCATCATTCTCATTATTTTCTCAGTATGAACAATAGTGTAATTTCTTATGAGAATTAGGTTAATACAATTATTCATTTTGTGTTCTATGAGTTTTTTGCATACATTTGATGTATTGGATTCAAGAAAATTAATATAAATATTTATTGAAGATTTCAATCTGAAATTTGTCTCCTCTTTTATGGGTTTGTAATTTTTTGTGATATAGGTATAAGGTGCATATTGTCCAGTGACAACTTAGCTTTGAAGTTGTATGCCTTTGTGTATTTTTCTATTGGGTCAAGGACTCAAGTAAATTGCTTGATATGTATTGACAAAGTTGCAAGGATCATTAAAATATATGATAAGTATGAATTTCATTCTAAAAATAGATGTCTATTTGCAAGGTGAATGGATAGATCCAATGTCTAGATATATGAGTATAGTTTAGAGATCCCACTATATGATCTAACCCATGTTATTTCCCAATGGATAGGGGACTAATCAGTTTAGAGATTATATGTATATTGTTGTTGCATATGAGGGTTATGCTAATTCAAGTGAATATTATAATCAAAATCCTTTTCCCTTTTGTTGAAATAGCTAAAAGAGTCACCCTCATTTAGCTTGTTGAATTCATAGGTCATGTTAGTAGCTATTTCATGTCTATGTTGTTTTGCATAAGCATAGAAGATTCAGGGGTTTTGTCTATTATATAGATCCAGTTATATACCTGAACACTGGTACCATATAAAGAATCTAAGGTCCACCCACCTAGTTCTTGCAAATTCTAAAGAGAAGAAGGAGATTAAATAGCATTATAGTTGGCCTTGTTTTCTGAATAGGAGCATTGAACATGGGAATTAGCTTCCCCTAGGTGCATATATTCTTATCACTAGGTTGTTAAAAAACTATTAATTTAGGAGCCAATAAAATAGTCACTTTACTAGTGATTATTGAATCTATAAGGTGATTCAATATGGTTTGAGGAAAGGCATGTGCAAAGTTTGTTATTAGTAGCAAGGTCATGCTAGAGTTTCATGCCTCCTAGTAGTGTTTTATCGAAGACAACAATATTTTGAAAGTTGAATGAAAATTACAATGTTTCGAGTATTTGAATAATCAATCAATTCAACTAAGAAGTGTTTTCAAAGTGGTGTAGTGTTTAGAGTCAAGAATAAACAACATTATTTTTTCTCTATTTCAAGTTTTTAAATCTGTAAGCATGGTTTGATGATTTGCTTGTTTCCTACATCTGAAAGTCTAGTTCAGATTTTGTCAAGTGACAAATTATGTTTTATTTATCACATTTGTGGGTGGTGACTCTTTATCTTTGTACTAGTGTATCCTAGTTGATTTCATATTAAAATTTGAAGGACTTTTAGTTTGTATGGGAAGATCTAAAGCTCTTGATAGTTGTTCTTGGAAAAGAAGTTTTGATTCTTGATCTAAGTGTTTTTAGTGTTGTTTCTTCTATTGTTTCAAGAAGTTTGAATGTTTGAAGGTGAAACACAGATGTGATTTATTTATCCTCTTCAAGGAGGTGGCAGCTCTACAAGGTTTAATCAATGGTGTCAGAGAGTTTAATTTTCACACCCATGCTAGATAAGTAGATGGAAATTTTTGAATCAACACTAAAAGGTATTTTTCTTTTCATGAGTTTCTTTTCCATGGAACGTGAAGTGTTAGAAACCAGTATCTCTATTTAGTGATTTTTAGTACTAAGGAAAGAGGTAAAAAAATTATTCTAAGATGGAGTTAGATCTCAGATTTGAGGTTAGTTTTCGAAGTTCTAAAAGTTTGGAAATTGTGGTTAATAACATTGCTATGATTGAACAAACAAACCTACATTAGGATTGTCAAATTTATAAGAATTGTAGTAGGAAGTACTCATTGCCTAAATGTTGAGAAATTTTATATAAGGTTTAAATTAGTGATTATGAGGATGCCTTTTCCTTCTAAACTTGAGGAATCTTTCTAAACTAGTCAAGACCTATAAGATTATAAGAGCTTCTACAAGTTGAAAGATACATTAAGAAGATGGAATGTGATAACAATATAGTTCATGTTATATCTTCTAATGGTGATGATATATGTGTTATAGATAAGAATTAATGTAATGAATCCATATATATTGATAATCTATCTTCCAAGTGTGAAGAGATGGATTCAAATGTTAGTGAACTAGATGACAACAGTTAGCATGAGGAAGATGGATAGGTAACTGAAAATGAGTCTTGTGACACTATATATGATGTTGAATAACTGTATAATATTAATAGAAGTAATTCTTACCATGATGAAAATGAGTTTAGCAATGATTCTAATGTTCCAGATTGTTATACTAATGGTTCCCCTATTGTAAGTTATTCATGTCATCTAGATGATAATCACAACTAGGAGAAGATTTGTGAGGAAGTCTTCTTGAGCCCTGATGAAATTTCAGCTTTTCTAGCTAGTGCTTTTGAAAAATATGTAAGTATTTCTAAGGATGCTTACATTTTACCTTATGATGTTTCTCCATTTAGTCAAGTTACTTCCCCAAAGTTTGATATGGAAAAAGATATGAAACCAGAACAATCTTTGTCAAGTTTTGGAAATGTATATGATAGTACCTCAAATGTTTATGAACATGATGACTTTTTAGATGTGGGTTGATCTTATTGAAGGGAAATTTTATACTATTTTATATTTTTCTCATGTTGGTGGTAGTTTTGCAATAAGTTTTGATATTTCAAGTGATAAAGAGGAAAACAATGAGGGATGTTATTATGATTTTGGGTTTTCTTTATGTGCTAATAGATCTTGTAAAGATAAGTTTAAGGTTCCATCTAATAGTTTTTTAGATGAAAAATATGATTTTGATCATCATATTTTAGATCAGAAATCTTACAACAATTATTCAAGCTTGGTGACTAACCAGTTTTTTCAGTGTGAAGGCGTTTCAGAAAATGACAAATCTAATTTGATAAATAACATGACTATAAATAATGAGAGGTCAAATTTTATGTATTCTTCACATTTAGATGCACAAGGTGAGTTGTAAATAAATGGCTAAGAGTATGAGCACTCTATATTTCTAGTTGATAACATGCATGAGTATTTTGATATTGAAGACTCTTAATTTGATTTCTGTATTCAAGGGTATGTTGATATGCATTTTTATAGTGAGAAAGCTGAAGAAAGTGATTCAAATTTTTATATTTAGTATGTGAATGATTTTGTTTTACCTAATTTGCTAATGAGAAATTCTTATGTGTGTGGTGAAACTGATGGATATGATACTTCAAGGTTACCTTAGGGAGATGTAAATGAAAATCAAGTTTCTTACAGAGATAAAAATATTGATTTCCATTGATGCCCTAGAGCCATCATCTTGCATAGTTAGAGTAGGTTTCCTATTTTCAATAAGTTGTTCTAAGAGTTTCTGTTGTCAAGTGTGTGGTCTAATTTATCCAGTGTTTCTGAATCCTTGCCATGCCTACAAGGGGAATGCATCCCCTAAAAAATCCTCTATTGGCCTAATCTTTTTAACGATCAAAATTTATGCAAAAAACCATGTAGAATTAGGAAGAATATGCCTAGATTGCCTAGGGTTTCATAAAAATTTGTTCTTCATGTTAAAAACCTAGGGCTTTTCCTTGTCTTTGGTTTCATTAGGGTTTTGATTTTAACCTTTTGAACTAGGATACATTTAGAACCATTTTCATATGTTTTATATCCCTAAATTTTTCTGCTTTGCCTTGTACTATGTGTCTTGTCCCTTTATGCTTTTCAAGTTGCGATGTTGTGACTACTGTGGTCAAAACATCATCCCATTTGTCTTGCTAAGAGTTTATGGAGGTGTAATTATGTGAAACATTTGCATCTCATGTCTGCATGGCTTTGCAATGGTTAGGGATAATTGTGTGGTCTATGGTGCAAAGAGGAGATTATAGTTGATTTCATTATCACTGCTTCTTTTAGAATGAAGGAATTTTATGTTTCAACTATGCAAAAGATGGTTAAGATGTGGTTGTCACCTCTTTGCAAGGTTGAATGATGTAGCTACATTTTATGTTGCGAAAGTGCAAAAGGGTTAATTACAGATGGTTAGTTTTAGTATGTTCACAACATCATAGATGATTAATGTTAATTGCGGTTCGAGGTTTTGATATGGTGATGCCTTTTTTGCATGGTCACTTGGATTTGTATTGAGCTATATTTTCATGTCATGATGGCATGAATGGCTACCACTTGTCTTGGTAGGCATATACCCACATTTTGAAGATGCTCAGAGTTTAATGAATGTGGGGAAAGGAGAGGTTGACATGTGGCATGCTCTAAGAAATGATGAAAATTCAATAGGAAATGGTAGGGTCTAATTTTGAATGAGTTTTATGTATTTATTGATAAATAAAATGGATGTTCATTTGATATATCTCATTTGAAGGAGTAGTTGATATTCATTTTTGGTGCAACATCCCAACTTGAAACCAGTAGTTAATGAAATGGAATGTGAAGTTGTAAAATTTTTAGTTTTCTACTAGTTGCATGGTTAAGGTTTAAAATGTTGCTAAGGGTTTAACTATAGCGATGAGGCAATCTGATTTTGATGATAGGATCATAGCTTCACAGGATTGTATGACATGTCAAAGTTTACTTTTTGAAGGAGTTTTGATCATAAGAATAAATGTGCTTTCATCCGATCTCATTCAGCCAAGGAATGGAGTTATGTTCTTACAATAGTCATGAGATTGTAAAGCAAAGAAAAAAGGCTTAAGGTGTTATGATTAGCCATATAGTCGAGAAGGCAAAGGGTGATTTATTACGATCTTATGCCAATTGTAAGATTGAGAAGAGAAATTAATGGAGCTGAGATGTTATGATGAAGTCATAAAGTTAGAATGTTAAGATGTTAAAATTTTATGAAAATTGCCTTCATCACAAGGTTGTAAAGGGAAAAGTATAGCTTCTAAAGCTATGGAAAAGAAAGCATAATTGTTTTCATATGATTGTATAGCTGAGGATGCACAAAGTATCTTTTCTTGCATAGTCACAACATATAATGTGCAGTTAGAAAATGAGTTGCGACTTAGAGAAAAGGCTTATGTCACATGATCATAGAAGTTAACTCATAATAAATGAAATGAGTTGCAATAAAGTGAAATAGAGTCATTCATAGGGTCACTTGAGTTAGAATGCTGCCATGAGTTAGGTCTACAAAGATGTGAGAGTCTACCATATGGATGAACCTAATAATGTGGTAGTTTTGTGTTAGAGTGAGTTGGTTTAGAGGTAGTTTCCAATTGGACAAAGACACTGACATGGATAGAAAAGTTGAAGTATTTTTTAATCCATTGATTAGATGTGGATCTATGGCTCTCTATTAATCACATTTTGAAGATGATTGAAAGTTAGCCAAAGTGGGGAAGTGAGGTAAGGACATGTGTCCTAGTGGACCCAAGATGCCCAGTGGTCAGGGTGAACAAATCAAAACCTAACATGCGGCACACCCTAGGAAAGATGAAAAGTCAATAGTAGTGGTGGGGTAACATGTCTAAGGAATTTTATGATATTATCCAATTATGTTTCATTCAATATCACTCCATCAAAAGCAATTGAAAAGGAAGTATGTCTTAAGTTGTCAAGTGGAAAAGAGCAATTGATTGCATGATCATGTTGAGTTAAGTATAACCTAGGGTTAATGTAGTAAAGTGGTGAAAGCTTTGGATAGGACATTCACAAGGGTTAAAGTTTGAGTTTAAAAAATTAAGTTATGAACCCACAAAATAATGTGAGAATAGTTATAATTCAAGGCTAGCATAACTTCGCAACTCAGACCTAAAAGTTAAATAAATGATGTACGAGGTTACAAAATAGTTAAGATTTTCCTTTTTGTGTGATTATAGTTTGAAATGATGTTAAAGGATAATCTACAGTGAAGAAGCAAAATAGGTTAGAAAGATGACATTGATTGATTGCAACAATTAGTGGATAGTAATACTAGACAACTGTGAGTTTGGAATGAAGGTTAAATCACGAGATCACAATTTTGCCAGTCAACACAGGAAATGAAGAAAAATAGTTGCAAAGCTATGAAATAGTTATAGTTGGCATTTTTTTTTGGTCATGGCTAGAGTTGAAGATAGTTGAAATGAAGCTATGAAGCAGTGATCAAAGAGTTAGACTAAAGGTCTTTGCAACATCATAGGTCAACATGGTCAACAAGGAAATGTAGCTGTAGGGTTGTTAAAAAGTATCAAGGTGACAAGTCAAGTCAACCAAACAATGACACATGGCTCTTGGTGGGAAGTTAGCCGAAGATTTGATCAAGGTGGCAGAAGTTACCAGTTTATTCACACAAATATAGAGCATGGCATAGGTCGACACCAAATAGAGGAGTGGGATGATGCTCAAGCTACACAGATTTTATGGAGATGGATTTCTAGGTGGATTAATGATATGATGCAAATTAGATAAAATGTGATTTGTGGAACAACCACCAAGAGAAAAGTAAAGATTTTCAAGATAGTTGAAAATGATAAGATTATGTCAACAAAGGCAGTTGAAAAGTTTCATGATTAAAGGTAGTAGAGGACATACCAAATCAAGTTGAGGACTCTTGTAGCAATCATCACCATGCTGATTTTGCAATCATTGTCCTAGTTTTTGTGTGTTCCCACAATAATGGGTTCCAACTTTTGGCCAATTTTGACACTAAAATTAATATTTTTGCAACAAACCTCACATTTGAGTAACTATATCTCTAAAACTATAAATAATTTCAAGATGACATAAACTAGTGATTTTTAGTACTATGTTTCTACTTTGTAACCATATTTTTTAATCTAAAAAATAAATAAATTTATGTCAATTATTTCATCTCCTCCGAAACGTGGTACATAATAAAATTCAATAATTTTAAAGAGTGACAATTTGTTTGACACACATGACTTTTTTTCTAGAAATGATAATGAAGTGATTCTTTCAGTTTTAGATTTGTAATATCAATTTCCAGAGGATGCATTTGGTTTGATTCATTTTGCTTGAATATTGTATAGTTTATGAAGTTTTGAAGTGACACCAATCGTAATTTAGATATACGTTCATTTTGACACAAATAATTTAAAGTCAATTTATCATAAACCTTTTTTTTTAATATAAAGCTATCTCAATAAGCTATTTCCCACATATTTTTCAAAAAAAATTGACTTTATTTACTAATTTTCCGAAAGTGTTGAAGTCGGTTGATGTTCAATCGGTAATGAACCTATGATGAGTTAAACTCATATTTGAAAGTCTTAATGATTAAAATATGTATTACAATTATAGTCATTGGAAAGCTTCCTCTTAGTAGCACATTTTGTCATTTTTTATTTTATAGTAGGAGATAATTATTTTACAATTATGGGTGTCAAAAGAGTGAAAAAAAAATTTAAGAAAAATATGGCAAAATTTTCTTATTTCTAGGCATTCGTAGCGAACAGGACATTCACAGTGAACATATTTTACATGTTCAGTTCTAATGTATATTCACTGCAAACATATGGGATATAATTTCTTGACCACTAAAAATTTAATATGATATGTTCGTTTGAACATATCGAATTTATTATGTTCGTATTAACATGTAAAAAACAAAAAAATTTGATGTTAGCTTCTGACAAGCAGTTTAAAAGTAGTGATAGTGACAAGTGAATCTGTATAACAAATTTTTTATATGATTATTGCGCAAAATTTATCTTGAGGAAAGGGGTAAATTTTTTTTCTTTTATTTTATAATGGAAAATATGAAAGGAAAGCAAAGAAAATATGCAAGAAAGAGATCTGATGAAGTAGAACAAAGAAATCTTCAGAAGATTGCAACACATTATCATCGAATTAAACAATGTGAAACAAATTTTGAAGAGGGCTCAACATAAGTAGAAGAAATGCATATGGGAGAGAGGTCAGGAACACTCCCTACAGAATCTCAAACAATGAATTTTGAAGAAGGCTCAAGATCACTCCCTACAGAGGTTCAAATAACAAAAGTCAAAGAAGGGTCAGAATCTTTCCCTACAATATCTCAAACAAGGGTTGTTGGAGAAGGCTCAAGATTGCTCCCTATAGAAATTCTAGTAACAGAAGTCAGAGAAGGGTTAGGATCAGGTTCATGAATTGATATAGATGAACTCCTAAATATTGCCCAATATGTAAAGAATGTTATTTCTCAAAAAAAGAAATAGATCATTTACTTAAAATGGATGTCGATAAATTGAGAAGACTTGCAACTACTGTTAAACCATTAAGTTTTTTCTAAGAAAAGGTCAATGAATAAGAAGATAAAAGAAATTATGACTCAATTTGATAACAATGAAACACTTGAACAAGCTCAATTAATTTCACTTTTACTTACACAAAATAAGTTGCAAGAGGCATTGAAATTGTTAGGTGTAGACACAACATAAAAGAAGAGAAAATTTTCTAGCATACAAACTAATCTGATTGAAAATCTAAAACAATGTTTGAGAAACATAGAAAAATACCCTCAAACTAAAGATAAGTCTATGGCAAGAAAAGTGATGTTGACATCTATTGTAAATAAGAATATGACCCAAAATAGACAAATATCTTCAATTTCATCTAAAATGTGTTTTAGTAGGAAAACAATGAGAAAATATGTTAAGAGAAGATTAATTATGGATGATAGTACTATGGAGGGCAATTGGGAAATCATATGTAGAGCACCTCATTCTAATAGGATTGAAGAGTCATTAAAAAATTCAGTCATATCATTTTGGATTGATAACACTCATCCTTCATCAAATAGAAGAGATGTTATTTGGCATAGGATTGCATCTGTTCAATATGAACATCACAAAGAACATTGGTTGGACACAACACATGATGAGTTATATGTGTCATTTTGTAGTGAACATCCTAATGTAAAAGTTGGTCAAACATTGTTTGAAAAATTGAAGCCATACTTTGTGAGGTCAAACAAAGTGTTTGAAACATGTTGTCGTCATCATATTGAGTTTGATCTCCACTATCAGGTATTCGAAAGTTTGTAGAAGACACATATAGTTTTCATGCTGCTCCTCCTAGTAGGAGAAGTGAGTTTATATTATCCATTCTATGTGAAAAAATAGATAATCTAGCTGGTCAAATAAATTACATCAAAGGATTATGTGAAGCATGTGGTGAATTGGCTCTATTTCCTTTGAAAATTGAAAATATTGATGCAACAAAAAAATTGAATTGCAAAAGTTACAAGTATGTTAAGAATGAAACAAAGTTGGGAAAAGAGACAAAAAGGTTGGAATATGTTGACGAGGAGTTAGCTGTTCTAACATTTATGAAAAAATTTAAGAATTTGATTCAACCTTATATTTGTCACAGATTTTTTGCAAAGTGGCAAGCACAATAGTTTCAAACTTTGAGAGATAAGTTTCCACTTGGAATGATTGTATTAGTTGTTGATTTTGTAGGGAACTATTCCTTTGTTCATCAGAAAGAAATTCAATTAGATTATTACTTTTCAAAGCAAGTGACTATTATGGTACATGTTTGTTATAGAAATGCATAGTTAAATTTGAATGGTGTTTAGAGTACAATTCAAGCATGAGTAATTAAAAAGGAATATCATTTCTATATAAGTGATGATAAAGAACATGACATTGACTATGTCGAACATTGCTTCAATATCTTCTTTTCTTATTTGAAAGAAAGAAACATAAATGTTGATAAACATTATGTTTGGTCTGATGGATGTGCTGCATAGTTCAAATCATCTAGACCATTTTATGCATTATGTAGATATCATCGCAATGAGAATATAAAACACATGGAATTTCTTCAAGAGTGGTCATGGAAAAGGTGAACATGATGGTACTAGAGCTTGCAGCAAATGTGCTCTGTGAAAGTATCAAATATATTATCAACGATTTCATGTAAATGATGCACATGATGTTGTTGAATTGTGTAAGACACATTTTTCATTAGATGAGGTAAGGACATCATCAAAAATGAGTCGATAGGTACCATATAGAGTCTTTTGGGAGATAATAGGTATGGATGTGTACATCTGTTTAATTTTTATGCAATCAAGCTATTAAATTTTATTGTTAAGTTTTATTTTTCAATTTATTGAAGTTTAAATTTAATTTATTCATATTTTCTATTTAATGAAATTTTAGGTTTTAATAGAAAAAATATGCATGGTTGCAAGAGGATAGAAAACACGCGTTCCTTACATTCAATGATGAGTATAGATAATTGCAATTGGACATTGAAGACAAGAGAATATTCATGTTTTTGTGACAATTGCATTCATGACAATTATGAAGAATGCATCAATCAAGCATGTGGATATGCAGGTGCATGGATTTTAGTACCACTTGATGTTACTGATACATTTGATAAAGGTGATGAAAATTTTGATGACATTCCATTGATTTCTAATGATTATGATCATATCTTTGGATTGGTAAAAGTGGGTAAGTATCATAAAAATTAATTTGAACAAGTGTTATTTAATTATCAATTTGAACTGTCTTATATATGTAGCTTACACATATACATGTATACTTGTTATGTAGGAGATATTTTTGTAGTTATTGTTGAGCCTAGAAATTATGAAGGTGTTAATTATTATTTATTGTGATGTACTGTAGAGAGGAAAAAGTTATATGATCCTAAAGAAAGTGATGGAAAGTTGTTCCCCATAAGTAACTTTATATGAAGATATATATATATATATATATATATAAATTTTGAGGTAACTTTATATTTATCACATTTTAAAATACTTAAATTTGTGGTGCAGGTTCTATTGTGATAGAGCGAACATATTTGAAGCAAAAAAATAGTCCAATATGGAATACACTTTGTTGATTATAAACCTAACAACAAGGTTTTACAGTACAGCCACTTGGTTTTTGCTACTGGGCTTTGTCTACATCCAATCAAAGTTAAGTGTGCACGTCACAAGTAGAAACTAGATAGTGAAGATCACGAGAAGATATTACATGTTATAAGTGTACATCATGGTTGAACTGACATTTGAGATTTATTTTATAATATTTTGAATATCAACTTCTTGTCAAACTATTGAATTTCATCTTGAATTAAATGTGTTTTTAATTGTATGATCATAGTCTTAGTTATCATTAGTTTATTTTAAAACTATTTAAATAAATAATATTAATTGTACCATGGATGAATATAATAATTTGACAACTTGATATTTAAATAGGATAAGTTAGTTCAAACTTACACAATCATTATCTATAGCAATGTATCAAAACTAATTTAATATGTTACAATTCTTAAATATCAAATTCTTTTGAAACTATTGAATTTCATCTTGAACTAAATGTGTTTTTAATGGTACGATCATAAGTTCTTAATTATCGTTAGTTTATTAAAAAGCTATATAATTTAATAATAAATTAATTGTACCATGGATGAATTTAATAATTTAAATTCATTTATCAACTTTTTTTCAAGCTATTGAATTTCATAAGTGAATTAAATATGTTTTTAAAATTGTAATATTATAAGTTCATAGTTATCAAATGTTATTTTATTAAAAAACTATATATTTTAATGGTATAACTTTATTACATCTACGGTCATACTCTTAAAGTTTAAATTAGTATAAATTAATATGCTTTTAAATATTATATTTTGTAAAAGTTTTCTAAAACAATGTATTGGCTTACCTAATTAACACATTTTTATTCACATAAAACTAATATTTTCCTTTAGCAGGTTAGTAATTGATAATTTAAGAAATATGTATCTTTTTAACTTCCTACTAATTAATATAACAAATTTTCATCTTTATTCAAGTACTAATTGATTTACCAAATTTATGTATCTTTAGTCCTTCTAATTGTTTATTTCATATAATGATTACTATTTTAAAATATAATGAACATTTAAATTTATAATCCAAATCATTTCCAGATTAATTTAGTAGTTTTAAGAAACTATATTAATTTAATTCAATCACCCTATTTAAATTAGTATTCTTTTTCAAAAATTTTAATTAGGTTCGTAGATCAATTTGGAACTTCTTTGAATATTTAACTATTGAAGTACCTATATTTAGAGAAGTTAATTTGATTATTTTATAATGATGACAATAAAATCTAAAGTTTAAAAGCTATAATCTTATTGATGAAGAATGTTCTACTATAAGTATTGTAAAAAAAATAACACACATGTATATATGTAACATGTACACATCTCAAGATCATGTTCTATAGCTATAATACCAAAAAAATACACATATACACATATACACATCTCAAGAATAAACATCTACAGATCTAGAATATACCTCTACAACTGAAATGGATACATATACAAACTGTAAATCTTGAATAAATACATGTACTCAATTAAATTCATATTTTTTAATTTCATATATATTTAAAATTTAAAATAAATTATATATGTACCTAGCCCTCCGGAGGTGGAGGATGATCAGTAGACTCCATAGTATCATCTACCGATGCACCTGAGCCTGAAACTCTAACACCTACTAAACCACCCTCAGCACCATGTCCAACTACTAGTAAATCTGAGTGAAGTGCACTGTGTAACTGGGTAGGTAATGGTGTAGAGTCAGTGCCGCCAAGTCATTTGAACAATAGGTCGATATACGATGAAATACCCAGGGTTGAACTAGTATCAATCTTAGACAACCCTCACAACTGCTCACCAAAATCATCAAGACCCGTAGTTGTGATCTAGAAATCTCCAACTCGTATGCCCAAGTCAACTATAGAGCATTGTGAACCTGGTGTCAAATGTTGTGAGCTACGCATAGGTTTATTATCTATCACTGGTGTGGTAGCCTATGTCTATGGAACTACGTTGGGGCTCTGATGATGTCTAAAAACATCCATCATTGAGTCAACCAGAATCCCTTGTGTATCAAAAATATAATTGATAATGTGCAACATATCCTCCAAAAAATACAGTGTCGAATCCTATGTCTAATGTCCTGAAAGACAATGGACATCACCTGGTAGAGGTAGCCTAGCAACTCATATGCATCATCAGAGGTGCCTGAAGTGCTACTAGATGCCTTTGAAGATGGTCAACTAGGTGGACGAGGATGTCGACTATGAATATAATGACCAATAGAATATAATGACCCTGAGATGTCAGAAAATTTGCTGGATAGAGACTGCCTCCCATGACTCTAGCACATGCACCTATTACACATAGAGATATAATTAGGCTCTATTTTAAGGTAAGATTTAAGACAAGTTATGACATTATTAGGGTTTATATTAGTATAATTTAGCATTATTTAGGGGTTAATAAATTAATGTCCACATATGGTTAAGAAATTAGGATAAGGGTTTAGCATACAAGAAGTTTATGATTTGATTCAAGATTATGATTTATGGTAAATTATCATTTATAATATAAGGGTTTAGAATTTAAATTTTAAGATTTTGAGGTTAGGGTTAGGGTTTGGATAATGGTTAGGGTTAGGGTATTGATAATGGTTAGAGTTAGGGTTTGGATAATTATTTTATTTTAAGGTTTAGGGTTAGAGTTAGGATTATGGTTAGGGCTATGATTTAGGATTGAGACCATGATTAGGGTTAGGATCATGGTTGGAGACCTTAGGAGTACAAATTATAGTCTATCAATTAGGGTTACTAAATTAGGCTTTAGAATTTAAGATTTAGGGTTATAGTTATGATTAGGGTTAGGGTACATTGAGTTTACATTTCTATTAGTATTATTTATATAGGTTAGGATATGGGTTGACATTCGTATTAGTATTATTTTTAGGGTTATGATTTGTACATCAGGGTTTAAATTTATGGATCTAGGATTATGATTAGGGCTTATAATTTAGGATAATTGTTGGGGCTTATCATCTAGTATAAGTGTTTACCATAATTTAAGATTAGGGTTAGAATTATGTTTTAGTACTTAAAATTATTTTATATAGTTCTTTTAGAATTAAAGTTTAGCATTTAAATTTAACATTTTAGGATCGTAGTGTACATACAACTTGATTAAGGTTTAGTATTTAGGGTCATGGTTTAACATTTATGATTTAGGATTATAATTAGGGTCCTAGGTTACAGGTTTACATCATTGTTAGAAATATGGTTAGAGGGTTAGGGTATGGGTTTACATCATGTTGTTAAAAGTATGGTTCTAAGGGTTACGATTTGTATTAGGGATAAGATTTTGGGTTATGGTTTTAACACACAGTTTTAATATTTATAATTAAACTTGGGATCAAGTATTAATATGATTTACTATTTAATGTTGGGGTTTATCATTTAGACATATACGAAACTCAAATTGAGATTTAGAAGTTATGGTTTCAAGTGTGCATCTAAGATTAGGGGTTATAATTTGTGATTAGGGTTTTGTAGTTAGGATTATGACTAGGTTTAGTATTTAGGACTATTTTTTAGCATTAAGGTTTAAGATTTAAAATTTAAGTTAAATGTATAATCTTTACCTGAGCATTAGATTATATGATATACATTCTTTATGTTTCTATATAATCAAGTTATGTTCTTATAATTAACTTTTATTAATTAAATGTTGTAACATGTATTCTTTAGGTCATACACGTTCTAAGTTATATGTTCTTATGTATGTATGTATTTTATATTCTTACCTAGATGCAAATTAATATACATTCTTATATATATGTATAATTTAGGATCTCCCCAAGTTAAGACATGTCATTGAGTTATATAGTTAATTATATACCTAGATTAAGGCATTAAAAATAATAACATATATACATGAACATGAATATTGAGAACATACATGTGTCTATATTTAACATGAACATATTTACATGTACATTTATTGAATAAAATATACATTAATCTGCATTCTTATGTATAATTTAGGATCTCCCCTTAAGACATGTCATTAAATATAGTTAATTACAATTAGTTATAAGACAAATTAAGATCAATAGTTAACATATGTATATATAAAAATGTGAATTTATTGAAAACATGTACATGGACCTACTTTTAACCATGAACAAATATACATACATCTATGTTCAAAATAAAAAATACATTTTAATCTACATTCTTACATGTATAATTTAGGATATGGACCCTTAAGACATGTCATTTAATTAAACTTCTAAGATTAAGACATTAAGATGAGTTTGACATATACATTCATAAACATGAATATTGAAAACATACATACATCTATACATTTAACATTAACATATATACATTTAACATTAACATATATACATATATCTATGAAATAAAATAAGTATATTTTAGTCCGCATTCTTATGTATAATTTAGGATCTCCCCTTAAGATGTATGCCATTAAATATAGTTAATTACATAGTTTAGATTAAGGTGCATAAAGATGAATAGCATACACTTAAATATGAATAAGGCATTAAGATGAATAACATATACAGAAACATGAATAAAACATATATGTAAACATAAAAGATTAAGATGTATTAAAAAATCAATAACATGTACATTAACATTAATAAATTTATATGAATATTGATAATATTTTTCTAAATTTTATTTTCTACAATATTGATTTTTTAATATTTTTAAATATTTTTCTAATGTTTTCTAATTTTCAAGACTAATATTTTTAAAAATATTTTCTAATGTTTTCTCTAATATTTTTCTAATGTTTTTCTATAAAAAAATTCTAATATATTATATTATTATCAATTTTCTAATGTTTCTTAAATATTTTTCTAATGTTTTTCTAAAAAATTTATCTAAATTAAATTATATTATTATAAATTTTCTATTGTTTTTCTAAATTTTTTTTCTAAAATTCATATTATTATAAATTTTCTAATGTTTATCTAATTTTTTTTCTAAATTTGATTTCTAAATTTTATATTATTACAAATTTTCTAATGTTTTTCTAATGTTTTTCCTTATGTTTTTCTATTAAAAAATTATAATATTTTTTTATATAATATTTTTCTAATGTTTTCTAAATTAATATATTTAAGTTTAATATAAATAAACAATAAAAATATGCTTTGAAAACACTAAAAATGTAATGAACATTAAAATATTCTTTAAAAACATTTTAAAATGCTTTGAAAACATTAAGAAATTCTTTAAAAACACTTAAAATGTTAAAAACATTAAAATATTAATATATAGACATACTTGGAGAGGAGAATTTGAAGGAAATTGATAGAATGACACTGTCGAAGACCACACATTCACTCCAACCCTTGAGTGAATAGTGAACTCTGTGAAAAATGACAAGGGGTTAAAACAACATTTTTAAACACCGAAGATTGACTTTTGGATGTTCATTGTGAACATATTAACTACGCATGTTTGCAGTGAACATATGTTATTATATAATAATATGTTCATAGTGAACACTTTTTAAATATATGTTCGTTGCGAATATATTTAGTATTTTCATTGCGAACATATGTTAAACCTGATTTTGGCTTTGCAAATTTTTTGTATTTCTCTTTGTCCCATTAAAGTGGAACCCATTATTGTGGGTTCACCCTTCATCTAAATACAAAGAGTGTTAAATGCAATATCATTCATATCTCAGCATATGTTTTCCAGTCAGATTTTGACATGTCTCATCTCATTTGTATCTTGTTGCAATCCTTCTCTTTATAAGGATTTCAAGATGAGGAGGAAAGGGTTCCAATTTTTGTTGTAAACTTTTTCTTTACTTTGATACTACAAGGATAGATCCATTCTAGAGAATTTTATCATTGTTGTGATACCATAGTGGTTCCAATTTTTATGACTACGAGACCACAAGGGTGGCTCCAATTCTATATTTGTGAGACCATCATTCTCAATATTTTCTCAATATTAATAGCCGTATAATTTCTTATTAGCATTAGGGTAATCTAGTCGTCCATTTTGTGCTCTATGATTTTGTTGTATATGTTTGATGTTTTGGCTTCACAAAAATTAATATAAAGCTTTATTAAAGATTTCAATCTGAAAATTGTCTCCTCTTTCATGGGTTTGTAATTTTCTATTATATATGTATAAGGTGCATATTGTCCATTTATAGGTTGGTTTTGAAGTTGCATGCCTTTGTGTATTTTGCTATTGGGTCAAGGACTCGAGTAAATTGCATGATATGCATTGACAGATTTGCAGGGATCATGAAAGGATTTGATAACTATGAATGTCATTCTAGAAATAGATGTTTGTTTGCAAGGTGAACGGATACATCTGATATCTAGATATATGAGTATATTTTAGTTATTCCAGTGTATGATCTTACCCATATTATTTCCCAATGGATAAGGAACTAACTAGCTTGTAGATTGCATGTATATTGTTGTTGCATATGAAGGCTATGCTAATTCAAATCAATATTATAATCAAAATCCTTTTTCCTTTTGTTGAAAGAGCTAAAAGAGTTATGCTCACTAAGCTTGTCGAATTCATAGGTCATGTTAGTAGCTATTTCATGTCTATGTTGTTTTGCATAAGCATAGAATATTTAGCAGTTTTATTTGTTATACATATTTAGTTATATGCCTTAAAACTAGTACCATATAAAGAATTTGAGGTCCACCTATCTAGGTCTTGTAGAGCGTGAAGAGAAGAAGGAGATTAAATAGCCTTATAGTTGGCCTTGGTCTCTAAATAGGTGCATTGAACATGGGAATTAGTTGCCCCTAGGTGTATATATTCTGATCACTTGGTTATTAAAATATTGTTAATTAAAGAGCCAACATATGTGACCCCTGAAGATACAACAGAACTAACCTTTGGCATGTCTTCAATAAATTTTCCAGAGTATGAATTAGATGGGGAAAAGGTTGAAGATATTAGTAATCTTTCTTGTAATATGTCTACACTGAATTAGAGGTAGATACTAGAAGATAAGTGGGGTAAAGAAGAAAAAGATAAAGTTGTTGGTGAAACTTATAAGCATATATTATCACGTAAGAACACTCTAGAAGACCCTTTACAAATGAAGGAGATGAATAAGGCTAAGTCTTCCCAAATTTTTGAAAATAATTTTGATTTAAATAGTCATTATAAGAAGAAAAAGGCCCAGATTTATCAATTGGAATACATAAAAACCAATCCACAACAACTAGGCAGGTTGATTCAATGTATTAGAAAAGGAAAGGATATGTCTAGGATTACTATAAACCATTAATCACATGTTACCCTAGGAGAAGGTAATATATAAGGTCTTATGACTAAGGAAGAATATTTTTCATAGCTTCTTTATCAGATAACCTTGATCCATTCTATGTTTCCCTCTATATAACCAGTTGCAAGTTAAGCAATTGTGTTATTATTCTACTACGTCCAATAATATTATGTCTTCAAAGGTGGCCCATGCCCTAGGTCTCTCTCTAAAAAAACCATAAAGAAGAGTGTATTCTATGGAGGAAAACTAAGTTCCACTTATTAGTCAATTAGAAGATGCTCAAGTAGCTCTTCCAGCAGATCCATAAAAGAAGTTAAAATTTAATATCTTGGTTGCTGATATCCCAACTAGTTATGGAATTATATTTAGTAGAAGTATTTGTAGAAATCTCAGAGATGAAATCAAGATCGACATGTCTCGTGGCCTCATCTTGATTGGAGATAAAAAGGTTAAACTCAATCCCAAGCTTACAACTACAGATATAGTCTTAAAATATGATGACATGAGGGCCAAAATATTGTATGTGGATACTGAACATGGAACATATATGATGGCATCTAGTGAAGAGGATGTAACTAAACCTCTTATGCCTAACATAAGCATTAAATCATGGTCATTGCAATTTGATGGAATTACATTGCACTTTGATTCTTTTTCTATATCTACTATTCCTCTTGAACAAAATTCCAAAGAATATTGTCTCACAGCCTCTGTCTCTCTCCTTATCCCTCACCCCAAGTTTAATAGAGATATTTACATTGGAGATGAACACAAACCCAGTGTGCTAGATAATGAACAAAATTAGCAAGTCTTTAATGATGATGAGTAAATCATTTCATTTCTTGAGAGATGACCTCCATTTTCTTATCTAAATTTTAAAGAATCACATAATGCTGAAATAAAGAACTCAGATGAGAAAAGAGAAGATAATCCTAAAATTATTCAAATAGAAGGTAATGTTATTCCAAGGGGATTAGTCACCCTCAAAAGTATTTTTTAAAAAGAAGATAAAAGGAAAAAGGAAGTGGAAGATGCAAAATATTCTAATTCATTAGGTCATGAGAAGGTAAACATCGGTTCTAAAGAAATTCCAAGGATGGTCTTGATAGGGAAAAATTTGTCATTAAAGGAAAGAGGTAAATTCATGATTTTTTTAAAGGAAAATAAAGATGTTTTCTCTTGGGGATATGCAATTTGAAATAATTCATGAATAGAAAATTAAAACATAAGATTCCTTTGAAACCTTGTTTGAATTCCTTCTGACAAAAATATAGACAATTCATCCCAAAGGTCATAGATGATATATTCAATGAAGTTAATAAAATTATTAAAGAAAAGATCATCTACAATATCCATCATTCCACATGGGTAGCCAATATTGTTCTAGTTAGGAAGAAGAATAGTGGCATAAGTATATGTATTGACTTCCAAAATTTGAATTAGGCATCAATCAAGGATAATTATGGACTCCCTATCATGTATCATATCTTTTAATTAGTTTTTTGTTTCTATGCTCATGTAAATGTTATATGGCTTCTTAGGTTATAACTAGACCAATGTTGCTTCAAAAAATCAACATAAAAATTCCTTTACCACTCAATGGGGTACATTTTCCTACAATCATATGCCATTCAGTTTGATAAATGTTACAAGCACCTGAAAATGAGAAATGGACCATTCCTTTCTAGGACTCAAGAACAAGATCATTTTCATTTACCTTGATGATCTTACAGTATTTTCTAAATAGAGAAGAGATCATGTGCATCATCTAAAATCTAGCTCGCATCGATGTCAAACTCAAGGCATCTAACTCAATCCTAAGAAATCTATTTTTGCAGTGATAGAAGGAAAATTTCTTGGACACATTGTCTTAAAGGTGGGTATTTAGATAGATCCTAATAGGGTGAAATCTATTCAATAGTTATTTATCTCAATGGGTAAACCAAGGGTCAAATCTTTCTTTGCGAAAATAAATTTCATAAGGAGATTTGTGCTAGATTTCTCTAAAATTAAAAATTCAATTGTGGGTATGATGAAAGGAAACATAAGTTTTAAATGGACAAAAGAAGCTAAGGTCACTTTTGAACAAATTAAAGATGTGATTGCTAATCCTCCTACCCCTTCTTATCCAAATTTTTCAAAAATAAATTATTTGTATTATCATGTATCTGAAAATACTTTAACTGCTATACTAATTGAACTTGATGGAAATAATGGTGTGGCCCCAATAGAATTCATGATTATTCCTCTTGAAAAGCATGAGTTGAAATATTATTTGATAAAAAAGAATGCCTATATTGTGGATAGAGCAGTGAAACAATTTAGGTTTACATTCTAAACTCTCATTCCAAGGTATTTACTCTTGATTTAGTGGTGAAGACTATTCTAACATAGTAGGAGATCGGTGTGAACAAAAAGATTCCTAGATAGCTAAAGTACAAGAATATGATCATGATATCTAACCTAAAAATCTTGTTAGAGGAAAGGGTTTGTGTAAAGATACCATGGAAGGATCTCTTGGAAATGAAGAAGAAAGAGAGAAAGAAATATCATTAGTTCTACTCGTCAGTAATATCAATAATTGGTTTTCTAATATTTCTTATTTTGTGACATATGGAGAATGTCCAGCTCTTCTATCAACCAAAGAAAAGAGGACATTAAATTTGAAATCCACAAAGTACATTATCTGGGGTGATATGTTGTACAAGAAGGGAATAAATGGCACCTTCTTGAGACATGTGGATTTTGATAAAAGAAAGGAGTTGCTTCAATTGTTTTATAATGAAGAATGTGGAGGCCATTTTTCTACATCAGTAACAGCCTATAAAATTTTGTGAAAAAAATTTTACTAGCCCAAAATGCTCAACAATGTGGAAGAATGGGTCAAGAAATGTGAATCTTGTCAATACTTGAAATGAAGAGTTCAATTGGTAGCACTCCCATTGAAACTAGTTGTGATTGAAGAACACTTTCAACAATGGGGTCTGGACTATACTGGTTCTATCTACCCTACATCCACCACCAGAAATATTGACATTATGATGGTGATAGATTATTTCACCAAGTGGGTGGCATCCATTCCTATCAAGAAAATAACTTTAGAAGTGGTGTGTAGTTTCATCAAGCAAAATATTTTGGTTAGGTTTTGGGTTCCTAACAAGATTGCTGCTAACAAGGTTACAAAATTCTCACCCCAAAATATTTCTTTCTTTTCCCATCAATATGGAATCATACTCTCTCATTCCTTAGATTATTTCATACCAAAAAATGGTCAAGTAGAATCAAGCAATAAAAATATTATATCCATTTTGTGGAAATTGATAGATATCAATTAGAGGTCTTGGAAAAAACACTTGTATGATGTATTGTGGGTAGATCGTACCACTAAGAAGATGGCAATAGGGCTATCTCCCTTTGAGATTGTATATGGTTCTAAAGTGAAGCAGGAGCATCCAGAGGTATAAGGGCAATCCTGTGTCACCCAAAAAAAATGTACTTAGACTTAGTTTATGTTTCATGTGTTTTCATTTTTGGATACCTATTTGGGTCAAATAAAGGTTCCAACTCTCACAGTTCCACTATCAGTGTTCTAGGATAGAGTATTTGAACACCTTGGGATACATGTAAATGTTAAAAAAAATAGGAGTACATAATTGAGCCATCATTTTGGTGAACTATAAGGTGTAAATTGGCCAGATGAATGTAATTGTAATTTAGAGCATTCCAAAAAAAGAATCAAGTCAAAAGGCCCCACGCATTGAAAGTTATTGCAGTTTTTCGAGTTTTGGAGACCTCCTAAGAATGCTTCAAATTTAGGTTATGGGCATTAAATGACCTCAAAAAGGGCCAAAAAATGGGGGACCAAAAAATCTTATCCATAGGACTATAGAGCACTTTGAGATCTTTCAAAAAATGTAAACGGTTTGTCAATCGGAGCTATGGTTCAAAAGTTATGCCTCTCGAAAGTTTGATTACCATTTCTAGATTCTTCTAGATTTGTGTCGACTTCTAACAGAGCTTCTAGAGCCTTCTATTTGGTCCATGGATACCTAATAGCACTTTCTATAATGTATTCCTAGTCCTTAACCCTTTGGGGTCTATTTCAGGACATTTTTGGCATTGTACAAGGCAGGTCGGAGTGGAGTTTGAGAGGAGGTACTAAAAGAAGAAATTATCTCTAGATTTATGCTATTGTAAGCCCATAGGGAATATTTTGAAGTCTAGTTTCTCTGTACTAGATGTATTAGCTTATTTAAAATGTTAATAAATTTTCCCTTTCTTTTTGTGTCCATTCTATGCTTGGGTTGTGTCCCCATCAAGTGGTATCAGAGTAGGTTTTCCTGAGTGTGCAGACAAACTGCTGGCTGTGAGACAGTTTTCACCAAGACTGTATGGTTGTGGGTTTGAGTTAAGAAGATTCCTCCACAAATAGAGTGTGGTGGAAGGGTTGAAGCTATTAATCCTGAGGAGGTTAGAACCTCCAAAGGTAGGTACAAGCATTACAGGAGGAGCTTCGTATGAGAACAAATGTTGTCGTAGGTGATGACAATGAGGATGACAATAAAGAAGAAGAAATTGGACCAGAAGATGAATTTGAAAGGGTAGTTCTGAATCAGGTAGAGGAAAGGCTTTTTAGGGCTATTAGTAAGTTTTGGAAAAGGCCTACAATTGACGTGGGTGTATTTTTAGGAAATTTGAAACCTGATGAGTTGATCGATTGGATCAATGAACTGGAAGAATACTTTGGGTATGAGGATATCAGGGACACAGATAGGGTTAAGTTTTCAAAGGCCAAAATGAAAGGCCATACAAAAATCTAGTGGCAAGAGGTTCAATTGGAAAGAAATAGAAGAGGAAAGGAGAAGATCACAAGGTGGGATTGCATGGTGGAAAAATTGAAGAAGCACTACATTCCTATGGACTACGAGCTTGATTTGTTTAACAAGGTGCATGGGTTAAAGCAAGCAGGAAGATCAGTCCAAGAATATACAACGGAGTTTTACCAACTCTTTATTAGAGCAGGGCATGCAGAAGCAAATAATGAAAAGGTTTCTCGTTATATCAGTGGGTTGCGACCTAGCATCCAAGAGGAATTAAGTTTGGTAAGAATGATGAGCGTTGAAGAGGCATACCAATTTTCCCTACGATTTGAAGAGAAGCTAAATAAAAGGTTTGAAGGAAGACAAGGAGGGTGTGGTCAAGAAGGAAGGGGTAATGGTAAATCATCTTGAGGCCAAAATGAAACCCAAAAGAAAAATAAACATGTGGGTACCAGCATGAACTAGAGGAATGAGGGTTTTAACCACTCCCGTGATCATGACTTTGGAAATCAGAGAGGAAGAGGTACAGTACATGGACAAGGAAGAGGAGGCTCTTGTGGTACTTGTTTCCATTGTAATGAAGGTCATCATGCCTTTGAATGCCCTCAATGAGAAGGAAGGACAGATAGGAGAGCTGAGGGCCAAGCTAGGGTTGCTCATGTGGATGAGGATGCATAATCATCACATTTAGAAGATCCAAAAAGAGGAGAGAATTTAGTAAATGAAAGGGTCTTACTAAGTGGCGAGATTCAACTTGGACAAAGGATGAGTTTATTCCATACCAGGTGCAAATGTGAGGAAAAATGTTGTGATGTGATCATTGATGGTGGTAGCACTAATAACTTGGTATCAGAGATGATGGTCTCCAAGCTAAAGCTCAAGAGGGAGAAACACCTCAAGCCCTATCAGATTGCTTGGGTGAAAGATGATCATAAGGTCCTAGTGAGTGGACAATGTTTAGTGAAATTCAAAATTGGGAGTTATCATGATGAAGTTCTCTGTGATGTTATTCCAATAGATGTTTGCCATCTATTGTTGGGTAAACCATGGCACTTTGATAGACATGCAGTACATGATGGGCTTGCAAACACATACTCTCTAACAAAGGATGGAGTTCCCCACAAACTGAAGCCCATGAAAAAGGAAGGTGAAAATCTATCTAGCAGTGCTAGGATTTGTCTTGTTGATGGAAGGAAGTTTTTAGATGGCATGAAACATCAGCGTATGTGCTATGCTTTGATTCCTAGGAAAGATAAAGAAGGTAGTAGTGAAATAACACTTGAAGTTTCAGATTTACTAGGTGAGTTTGGAGATATCATCTCTGATAATGTTCCAGAAGGATTGCCACCGATAAGGAAAATCAATCATCAGATAGATTTAATCCTAGGAGCTAGTTTGCCTAACAGGCTGCTCATAGGATGACCCCTACTGAAACTAAGGAGCTAAATAGACAGGTTCAGGAGCTATTGAGGAAGGGCTTGATTCGAGAGAGCCTGAGTCCATGTGTAGTACCCGTAGTACTAGCACCAAAGAAGGATGGAGAGTGGAGGATGTGTACAGACTCTCAAGCTATAAATAGGATAACCATCAAGTATCGGTTTCCTTTGCCAAGAATGGATGATCTTATGGACTGCTTGAGTAGAGCTAACTACTTCACAAAGATAGATCTCAATAGTGGTTATCACCAAATATGGATTTAGGAAGGAGATGAAAGGAAAATAGCCTTCAAGACCAAGGAGGGTCTTTATGAGTGGTTAGTCATGCCCTTTGGATTGACGAACGCCCCAAGCACCTTCATGCGGCTTATGAATGAGGTACATAAGAAGTTCTTCAAAAAAATTGTTATTGTCTATTTGGATGATATTTTAATTTTCAGCAATACTTTGAAAGAACATTTATTGCATATTTGTAGTGTCCTTGAAAGGTTAAGGGAAGAGAAACTATTAATTAATTTGAAGAAGTGTATCTTTGCAAAAAGGGAGTTAGTCTACTTGGGGTTTGTTATATCACCTAAAGGTCTTAAAATGGATCCAGAGAAGGTAAAAGCCATCTTGGAATGGCCTACTCTAAGGTCTGCTACTGAGGTAAGATCATTTCATGGTCTAGTTAGTTTTTAAAAGAAGTCCATAAAGAATTTCAGTGGCATATGTGCACCCGTGACTGACACAATAAGAGGGGATAGAAAAGAGTTCAAATGGACTGCAGTAGCTATAGGAAGTTTTGAATTACTAAAGAAGAAGGTGACAGAACAACCTGTGTTGGCACTTCTTGATTTTAGAAAGTTGTTCCAGGTGGATTGTGATGCTAGTAGTAGCGCTATTGGTGCTGAATTAAGCAAAGGAGGTAAGCCTATTGCATATTTTAGTGAAAATTTGAATGATGCAGAGAAGAAGTATTTTGTTTATGATCAAGAGTTCTATGCAATAGTTTAGGCCTTAAAGAAATGGAGGCATTATTTGTTGCCAAAGGAATTTTTTTTGTAGATTGATCATCAGGCATTATAGTACCTAAATAGCCAAGGTAAATTGAATCAGAGGCATATGAAGTGGGTAGAGTTCTTGTAGAGCTATACATTCGTGTTGAAGCATAGAAGTGGAAAACCTAATAGGGTTGCAGGTGCACTAAGCAAGAGATAGTTGTTGCTTACAGTAATGCAGGTTGAAGTAGTTGGGTTTGATGAGCTCAAGAATTTGTACCCTCAAGATCCTGATTTTAATGAAGTGTGGAAAGCTTGTAAAGAGCCTATTGCTATAGACAGAACTAAGTGGTTAGACTATCTGATTTAGGATGGTATGTTATTTAAGGGAAGTCAATTATGCATTCCAAGGAGTTCCATGAGGGAAAATCTGATTAAGGAGAAACACAATGGAGGCATGGTAGGATATTTTGGTCGAGGTAAGACCATTGTAATTCTAAGAGAGAATTATTTTTGACCTCAAATGTCACAGGATGTGAAAAAGTTTGTACAGAGTTGTCAGATTTGTCAAGTTGCCAAGAGATTTAGTCACAATACTCGACTATATCAGCCATTGCCTATTCCATCAAAGCCATGGGAGGACATAATTATGGATTTTGTTCTTGGATTGCCAAGGACACAAAGGAGTAGTCACTCAGTATTTGTGGTGGTTGATAGGTTATCCAAAATGGTACATTTCATTCCATGCCACAAAAATCATGATGTTGTCCATATTGCAGACTTGTTTTTCAGAGAGGTAGTAAGACTACATGTTCTTCGAAGAAGTATAGTTTCTGATAGAGATATTAAAATTTTAGGGTATTTCTGGAGAACATTGTGGAAAAAGTTGACAACAGACTTGAAATTTAGTTCCACACATCACCTGCAGACTGACGGCCAAACATAAGTGGTAAATAGAAGTCTGGGAAATTTGCTGAGATGTTTAGTTGGGGATAAACCCAAGGGATGGGATTTGATTCTACCACAAGAAGATTTTTCTTACAATAACTCTGTAAATAGGAGTACTAGAAAATCACCATTCCAAATTGTATATGGAAGTAGCCCAAGGACTGCACTGGAATTGAGGAAGATAGAACAAGGGGAGAGGACAAGTGTTGAAGCTGAGGAATTTTCTGAACATATCAAGCATCTACATGAGGAGGTTCAAGCACACATTACCAAGATGAATCAAGAATATAAAGCTAGGGATGATCAAAGGAGAAGACATAAGGAATTCCAAGTAGGGGATCTAGTCATGGTGTACTTAAGAAAAGAAAGATTTCTAGCCGATACTTACAACAAGCTGAAAATGAAGAAATTTGGCCCCTGCAAAATTCTGAAGAAACATGACTCAAGAAATGCATATGAGGTGGAGCTGCCAGATGGTATTCACATTTCTCCTATTTTCAACATTGCAGACTTAACAGAGTATCATGATGATGGTGTAGATGAGGAGCCGGTGTTAGAGCCATGTCCAATTCCTACTTTTAAGAAGGAGGAGATAGAAGACATTCTAGATCATCATGTGGGTAGAAGTACCAGAAACAGGCCATATGAAGAGTATTTGGTCAAGTGGAAAGGACAGTTGATAGAGGACTCATCTTAGATTTCAGTAGCTAAGGTTTCCCATTTGGAATTTCCTCTACCATTCATAAAGTGACAGGGTCACTTTTCAATCTACCTTGGGTGTCTGATACAGGAGCATCCAGAGGTATAAGGGCAATCCTGTGTCACCCCGAAAAAAAATGTACTTAGACTTAGTTAGACTTAGTTTCTATTTCATGTGTTTTTATTTGTAGATACCATTTGGGTCAAATAAAGGTTCCAACTCTCACAGTTCCACTATCAGTGTTCTAGGACAGAGTATTTGAACACCTTGGGATACGTTCTAATGTTGAAAAATAGGAGTATGTAATTGACCCATCATTTTGGTGAACTAGAAGGTTTAAATTGGCTAGATGAATGTAATTGTAATTTAGAGAATTCCAAAAAAAGAATCAGGTCAAAAGGCCCCACGATTTGAAAGTTATTATAGTTTTTTTGGTTTTGGAGACCTTCTAAAAATGCATCAAAGTTAGGTTAGGGGCATTAAATGACCTTGAAAAGGGCCAAAAAATGGGGGACGAGCAAAGATTGTCCATAGGGCTATAGAGAACTTCGAGAGCTTTTCAAAAATGTAAACGGTTTGTCAATCGGAGCTACGGTTCAAAAGTTATGCCTCCTGAAAGTTTGATTATCGTTTTTGGATTCTTCTAGATTTGCATCAACTTCTAATGAAGCTTTTGGGGCCTTCTATTTGGTTGGTGGGTGCCTACTAGAACTTTCTAGAATATATTCCTAGTCCTTAACCCTTCGGGGTCTATTTAAGGACATTTTTGGCATTGTAAAAGGCAATTCAAAGTGGAGTTTGAGAGGAGGTACTAAAAGGAGAAGTTATCTCCAGATTTATGCTATTGTAAACCCATAGGGCATGTTTTGAAGCCTAGTTTCTCTATACTAGATGTATTAGCCTATTTACAAAGTTAATAAAATTTCCCTTCCCTGTTGTGTCCATTTTGTGCTTGGGTTGTGTCCCCATCATAAAGTAATATTTCCTCTCCCTTTTGAGTTGTTTGCTTTGAAGTTGTAGAATGCTATCGAAAATCATGAATTGAAAGATGTTCTTGAAAAGAGGATATTGTATTTGACCAAACTACAAGAGGAAAGAGATGTAGTCATAGAAAGAATATAAGAATATAAATTTCAAGTAAAGAGGTTGTTTGATAAGAAAGCTAAACAAATGGTGTTCCAAGAAGGTGATCTTTTCCTACTTTGGGACAAGTGCAAAGAGAGAAAGGGTTTGCATGAAAAGTTTGAGTCCTTATGGAGAGGCCCATTCTAGACTATAGAGGTATCTAGACAAAAATCCTTCATCTTATCATATCTAAATGGTACTCAATTTCCCTTGCCTTAAAATGGGAAACATTTGAAGCATTATCATCAGTAAAGTATGTGGCTCACCGCTTTGTACATATCTCATTATTTTATTTCCCTTTTGTTTGGTTTTGTTCCCAAATTTGGTGTGCTTAGTCCCTTTTCATGTATTTATATCCTTTTTCAGGTGACTCTATAGCCCAATGTATAAGTAATTGTTCTAATTTCTCAAGGTTCGAGCTGCAATCTACACAATCCTTGTCCCTAGTTAGAGCTAGTTGTTACGTTGATAACTACCCAGGTAGTTAAAACTAAGGTAATTTCTAAGTGATAGAAAATTTGAGATGTGAAACTCTCTCTCTCTCTCTCTCTCTCTCTCTCTATGTACTAATGATCCCATTCTCTCACTATGTACAAGGAGGTTCGTTCACTACATACTAGAACTACTCTCTCTCTACGTACTTGAACTCCTCTCTCTACATACTAAAACCTTTTCAATAGTTAAGGTTAAGAAGTTTGAGTTTGAATCCAAACTTCATCTAAAATTTTATTCCCTAATCTGAACTCAAACCCCAAACTTTTATAGCTACCTCTGAAATAAAACCTGAAGATGCTCAAAACTAATGATAGACACACTATTTTGGCATACATTTGAGTTGCAGCAACAGAGATTGACCTCATGAAATATTCACAGTGATGCTATGGAAGATGTGTTTTTTTTGTACATGTATACAGAACATAAAGTCAGGGGATGTATAAAGAATATGGTATTTTGAAGTGAGATAAAGGATGCAACAAGTATTCAGGCTAAGGAAATAAGAACCAAACTATCATACCATAAAATGAGTAATATTCATTGGAGCTTCTATTCACTTGTTCAACTGAATGAACCAAAAGGCATGCAAATTGTTTGATACTATGCGCAAAGTGGAGTTGTAGATTCTTTTACATGTATGCATATGTATATTCAACAAGTGTAGACTAGGCAGGTGAATTAGTTTGGTCGAGTGCAATGGAAGCATCTCCTCCTCATTTGATAGCACTGCCTTGCTAAACCATGCATCTTTATGACAAATCCATATGCCAAATCATGGTGTGTAGGCAAGTCACGTGACTATTTTGTGAAAAATTTAACTATTGCAGTCACTGATTATTAATCTCCTATCATAAATGATTATTAAACTGCTGAAAATAAATTCCTAACTAATATCGAAAAATAACACAACTGCAACTTCACTTATAAAATATCGAAAGAAATGAACAACACAATGAACACAATATTTTTGGACAAATTGTCCCTGGAAAAACCCCTAAGGAAAAACCAATTCTACAGATGAGGAATTATATTAAACTTCAGCGAATCAAGAGATACAAAATTCCTTGCCTCTCACTAGTAGAACTCCGACAACCTCCTAATTTCTCCCACTGATATTCGCCACTGCTATCCCAATGCTAACACTGTGACCTTACTATTACTGCAAGACAATTTGCTATCACTGCAAAATGTTTCTGCAAAAACTTATTTTCCAAATGATCCAATGACCCCTTTTTATACTACCCTATTCGAAAAAGCAACGACCAAGATTAAATAAAACCAGTGGCTGAGATTAAGACAACTCGACATCCAATAATAGAATTGGTTGCAAGGTGTCCAAAAGGGAATCACTAAAATTAGTAAATAATTATCCTTGCAACAACCATTTACTAATTCTTGGCAAGTGGACAAATAGTTGTCCAAACTACCCATAACTAATGCTGCTATACATAGATAGGGATGAACATATGTCCAAGCTACCCATAAATACTACTGCTATTTCTAAGCCAAAAATAACAGTTGTCCAACTAACAATAATTAACACTTCCTCTTAACAAGGAAGCTATTCTGCATGACACCCATCTTATCTCTGAAGAAGGTAAATTTGGCCTTTCCCAAAGCCTTCATCAGAATGTCTGCTACCTGCTCATCTGTAGGTATGTATTGTAGTCAAACAACTCCCCTTTGTACACAATCTCTGATGAAGTGATATCTGATATCTATATGTTTAGACCTATCATGAAACACTGGATTCTCAGACAACTTGATGCAACTCTGATTGTCAAAATGTATCACAGTAGTCTCAACCTTCTAACCAAAAAAGGCTACTAACAACTTCTGAAGCCATATAGCTTCACATGGCAGCATGCTAGCTGCTATGTATTCTACTTCTGCTGAACTTAGAGCCACAAAATTTTGCTCACTGTTGAACCAAGATACAACTCTTGATCCCAAGCTAAAACAACACCCTAAAGTGCTCCTTTTGTTTATTGTACTTCCTGCCCAATCTACATCAGTATAGTCTATCAACGTGATACCTTCACCTCGAACATATCTGATCTCATACTCGACTGTACCATGCAAGTAACGTAGCACATGCTTAGCTACTATCCAATGCATTCTCTTTGGTTCAACCATGAACTGACTAAGAGAGTTTACTGCAAATGCTATTTCTGGTCTAGTGTTGACCAAATACATAAGGGAACCAATCAACTATCTATATAAAGTGGGATCTACATCTTTCTCCTTCTTTGTATCTACCTTCCTCCAATTCGTGATCATGGGTGTAGACATGGCTTTGCAATCCTCCATCCCAAATTTCTTCAAGATTTCAATGCAATATTTCCCTTGACCATGGAAAATCTCCCCATCTATCTACCACACTTCCATGCCTAAAACGTAGTGCATAACTCCTAAATCCTTCATCTCAAACTCTTCTGTAAGGTTCCTCTTGTAATTCACTATGAGCCCTAGTGAACCTGTAAGAAATAGGTCATCCACATAAAGAACAAGAATGAGAATTTCATTCCCAACCATCAAGTAGTAGAGGTTAGGATCTTCTTCACTCTTCACAAAGCCCATTTTTTGCAAGTATGTATCAATGCGCTCATACCACGCTCTAGGGGCCTGCTTGAGTCCATACAATACTTTCTTCAATCTGCACACGTGGGTCTCTTTGCTGTGTGCTACAAAGCCTTTTGGTTGTTCTATGTATACCTCCTCCTTCAAATCACCATTAAGGAATGCTATCTTGACATCCATTTGATGGATTTTCCATCCCATCTATGCTACAAGTGAGATTACAGCTCTTATAGAACTATACCTAACAACTGGAGCAAATGTCTCCTCATAGTCTATTCCCTCCTTTTGAGAGAACCCCTTTTCCATGAACCTCGCCTTGTATTTCTCGATGCTACCATCTGCACTATGCTTTATCTTATAGATCCAACATGATCCAACTATAGCCCTATTTTTTGGTCTAGGTACTACCTCCCACACATCATTCTACATTATTGAAGAATATTCCTCAAACATAGCATCTCACCATACCTAATGTTCTGCAGCTTCTTGCTAGCTAGAAGGCTCACTATCTAGCAACTGACTATCTAAGGCCACATAGTCATTGAACTTGGCTAGTTGTCTTCGTTGTCTACTACTCTTCCTAGGAGCTCCCACAAACTCCTGAGTATCCCTCTGTATCTCTAGAACCACATGGTTCCTGCTACAAACTATAGAGGATGAAATGTCAACCTCTAAGTCTTCTAGATGCATTTTCTATTGCACCTTTTGCTCCATACTCTATGAATCTTCACTAAATCTATAATCGTACTGGTAACTGTACTTGAGATTTTTTGCTCTTGACTTGGTCTTGGAGCTTCTGTTGGCTGCTCACTTTGATCATCTGCTAGCAAATCTCTGGATCTCTTGAATTCCTTGTCCTCCATGAACTTGACATCCCATCTGACAATAATTCTTTTAGTCTTCAAAATGAAAATCCTATATGCCTTTGAAGTCTTACTGTACCCAACAAAGTACCCACTCTCTGCAGTCTAATCTAACTTTGTTTGTGTATCTCCAAGAATATGGCAATATGCCAAACTCCTGAATATCTTGAAGTGACTAACATCTGGCTTCTTCCCTATGAAATCCTCCTCTAGTGTCATCTTACCTAGCACCTTGTGTGGAACTCTATTCTTGATGTAGACTATTGTATTACACGCCTCTGCCCATAAGTAATGGGGCATGTCCTGGTCATGTAGCATAGCTCTTGCTGCCTCTGATATAGAACAGTTCTTCCTCTTAGCAACTCCATTTTGCTATGGATTTTAAGGAACAATCCATTCTCTTTTGACTACTTCTCTGGTGCAGAACTCTTGGAAGACATTTCCTTTGTACTCGCCTCCATTGTCTAATCGAATAACCTTTATCTTCTTTCCTATTGAGTTCTCCACAAGAGCCTTAAACTCTTGGAATCGACTGAAAACCTCATCCTTAGTCTTCAAGAAGTATATCTAGGTCTTTCAAGAGAAGTCATCAATAAAAGGAACATAGTACTCATATCCTCTGAGAGATTTCATCAACATCGGTCCACAAACATCTGAATGTACTAGATCAAGAACACCGTTAGATTTGGTGTCACTCCTTGAAAAAGATGCTTTCACAAACTTCCCCAACACACATCCCTTACATATATCGTCATGCTCTGTGCTCACCTCTGGAACACCTATCACCATCTCATGAAGCAATCTAAGTGCTCCATGATGAATATGGCCAATCCTCCTATGCCATAGCTCTCCAAGATCTCTAGGATTAATGTTGCTCATAAGTGCCTTAGGAGTATCAAACTACAGTCTATAAAGGTGACCACTCCTAACTCCAATAGTTATGGGTGATTTCCAATCCTTGTGATTTATCAACACATTTGTCCCTCTAAAGAGTACATTATACCCCCTATCCTGAAGAACAAATATAGAAATCAAATTCATACCTAATCCTGGCACATATAACACATCATGAAGTGGAATTATCTTTCCATTCTCCCTTTGAAACAGAATAGTCACTTTCCCAACAGGGTTGAGTTTGGACAAGTTTCCCATAGAAATATGGATTTTGGTGTCCTCCTCCTTGTAATTGAAGAAGTACTCTCTAACTCCTGTCATATGAAATGATGACCCACTATCTATATACAAAACACACTGTGAGGTTGAGCTAACCATACAAGCTATGAGTGCAAACTCATCTTCCATTCTATTGGAGAGTTCTTCTACACTTGCTGAAGCTGCCACCTGCTTCTTACCCTTCTTCCTCTCTAGGCAATGATTGACATAGTGGCCAAAATTGTGACATCCAAAGCACTTGACCTTAGAAATGTCCTTCTTCTTCTTTTCGCTTTGAGAATTTGATCCTTTGCTAGATCCCTTCTTTGCTTTCCCTTTACACGCTAGGGCAACATTATCTTGTTGCACCTCATTTTTCTAACTCTTGTTGGCCCTATTGACAAGACTTAATCTAAACTCCTCCTGAGTGAAATTAGTCCATAGTCAATCCCAACTCAGTAATGTGTCTCATCCATTGACAACTTGAACAATCTATTCTCACTAGCTCGTCATCACTAGGGCTATCTCCAACAGCTGCTAACTCATCCTTAACAAGTCTGAGCCTTGTGAGGTAACTTGTGATGCCTTCTCCCTAATTCATCTGGGTATTCTTTAGATTCTCTCTAAGAATCAACTTCCTGTTGGTGGTAGAAATCTGGCACAGATTCAAAATGGTGTCCCACATCTTCTTCACTATATCTACCTCTGTAATATGTGGAACAATATGATCCTTGAAACCATCAAGGATTATCCTCCTCACCTTGGCATTGTCCTTTCTATATGCTGCAAGCTTTGTTGCATCTGTTGGTACAGGTACAACACTGGTAGCATAATCCTTGATACCATTCTCTTCCAACAATAAAGAAATTATGGCCTTCCAGACACCAAAATTTGAGGCACCATCCAATCTATCCTGATCTCTCAAACCAGCTGAAGCCATCTCAAGGGTTTAAAGCAATAATAAATCTAAAAACATCAAAATTTCTTTCATAGGGCAAAACTCTTCTACCGTTAACAATGGCCTGATACCATGTGAAAAATTTAACTGTTGCAGTCACTAATTATTAATCTCCTATCGTAAATGATTATTAAACTGCTGAAAATAAATTCCCAGCTAATATCAAAAAATAACACAACTACAACTTCACTTATAAAATATAGAAAGAAATGAACAACATAATGAACACAATATTTTCGGACAAATTATCCCTGGAAAAACCCCTAAGGGAAAACCAGTTCTATAGATGAGGAATTATATTAAACTTCAGCAAATCAAGAGATACAAAATTCCTTGCCTCTCACTGGCAGAACTCCAACAACCACCTAATTTCTCCCGCTGATATTCCCCACTGCTATCCCCATGCTAACACTGCACCCTTGCTAACACTGCAAGACAATTTGCTATCACTGCAAAATGCTTCTCCAAAAACTTTTTTTCCAAATGACCCAATGACCCCTTTTGATACTACGCTATTGGAAAAACCAACGACCAAGATTAAATCAAACCAACGGCTGAGATTAGGACAACTCGACAGCCAATAATAGAATTGGTTGCAAGGTGTCCAAAAGGGAATCACTAAAATTAGTAAATAATTATCCTTGCAACAACCATTTACTAATTCTTGGCAAGTGGACAAACAACTATCCAAACTACCCATAACTAATGCTGCTATCCATAGATAAGGATGAACAGTTGTCCAAGCTACCCATAAATACTACTGCTATTTTTGGGTCAGAAATAATAGTTGTGCAACTAACAATAATTAACATTTTTGACATATTTATTTCAAGAAAATATTTGCGGCAGGTGTCAAGATGAATCCCACAAAGGCTCAATATGAAAACATAGACAACACACATGAACTATTTGCATAAAATTCTCAAGTAGATGCAGCAAGCAAGTGCAAAGCTGAATCAATATGATAAAAATATTTATATCTCTGCTGGTGACTTTGCTCATTTGAAATTTCTTAGTGAATATCGATCCAGTGAGGAAATTGTCTATTTAAATTATTCCAATTCCCAGCTTTAGACATAATTCCATTCTAATGGAAGATTGATATTATTTTTAGTGATGAAACTGGTAAGTGGGGAAGTTTTTTATGCATTGACTTGGCAAGTAGAATGCTCATGAACTATTTGATTAAATGCCTCAACTAAGACAAAAGCACACTCTCAAGGAAAGTGTAGATTTTACAAGCATACTCGAACTTGGGGGTGTTATTGATAGGAATGCTCACTTAAGGTTAGTGCATATTCTCAAGTATTGCACATATGTTGGGATAGTAGACAACACTTTGATATTGGTGCAGTACAAGATAAGTAGTAGCCCGTGGATGTTGTGAAACTCATAGAGAGCTGATGTATCAACAAATTATTCGTAAATTGATTAAAATTATCCAAATCAGAACCATTGGTTTTCAAGCTTCAAAGTGCACCACTTGTTTGATCAAATACTAAGACATGAAGAAGAAAATTCCATTTGATGTGACTTCTCAAATCAAGTAATGAGTTCAAATCAAAGAAAGAAAGGCATGTAAATTATTCAGTATAATACTTCAGGTAAATGTTAGAACCAAAACACAAAGTTGAGGTTTTGATTGTGCTTTATTATTATCAAAAGGAAAATAAGTTGAGAGTTTAAAAATGCAAAGTCAATAGAGCATTGAACAAGGATCTTGGTAATCAATACAATGAAATACAGATTCCAAGAAAAACTTGACTCAACTACTCACAACACCTCTAGATCAAAGAGCAAGGGCTAGAGATATCAGTGATCACAATTGTAAGTTAGAAGTAGTTATGTCTAAAGTTGTCTCAAATTTGTATTTGTATATTTTATAAAGAGGCAAACTTTAGTTTTATCCTTGTTTAGTCAATTTTTGGGCTCTTCTTAGTTATGGTTAGGCATCAAAAGTTGGAATTGTAAAAGTTAGAGTTGGTTATGAACCTTATTTAGAGTACTCCAAGCTCTTAACCTTTTGAGTAGTTACAAACCCAAAAATTTGGTTATCATAGAATAGATTATAATTCATGAGAAGAACATGTAGCAAAGCCTTTTTTGGATTTAGAGACAAGGGACACTTATGTTTTGATAGAAAGGAAATTTTTGGAAAGTGTGTACAATTCTCGTTCTTTTAATTAGAAATTTTCTTATGTTCTTGCTGGTAAGAAATAAAAGAAAGTACATTTTGTGTCTCCTTTTCTGTAAAAAATCTGAATTGTTGAAGTGTTGATTCTTCATAATGAGTATTTTCATGGTATGGTGTAAATATTCATGAATCATTGAATTAGTATTGTGTTGGTGATAGCTTTCAAGAGTAGTCTTTGTTTGTTTTCATTAGTAGTTTGTACCAATTTTAGGGAAGCATTAAAGTTGTGTGGTGCATTCCTCATCAATAGTTTCCTTTCTATCTTCTAAGTCAAAATTTTCTTTATTTGAAAATTCGGAGATATATTTTATGAGGGAGTTGTCCCTCTAAATGCAGAGGAAGCCCAAATATCAAGGGCCTATCCAACTATTGTAGAAGACGATTTTCCATACACATTGCCATTGGGAAAAAATCATACTTTTCATAGAGCCAAATCTATTTAACAACATAAGTTATCGAAGATTTATAAATGTAATAATGTATGGAAGATCTATTAGAATATTAAATTTTATATTCAATAAGATATATTAAGGTGTATATTTAATAAGGGATGGAAGATTTGTTAGAATGTAGTAATAGAGCATGGTAGATCTGTTATTATATGTAAAAAATTATGAAACATTTATTAGAATATTAAAGTGTATAAAAATAATGTTTATCTCTCTTGGGTAAAATTGGAATTTTGGATATTAGAAATAATGTTTATATGTAATGAAGTAACTTTGGTAAGTTATAGTATATATATATTTTTAATTTAATGTTTACATTCTAGAAGATTTGCATTGATCACCATCTTAGTGTCTATAATACAAATTTTATCTTTAAATAGGATTATCTTTTTTAGTTGTACTATTGAGTATTATTATGATGTATAAATTTAATTTTTTTTAAAATTTAATTAAATAAAACAAAGTTTCTTGTACTTTGTTGTTAAGTTTTTCGAACTAGTAAAAGAGAAAATTGAAATGATAAATTTTTAACTTTTTAGTTTGTTTTAACAAATATTTTCTTTCAATATATTATTATGATGTATGAATTAATTAAAACATATTTCAAGAATATAATATAACAAAGTGTCTTGTACTTTGTGGTAAGTTTTCTAACTTGTAAAAGAAGAAGATCAAATGATGAGTTTTTAACTTTTTAGTCTCTTTTAACAATGATTTTATTTTAAAATACAAATTCAGAGTACCATCTACATATGCTAAAAGAGATGATAAAGTCAACATTGTTATTTATCATGTTCTTCCTAGCATTGACTAGGGAAGAGATTTGGAGTAATTTGACTATGAGTATTTGAGAAATAGTAACTAATGCAACATGGTAAAAGTAGATGAGGAGTAGGTGGGAGGCCAACATTGGTGGCTTGAAACTTAAAATTGAAAAAACGACAGAAAAGAGGAAGCACAAGGAGTAGACCTCAAATTAAGGGCATGAAACCTAGTGGCCTCCCGGAAGATGAGTGAGACCATGTGTTCCTATTTCTCCAAGTTCTCTTTCTTGGAGTAGCTCAAGAAGTTGTAGAAGTAGTTGATTGGCCTTAATATTTTTCCTCTGCAAAGTGTGGGTCAGGTCTGGGGTGCCTAGTTTTTAATGTTGTTGGTTTAAGGTTAGTGGTGTCTAATGGCTCCATGAGGTTTGGTGCTCGGTGGATGGTGCAAAGTGGTTCTACTAGTTCCTCGCTACTAGATGCTAAGTTTTGGGCAGTTTGGTCTATCTTTTTTGCCTTTCTAGCATGGGCTAGCCTTTTGTTTTTGTGACCCATCATGGTTAGTTTTTTTCTTTTTTCTTGATTGTTTTTGTCACTAGTTCTACTTCTAGTAAATTGTCTTTAGACTTAATGTTATTTTGGGTGTAATGGGTTTAGACCCTATCCAACTTTACTCAATTAGAACATAAGGTCTAATGTAATACTAATAATAAAAATAAAGGATCTAGGAATGATGACTATATTTAAGACAATAATGTTATACTATTTTTCTTTTAAATACAAAAGGTAATGTTATATTTTATATACAAAAATTGATTATCAATATAGAAATGTAGTTTGCACACTACAAAATAGTAAAATAAAATATACAAATATAATTAAAATCAATTTCTATTATTGTAAAAAAAAGGTTTCTAGACATTAACTCAAGATAATAATTTATAGCAAGAAAGATTCTTATATAGGTCAACAAATATGTGTTTTTTACCCATGTCCATACCCTGACAAGAAATATGTACATTGATTATAGGTAAAAAAAATGTATTTCAATATGTCATTTCATATTATTATTCAAAAGAAATTAATCAATCTTCATTTTTTCATCAACCCTAAAGGACCATTGATATACAAACAAATTATTAAGTTATGACCTCGTCAAACATTATGACATCAGTTAGCCTTCTACCTTGACACACATTCAAGAATTTTGCAATCTTGTCAATTTTCATGTCATTACCACTTTTATTTTTTGGGGTACAATTTCAATTGAGAACAAGATTGGGTGTCAACTTAGCTTTGGATCATGAGAAGCCCCTATGATTGTGAGAAGTACTTGGTTGGCTAAGAACAACTAGTAGAAACAAAAACTAGAAAAATAAAACAAGTATTGAAAAGTAAGAAATTTTGGACATCCTTAGAATCTTAAATAGTTCCAATCAAGGTGAAAGTCCCATATAGTCCCCAATCAAGATGAAGGTCCCAAAAAAGTATGAAACGGTGAAATAATGGAAAAATTTAGAACATAATATGGCTCTAGGAATCATAGTTATTAATAACAATGGTTCTTAGACAAATCTTGAACGTTGACAAGAGAGTATAAATAATTAGTAAAGAAGGAAGAAAAAACATGATAGAGGTTCCAAGTATATTAAAATAAAAATCCATTGGTTAGTTCTTATGAGAGTCCCACCATCATGTGATAAGGGAATAAATAAAACCTACAAAAAGAAATGTTAGAGGTTTTGCATGTTCTATCTCAAAAAATTTCTATCAGTTCAAGTTCACTATAAAGACTTTAGGTTTAATCTGGACAACTTGAACATCATAAAGCAAATTATGATTACTAGGCTCAAAGTGTTAAAAAATCAAAATTGACTTTTATCTCTGAACTTATTTTTTCTGATAGTATGTATCATTTAAAAGTGAGATGTTCAATCCATATAACTACAAAACACTCACAAAGCTTCCAACATGTTCATCAAGGTTATCTCTAATTACATCAAAGGCCCTTTTCTAAAGTCTCAAAACAATCAACAATCAATATTCATTAATATAGGATGCAAGATTATTGAAGTAATCTCAATCGTTAATTTCAAAACATGAAAACAGGCATGTCAAATATGCAATTCCTCACAAGTGTAGTCATTTGGAATATATTATTACAATTGTCATTGAGTGTTTTCATAATATGAAAGTCCAATTTGAAATTATTTTCTCATCATACAAGTGTGGTCCTTTCCAATTTTTTTGTATGGAAACTTCTACAGTCTACAAAGGTATTCTTGCAATCTTGTAAGTTTCATTGCTTTAGTGTGATGCATTTTCATGAGGTAACTCTTCTTGTAGTAACTCATAATTCATTTTTGATTGGTTATTGAATTCAAACTTTATAGCAATTTTAAAATTCTCTCTGCAACATCAAAAAAAATTTATTTTGGGTATTCCAGTAGCGATTATACTCAACAGATGCCCAAGGAATAGACAGTAATAGGCACGACAGGTGGCAGCCGTGGCTTCTTGTCTCTCACATAGATTATACTTTCCCACATGCCATCTCTTCACCAAAACACAAGACCTCCATCCATCCTTTTCAATTGATCGCACGACTTCTTTACTGATTAATCTACAACTTCTCTAGTAAAGTCTGAGGCCATTTTTTATCATTGCCTAAGCAAGCTATAAATTTTGTATTCCTCCATTTTCGAAAAAAATATGAACATTTATCTCAGCCAACTGCGATAATCCTATGTGGGTAAGTAATATACCTCACATTTTGGAGTTTTACTTCTCCCCTCAAATCCCTTTCGCCCCTAATTTTTTTGCAGTGTTGGTGGGCTTTTTTCTAACATTCTTGTACATTGGTCTATGGTCCCATGGATCTTATGGTAGATTTAAAAATCTCTTTTTAGAATTGAAACTCCAGTTTATCCTCATGTCATGGAACTTGTTGCTTCATGATTGAAAATTTCCCCACCTTATGCATTGATGCAGGAGCATCCAAAGGTATAAGGGCAATCCCGTGTCACAAAAAAAAATGCACTTAGACTTAGTTTATGTTTCATGTGTTTTCATTTTTGGATACCCATTTGGGTCAAATAAAGGTTCCCACTCTCACAGTTCAACTATCAGTGTTCTAGGTTAGAGTATTTCAGCAACTTAGGATACTGAAAAATACCTAAAAAATAGGAGTATGTAATTGGGCCATCATTTTGGTGAACTAGAAGGTGTAAATTTTTTAGATGATTGTAATTTTAATTTAGATCATTCTAGAAAAAGAATCGGGTCAAAAGTCTCCACAGTTTGAAAGCTATTGCAATTTTTTGATTTCTAGAGACCTCCTAAGAATGCTTCAAAGTTAGGTTAGGGGCATTAAATGACCTTTTATAAGGAAAAAAATGGGGGACAAGTAAATTTTTTCCATAGGTCTATAGAGTTCTTTGAGATCTTTTTGGAAATGTAAACGGTTCGTCAATTGGAGCTATGATTCAAAAGTTATGCCTCCTAAAAGTTTAGTTACCATTTCCGAATTCTTCTAGTTTTGTGCCGACTTCTAACGCAGCTTCTGGAACCTTCTATTTGGTCGATGGATGCCAACTAGCACTTTATAGAATTTATTTCTAATTGTTAACCCTTTGGGGTCTATTTAAGAATATTTATGGCATTGTAAAAGGCAGTTCGGAGTGGAGTTTGAGCAAAGGAATTGGGAGAAGAAATTATCTCCTGATTATGTCTATTGTAAGCCCATAGGGCCTATTTTGAAGTCCATTTTCTCTATATTGCATGTAATAGCATATTTACATAATAAATAAAGTTTTCGCTTTCCTCTTGTGTCCATTTTGTGTTGGGTTGTGTCCCCATCAAGAGGTATCAGAGTGGGTTTTTCTGAGTGTGTAGACAAAGCACCGATTGTGAGGTAGTTTGCACCAAGACTATGTGGTTGTGGGTTTGAGTTAGGAAGATGCCTCCACAAATAGAGCATGGTGGAAGGGCTAGAGCTATTAATCTTGAGGAGGTTAGAGCCCTCCAAAGGTAAGTCCAAGCATTATAGGAGGAGCTTCGTAGGAGAGAAAATGTTGTTGCAGGTGACGAAAGTGAGGACGACAACGAAAAATAATCTGGACGAGAAGGGGAAGTTGAGGAGAAGTTTTGTGTCAGGAACAAGAAAGGCTTTTTAGGGCTATTTCTAAGTTTGTAAAAGGACCTACAATTGATGTGGGTGTATTTTCAGAAAATCTGAAACCAAATGAGTTGATCGACTAGATCAATGAACTAGAAGAGTACTTTGAATATGAGGATATTAGGGATTTGGATAGGGTTAAGTTTGCAAAGGCCAAATTGAAAGGCCATGCCAAGATCTGGTGGCAAGAAGTTCAACTAGAAATAAATAGAAGAGGAAAGGATATGATCATAAGGTGGGATCACATTGTGGACAAATTGAAGAATCTGTTCATTCTTGTTGACTATGAGCTTGATCTGTTTAAGAAGATGCATGGGTTGAAGCAAGCAGGAAGATCAATCCAAGAATATACAGAGGAGTTTTACCAATTTTTGATTAGAGTTGAGCATGCAGAAGTAAATAAAGAGAAGGTTGCTCGTTATATCAATGGGTTACGACCTAGCATCCAAGGGGAATTAAGTCTAGTAAGAATGTTCAGTGTTGAAGAAGCATACCAGTTTGTCCTATGAGTTGAAGAGAATCTAAATAAAAGGTTTGAAAGAAGACAAAGAGGGTGTGGTCAAGGAGGAAGGGGTAGTGGTAGGTCATCTGGAGGTTGAAATGAGACCCAAAAGAAAAATGAAAATGTGGGTACCAGCAGGAACCAGAGGAACGAGGGTTGCAACCGCTCCCATGATCAAGACTTTGGAAATAAGAGAGGAAGAGATAGAGGACATGGACAAGGAAGAGGAGGCTTTTGTGGTACCTATTTCCATTGCAATGAAGAAGGTCATCATGCCTTTGAATGCCCTCAATGTCAAGGAAGGACATATAGGAGAGTTGAAGGCCAAGCTAGGGTTGCTCATGTGGATGAGGATGCATAGTCATCACATTCAGAGGATACAGAAAGAGGAGAGACTTTAGTAAATGAAAGGGTCCTACTAAGTGGCAATATTGAGCCGGGACAAAGGAGGAGTCTATTCCGTACCTCGTGCAAGTGTGAAGATAAATGTTGTGATGTGATCATTGATGGTGGTAGCATTGATAACTTGGTATTAGAGGAGATGATCTCTAAGCTAAAGCTCAAGAGGGAGAAACACCCCTAGCCCGATCGGATCGCTTGGGTGAAGGATGATCATAAGGTCCTTTCAACATCATAGAGATACTAAATTTGTGAGGTATTTCTAGAGGACATTGTGGAAGAAGTTGACAACAGACTTGAAATTCAGTTCCACAAATTACCTACAGACTGACGGTCAAATAAAAGTGATAAATAGAAATCTGGGCAATTTGTTAAGATGTTTAGTTAGGGATAAGCCCAAGGGATGGGATTTGATTCTACCACAAGAGAAATTTTTTTACAATAAATCTATAAATAGGAGTACTGGAAAATCACCATTCCAAATTGTATATGGAAATAGCCCAACGACTGCACCAAAATTGAGGAAGATGGAGCAAGGGGAAAGGACAAGTGCTAAAGCTGAAGAGTTTGCTGAACATATCAAGTGCCTATATGAGGAGGTCCAAGCACACATTACCAAGATGAATCAAGAGTATAAAGCTAAGGCTGATCAAAGGAGAAGACATAAGGAGTTCCAAGTAGGGAATCTAGTCATGGTACACTTAAGAAAGGAGAGATTTCCAGTAGGTACTTACAACAACCTGAAGATGAAGAAATTTTGCTCCTATAAAATTCTAAAGAAACATGACTCAAGAAATGCATATGAGGTGGAGTTACTAGATGGAATTCACATTTCTCCTATCTTCAACATTGCAAACTTAACCGAGTATCATGATGATGGTGTAGATGAGGAATTGATGTTAGAGCCATGTCCAATTCCTGCTTCTGAGAAGGAGGAGATAGAAGACATTCTAGATCATCATGTGGGCACGAGTACCAGAAATAGGCAGTATGAAGAGTATTTGGTTAAGTGGAAAGGCTGACTGATCGAGGACTCAACCTGGATATCAGTAGCTGAAGTTTCCCATTTGGGATTTCCTCTACCATCCATAAAGTGACAGGCTCAATTTTCAATCTACCTTGGGTGTCTGATGTAGGAGCATCCAGAGGTATAAGGGCAATCCTATGTCACCAAAAAAAAATCTACTTAGACTTAATTTCTATTTCATGTGCTTTCATTTATGGATACCCATTTGGTTCAAATAAAGGTTCCCACTCTCATAGTTCCACCATCAATGTTCTAGGTTAGAGTATTTGAGCACCTCAGGATACTGAAAATACCTAAAAAATAGGAGTATGTAATTGGGCCATAATTTTGGTAAACTAGAAGGTGTAAATTGGTCAGATGATTGTAATTCTAATTTAGAGAATTCCAGAAAAAGAATCAGGTCAAAAGTCTCCATGGTTTGAAAGTTGTTATAGTTTTTCAGTTTCTGGAGACCTCTTAAGAATGCTTCAAAGTCAGGTTAGGGGCATTAAATGACCTCATACAAGGCCAAAAAATGGGAGATGAGCAAAGCTATCCATAGGGCTATAGAGCGCTTCAAGAGCTTTCTAGAAATGTAAATGGTTCGTTAATCGAAGCTACGGTTCAAAAGTTATGCCTCCCGAAAGTTCGGTTACCATTTTTGGATTCTTCTAGTTTTGCGCCGACTTCTAACGCAACTTCTGGAACCTTCTATTTGGTCAGTGGATGCCAACTAGCACTTTCTAGAATGTATTCCTAATCCTTCAGCCTTTGGGGTCTATTTAAGGATATTTCTGGTATTGTAAAAGGTAGTTTAGAGTGGAGTTTGAGTGAAGGAACTGGGAGAAGAAATTATCTCCTGATTATTTCTATTGTAAGCGCATAGGGCCTATTTTGAAGTCCATTTTCTCTGTATTGCATGTAATAGCATATTTACATAATAAATAAAGTTTCCCCTTTCCTATTGTGTCCATTTTGTGCTGGGTTGTGTCCCCATCATGCATGAGATCACTTCCTTAGATGCTCCCAAAAGAGTGAGGTGTAGGGATCTAGAAGAGAATTTAGAGGCACTTATATCAGAAGGCATTCCGTTGTAGGAGACTTTTAACAGGGACGCCCTTGCTCCTTTTGAGTGAATCCATTGCTTCTTGTCACTTTTCTTGACTTTTTTCATTTTATTATTATTTAAAGATAAAGTACATGATTTTAAAACATGAAAATTAAAATTTATAGGCACAACAAATTTGGTGTTAGATGTGATAATATTTTATCCAGTTTTGATGTTTATTTCTTTGAGGATCTAAATGCAATGTGGATTATTGTATAACTCTTATTATAGCACTAGCTCTTTTTATTGGGATTGGACTGAGATGACTTATATCTTAATTGTGTGTTCACAAAGGAATTTTTTTTTGTCATCAAGGAGATAATTTTAATGTATTGTCCGCTAAATGTAAATCTACTTCAATCCATCATCACATTTTATCCCATCAAACTCAACACATTTTATATACACACTTGCTTTTTATTCTATTTGGTTTCCAATATATTTTTCAAATGCTAAGCTACCAAATGCTGTTTAAAAGAACATTTTTATTTGCTAATTATAATCCACACACAATTCCATACAACATTTAATCAACATTATAATTCTTTTTTTTATTAAAGCTTAAATTTGTAAAAATTAAAACATACAATAATGCAAACCATGTTTCTCACCTTCTCCAACTACGCGCATTCCTATATTTGCATTTGTTAAATTTACACATCTCACTTCATACCTTATTAATTAATAATATTTGATTGTTGACTGGATTGCTTTGAACTTTTGTTTATTTCTCGAAAATAAATAAATTCATGTCTTGTATACCTTCATTGTTACAATTTAATGACAGATTTATGACTTTTTACTGTTCATATTTCCTTGCTGAAATTCAAACACGTCTTTTGACTCTTGTTTCTGTTATGTGTCTCTTTATCAAAAAAAAAAAGGCAATGCTAAACCTGGATACAGTGGGTCTGTACTTAGTTTTGTTCAAATATATGCAATAAAAATAAATGTTTATCATGTTATTATTACCAACGTTTGAAGAAACTTAAGATAATTTTCTTCGGCGTCCTCATTACAACCTTAGGTGATTGCTGACATAGTTCTAAGCATACGCTACTTTGTTGTTTTTCATTCAATGTACACTTTTCATGCAGAGTTTACCCTGCAACTTTTGTAACAATAGCATGACACGATGGATCATGGCTTTTTCCAACTTGGCTACAATATTGAGTTACAAATGAGAAGCGTCCGGATGATATACCTAGATTTCATGTAAGTTTTGTTTCACTCCACTATTCATCAAAATATTGGGCACTTTTCTTCCTGACTGATGCATTAAAAATAACTTCTTTTTTCCCTCTTAAAGAGGATTCACAACTATTTTGAAGGGGCTCGTTTAGAATTCAAATCATGACGATCTCTGTGCAAAGTGCCTTGGCGGGAGACGGCTCATGCCTCGGAGAATCTAGGTTTTTTTCTTTCACCTGCAATCTAAGTACGGTACAGGCAAATTTTCCTAGTGCGTGTTTTTTCTGTTATGAAGGAGGTCATATGATATGAGATTGTCTTATAAAGAAAAATAGATTCTCAATGGTTTCAATGACTACTGCATTCAGTTCTGAACATGTGCAAACAATTTCTTAGCCTCCTTTACTCCTTCCTCATTCTTCTAGTAGAATCAAAATAATTCCACATCTATTAAAAATTCCCCTTATTATCAAACTGCTTTTATGACACACGATTGGAGGAGGATGGTTAAGAAATGAAAGGAGCTTTTTAAAATATCTCAGTCTACATGATCAAATGACATCTTCTCATCCTTCACCACACTCATCTACAAGAAACAATGTTTTCCCAAGCTAACCGTGAAAGGTATAGATCCCCTCTCCGCTAACTAGCCATGAAACTTCTCCTTTCATTCTGAGACAAATATATATGTCTTCTTCCTCAGTACTAAAAGACTTTATTCAACTTGAGCAGTCAATTGTAGTTTCTAATCATTGTGATATTTTCCCCCAAGAAAATGAGTCCTCCAGCCTATCTAATACAACATTAAATTAAATCATGTATTGGTATTTTAGGGGAATTTATTTTATCTTCTTCATAAGAAAATAAAAATATGAGATTAAGTATGTTATTTAGGTATTGTCTTTTAAATTCATCAATTGATAAATTTCACTTATCGGGGATCCTAGATTTGGCTAGTTTTTTTGCACTTTTGGAATGTCCCTCTCTAACTAGTCATGAAACTCTACCTTTCATTCCAATACAAATATATATGTCTTCTTCCTGAGTATGAAAAGACTTTATTCAACTTGAGCGGTCAATTGTAGTTGCTAATCATTGTGATATTTTGCCCCAAGAAAATGAGTCCTCCAGCCTATCTAACACAGCATTAAATTAAAATCATGTATTGGGATTTTAGCGGAATTTATTTTATCTTCTTCATAAGAAAATAAAAATATGTGATTAAGAAAGTTATTTTCAAATTGAAACCAACCTTAGATTTGGCTAATTTTTTTGCACTTTTGGAATGTCTATGTCGTCTACACTTTATTAAAATTGGGTCACATGCTTAGGGTAATTGCCAATAATGTAGAAGTATTTTTTTTAGTGATGAGTTTTCCAATAAAATCTAATTTTTTAATGTAGTACATTAAATATTTTTGCCTACAACTTTAAAGGCTTGTCTTAGTTGATGGTCGTATTCACCAATATTGGTAAAAAAATTAGGTTACACTACAAATTCAGTATTTGTAGATTTTACATGTGTCTCTATTCTGAAGACTTTTCATGAAACCTTTTATCCTTTCTCACTTTTGTGCGAAATAGATTTGATAGGTGACACGTGCCTTTATTTTGGGAACTTTCTTTAAAGCTTGGTATCCTTTTGAAATTTTGGTGTAATGAACCTTTCCAATAGGCCACTAAAAATAACCCTAAATTTAATACACTGCTAAAAGTATATTGCTGAATAAAAGAAATAATAGTTGCAATGTATTCATTCAATCAAAAAACCAAATATTTTTACAAATGTTATGGCAATTTTCAGCACCAAAACATTATGACATGGCACATTACAGAGAAACCCTAACTGACTATATACAATTGAGAACATGTCACAACTACAGATTGAAATGAAGAACCTGGATTGATAAAATGGTGGAGACTGAATGCTAAAGATGATATGATGAAAGTGCAACTCCAACTGAAACTCCAAACAAGCAGTTAAGCACAAGTGAAAGGACTGAAATATCCTTCCCACAGCTGCAATAATTCAGGTGATCTTTCACACAATCAAAATTGCGTACCTATTTAGAGTTTTGCTTCTCAATCACCAATTGTGACTACTTGTAGAAACCCTAGGCTCCACAATGCACATCAGCAAAAAGAAATAATAAATCTCAGTGATAGGCAATGAGCCCTCAATGCCTAATTTTTCTTTTTTTCTCGATAGGTCAGCCTCCCTTTTAATTTTTTCTCCACTTCTTCCAGCAGCCTATAGAAGATTGTTTTATTTAATGAGTTTATAAAATATATCACTTTATTAAGTTAATAATTAACTTCTCCAAAAATAGGGACATTACAGGTCCGCCCCTCCTAAAATTGCTTGGCCTCAAGAAATCTTAATATTGGATGCTTCAAAATCACTTCTCCCTCCCAAGTAGCATCTTCAACAGGTAAATTTTTCCACTTAACCAAATACTCTCTAATTACTCTCCTGCAAAGCTACTTCTCTCTACTATTCAAAATGGATTCTGGCGCTAAGATCAGTTTCCCCTCATCTTCCAAGGGAGGTAATACTATAGAAGGCTGATGAACCCACAATAGTGCGTTACACTTTTTTGCCTAACCTGACACTGAACTTTGAATTTTTAAGAAAACATTCACTTTCAAATGCAAATTCATGTTTAATGGTTAGGAATTTGAAGATGAAGTAAACTAGAGTCTTTTAGGATTTTGTGTCTAGATTCTAAATCTTTTTTTTTTTTTTGAAAAAAAAATTATTTTATTGAATTATTTTTTCTCCTACGAAAATTGGTATGATATCAAAAACCTGATTTTTAAAGAGTGACACTGTTTTTGACACACATAACTTTTTTTCTAGAATAGATATCAATGTGATTCTTTTGAACTTAGTTTGTTAACATCCATACCTAAACCATAGAGTTGGTCTTATATCTTTATCATTAGTATTTCATATTTTATTGTAGTTTAAAGTTGGCATAACACTAATTTAGACATATGTGGCTTTTGACACATGTAACTTATTATATATTTACCCAATTTTTAAAAAGTAAAATTTGATTGAAAGGTGACTCAAATATGGAGACCGTAATTATTTTTCAAAAAATTTATTTTTATATATACTATTTTTCCATGAGCGTTGAATATCTTAGTTTATTTTTTACAATCAACCTATACTTAATTCATGTTAAAAAATATATACCTAAAAATTTTGAAAAGCACCAAATTCATAGTCATTAGAAAGCTAGTTCAGAGTACTTCAATCATGTACAATTTCAGGTCTTTAGTGGTCCATTTGAACCTGGTAATTCAGCTCCGAAGAAAGGAAATCATTAAAAAAACTTCAAACTATTCATGGGGGCTTCTAACTAGTTAGTTTTGATAGAAACTTAGTTTCTATTGAAATTATTTTACAAACTTTTGATAGAAACAAAATTTCTTAGTTTCTATCGAAACTATTGGCAGCTTAACCACGCAGTTAGCAAACCGCTTTCCTAGTTTCGATCGAAACTATCCACCTAGTTTCGATCGAAACTAGGAAAGCGGGTTAACCCCTTAGAAGCAGACCATAGGGGTGTTTTTCTAGTCAGATCCTTAGGATTTTTCCCTAGTCGACTAATAAAGAGGTTTAAAAAAAAAAAAAATTGTATATAAATATGATTTTCATTTTTTACAATTTGCATTTATGTGAAATCAAGTTATTGGCTTTTGAATTGGGTAGAAAGAAATATTTGACAAACTTCAACCTATTTTAAAATTTTGGAGGAAGGATTTATGACATGGGCAATAAAGATAAAAGAGCAAGTAAATATGCACAAAGAAGAACTAAGGAACAAGAAGATGAAAATCGTCAAAAAACGCTAGCAAGATACTATCTTAGATCAAGTACACATGCAAAATCTTTTTTCCAATTTATTTAATTAGTTTATCTAGTTAGGATTAGGGTTTAAATCCAATTAGGAATATCATATTTATCTTAAATTAGCATTACTAGATTAACTTAATATTAAGAGTTTATTTGAAATTATGTTCATATTTAGGCCATTAGGGTTTATCCAATTATGTCCATATTAGTCCTTAGGGTGAATATTGCATTATGAATAAATTTAAATTATGAATTTATTTAGCATGGGAATTACCTTGTTTATTCAATTATGTTAATAATTTATAGTCCATTAAGGTTTATTAGATTATGATTAAAATTAAATAAATGAATTTATTTAGGACGTAGTCAACCAGGACAACCTATCGACATTGGAGAAGGTTCATCCCAAGTTCAAACGGGTACATGTGCATCTCTTGCAAGTATATAATATAGATCTTTCTAGAATTCTAGGTCTCTATCAAACTTTATATCTTTAATTTTTATATTTCCCCTTATAAACTTACTTGATTTTATTTGTTATATCATGCACATGCAATTCTAGTAGATGATGAAAATGTTGGACATGAGGAAATTGAAGATGAAGCAATGGATATTGAAGAAGGACCATCTGAAGGTTAGATAATTTAATCAAGTACATAATATTTCACTCTTGAGTTAAACATGTATATATGTATACATATATGTCCCCTAAAGAGATTGTATCTTAAGACTTTGTTTCATTTTTTCTTGTGCAGCCCAAGATCAAACAACAAATGAGAATGTTAATTTAGCTCAAAGAGTGAAGAGAAAAATTCATCATAGAAACATAGATCATTTAATTGAAATGGATGTGGAAACATTGAGAGAATATGCTAATCAACCTACACATACTATGAAGAGGAAATTGAATAAAAAGTCTAAAGACATAATTGTATAATTTGAGAATCTATCAACAGTGGAGAAAACTCAACTATTATCAATTTCACTTTTCAAAGATGAATTAAAAGAGCGACTGAGACTATTGGGTATAGATACAAGTATAAAAAAGATGAGGACTTCTAAACTAGAAAAAGATATTGCTAAAAGTGTTAAGGAAGGATTACATTCCATTGGGAAAAAAACTAGATCTGCAGATGAATCCATTGCATGAAGAGTGATACTACCATCTATTTTAAATAAGAAAACATCCCAAAATAGACAGATCTCTTCATTATCATCTCATTTCGGGTATAGTCGGAAGACAGTACTACATTATCTTAAAAGGAGAAACAATTTGAATGATAGTACATTAGAAGGCAATTGGGCACTAATGTGTAGAGCTCCTCGATCTGACATGATTGGGGAAATAGTTAAGAACTTAGTTATTCAATTTTGGATTGATAATACTCGTCCTTCACCAAATTGAAGAGATATCATCAAGTAGAGGACTGGGCCTAAGGAATATATTCAACACGCAAAATATTGGTTGGATGTCACTCAACATGAATTGTATCTCTCATTTTGTAATTTAAATCCTAACATAAAGTTGGGCAAACAATGTTTGAAAGATTGAAGCCCTATTTTGTGAAGATAAATAATTTTTTTGAAACATGTTGTTGTCGATATCATATTTAATTTGATCTGTACTATGAAGGGTTTCGAAAGATGATAGAAGAAAGTGGTGAAACTTCTCAAAATACTTTTCCTAAATGACCGAGTCAATTCATAACATCAATCTTATGTGACAATCCAAATGATTGTGTCTGTGAAATAGATTGCATAAGAGGAACTTGAGAAACATGTGGTAACTTGACTAAATTTACTTTGAGAGAAGAAGATACTAATACGACAAGGATGGTAAAATGTAAGAGATATAAGTACATAAAGTCAGAAACAAAAGCTGGAAAAGAATCAACAATGTTAGAATATGTAGAGGATGAGATATCGGCTGGAGAATTTATGTCAAATTTTCGTAAATTTATTCAACCATATATACGCCATGCATTTTTTGCTAAGTGGCAAGCAGAACAATTTCAAACACTAAGAGAAACTTTCCCACTTGGAACAATTCTATCTGTTGTTGACTTTGCAGAGAATTACTCTTTCGTATCTCAAAAACAACTTCAAGCAGAATACTACTATACAGAGCAAGTTACTATTATGGTTCAACTGTCTTATCGACATGCACAAATTGATCTAGATGGAGTGGAAAGTACAAATCAAGCACGAGTCATTAAAAAAGAGTATCACTTTTATATTAGTGATGACAAAGAACATGACACACATTTTGTGGAACATTGTTTTTTGACATTTTTTGAATATTTGAAAAACAAAAACATTAAAATAGAAAAATATTTGGTATGGTCAGATGGATGTGCAGCACAATTTAAATCAGCTAGACCATTTTCTGCATTATGTAGATATCATCGATACCTTAATATACCGCACATTTGGAGTTTTTTTGAGAGTGGACATGGAAAGGGTGAGCATGATGGTGCAGGAGCTTGTATCAAACGTGCTTTAAGAAAGTATCAAATGGACTATAAAGAATATCACATTAATAATGCTCATGATGTGGTTGAGTGGTGCAAAACACATTTTTTGGTGCCAACAAATATAGATAACACATCATTACAAGCAGATCAAGTCATACCATTTAGAGTGTTTTGGGAGGTATCAGGTATATATAAATTAATTTGTTCATATTTTTAAATTGAATCTTAAATTTATATTTAATATGTTACCTTAGATGATCTCTAACTAAATTATGGACCTTGTGTACACATTCAGGTTTTGATAGAAGATCAATGCATGCATGCAAGAGGGTAGAGAAGACACGATCTTTGCATTCAGTCATGAGTACAAATAGTAATGTGTGGTCATTGTATACAAGAGAATACTCATGTTTTTGCCCTAATTGTATTAATGAAGACTATGGTGGTTGCACTAATCAAGAAAGTGGATATGTGGGTGAATGGACTTTGGTGCCACTAGATGTTATTAATACGAATGAGTTTGAGGACAAAAACTATGATGATATTCCATTGATTTCTAGTGACTATAACCATATTTCAGGATTGATCAGAGTTGGTATGTATGAACTATATATATACCTGGATCATGTACATGTATACATTTTTCATAATTTTGGTTAATTTTTATTATATATATGTACTTATGTAAATGACGTGTATCCAAAATTTTGACATATATAAGTTTTTGTAGGAAATGTTTTTGTAGTCATAGCAGAATCGAAAAATGTAGAAGGTGCTAGCTATTATTTATTACATTGCACCATGGAAAGAGAGAAGCTAACAAAGACTGAAATAAGTGATGAAATTGTTTTTCCCACAGGTTAGTGTATAGTTGAATTATGTATATATGTATGTCAAGTATCTATATTTTTAATGAATTCAAATTCTTTGACTTAAATTCAAGATTGATGTATTTTTGAAATGTGTAGATGTGCAGGTTCTGTTGTTGTACAAGGAACATATTTGAAGCAAATAAAAGTACTTAAAAGTGGGATTCATTTCACCGATTATCAACCTAACAATAAGGTATATCAATATAGTAACCATGTTATTGCCATTGGTCTAACTCTTCATCCATTCAAAGGACCTGGAATACGTAAGTGGAGGCTCCATATTGATGATCATGAGAAAATATTAAATGTTATCCAAGAACGAGTTGATCCACTTGATATGAGATAGAAACAACTCCTAATTTGAAATGTAACTCAAGAAAAATTTGAAATTTGGTTCAAACTATTTGAAATTTGGTTGAACAATCATTTGATCAATTTGAAATTTCATGGAATAATTAATTTTCTAAATTGAACTTTTACTCTTTCATTTTGAATTTTCTAAAGTAACTAATTATAGAAATTATGAACTTATATGTACATGTGTGTACACTAATTACCTGACATGTGCACCTTGAGGGAAAGAAATTCGAACACAACTTTTCTTAAGAGGATGAAATTAGGAGTTTGTAAAATTAATTATATTGAACTTTCTATTTCACTTAACTTGTCAATTTTTGGACACATGTATGCTTTCAACTTAACAAATTAGAACATGTGCTTTCAATTTCAGGACATGTGAGCTTTCAATTTAACTAATTACCCGACATGTGAGCTTTCAATTTTAGGACATGTGAGCTTTCAAGTTCAAATTACGATTTGTTTAACTAAATTTTGAACATGTACATGTTTTAAGTTGGACTTGAATTAGAACATTGGGCTTAAGGGGATAAAATCCTAGGATACATGTGTGCACTTGAATTAAAATTTCACTATGATTAAAATTTGAAATGTAACTCAAGAACAATTTGAAATTTGGTTCAAACTATTTCAAATTGTGTTGAACAATTTGAAATTTGGTGTCCAATAACTAATTTTCTAAATTGAACGTTTACTCTTTCATTTTTAACTCAATGCAAGAATTCATTTAACTTTCTATTTCATTTAACTTGTCAATTTTAGAGCACATGTACACTTTCAATTTAACTAATTAGGACATGTGCTTTCAATTTTAGGACATGTGAGCTTTCGATTTAACTAATTACTTGACATGTGAGCTTTCAAGTTCAAATTGCAATTTGTTTAAACTAAATTTTGAACATGTACATGTTTTAAGTTGGACTTGAATTTTACAACATTGGGCTTAAGGGGATAAAATTCTAAAATATGTGTACAAATAAAAGGGATGAGTTCTATAGATTTACTTGAGTTAGGAATTATTTACAACTAATTACCTGATACTTTAACATTTAATACATGTTCAATATATTACCAAACATTTAAATTACATGAACTATATATATATATATATATATCTAAATTTAATCAATATATTAAACATGCACGTACATATCTAAATAAATTACTTACATATCTTAGATAGAAACAATTTATAATATACTAGATCTAGATCTAGTATGTACATTAGATTCCACAACATAATGCAACATGTATCAATCATCTCGATAATAAATTAAAAAAACATGTATCTATCTAGAGATCTATCAGAAGATAATATCAAATATAAATATAGCGTGCACAAATGTAGACATGTAAATCTAGGTACATCTATATCAAATCAAATATAAATATAACATGCATCATGTGTGTATATAAAGTGTCTATCTAACATATATGAATGTCTCTCTGGATGAAAGTCTACAACAAATCATCTAGATAAAAAAAACTATAGATCATCACGTGCAGGACTATCATCGCCATGCCTCCTCACAACGCACTCTGAAGGCTGACTAGTATCAAGGTGCTCACTAGGATGTGCTGACCCCTATATATAAATTCAAGAGAAAGTGATATCAATACATACATACATTTAATCAAGAGAAAGTGATATTGAAATACATGTACATGTATTTAATCAAAACATAAATAAACATTACCTGTCCACTACTGACATCATCCAATGAGTCTCTACGACGTACATGATTTGGCATCAAAGCTGGAGTAAAAATAGGCACGTCCCCCTACATTGTACACGCGCACAGGCAACACATCAAATTAAAATTTCTCTACATAATTACATTTGAATCTACGTGCATGATATACATGTACATGTGCACACATGCACATGTATAAATTAAATTAGTTTGAAATGATTGAAATTTTAACATGAACTTGAAATTTTTTTTACCTATGTAGATGGTGGCATCTGATAATACTCGGACTGCCTAGCATCGATTGTGTCCACTAATGCATCTAGATTTCGTTGCATCACATCAAGCTCAATCTCTGCATCTATGCGGGCCCCATGGCTGGTGACTGGCACATGTCCTAATAATGACGAGCCAAGTGGACTATGTACATGAGATGGCATAGAAGTAAAATCATCACGTGTCAACAAGTCCATCCACCCTGTGGTCGACAAGCTCAAATCAACATCATCAAGGCCCACATCTGAACTCTAAGCCTGCACTGTAACACTGGCTGAAGGGTCTGTTGTATGTATATATCTCTGTGGAGCAAAAGAGTGGTTAGTAGATGGATCATCATGTGCACTACCACCATGACCACTACCTGATCGATGAGAGGAATATGGCTGAGGATGTGTCCTAGTACTACCATGGACACAACCTCGAACATCTGATATGGGTATGCCAAGATGCTCTGATACAAATCTATATGTATCTAATAAATCCTCAGCCAAACCAATCATAGTATCTCGTGCCAACACTCTAGTGAGACCCTCTAAGCTAGCCACTGAAGGGATGCCTTCTGCACTGTACAAGTCTCTTGAAGATGAAGCATAGGATGATGATCTGGAACATCGATGAGACATCAAATACTGACCAACCTCATCACTCGAAATAGATCTGATAGCTGCTGAAATCTCTCCAACTCCCTGAAGGACCCCACGTAACTGAGTGGTATGCATGGCCTCATCAGCTGATGGACCTAACACAGGGGAAATAGCAGGTGGCCTCTCTCCGAAAATTGATCTATGTGCTAGTGGGGGATGACCTAGCTATCTATCAGCCAATCTACCATGCGCCTGTCCTAAATGTCCTGGTAAATCTGTGTAGTTCACCGCCCTGCGTAAGTGAACCTCTGCAAAAATCTGTCGGGCAAAATAGAGTGGAATTTTGTTGTTATTTGGATAACGACCATGGGCAGCAAGGAAGTGTGGGTATATCAATGTAGCCATCTATGGATCTATACACTTGAGGGGAGAATACCCCTTCACATACTTTTGTGAAAGATAATGAGGGAAACATTCCCTCTTTAGGACATCTTTGGGCACCAAGCCCTGCACCTCCTAGAGTGAAAGACCAGAGGAGACCTCTCGTCTCTTACTGTCAAGGACAGCTTGTATAGTATGTGCAGAATATGGGGCAGTGCCATGAATCTCATCTCGAATAAATGTCAGGCTACGTAAGATAGTCTGGCATGTACCACTATAAACACTGGAGCATGTGCCACTAGTCAGGGATTCCTGGAGTCTATGAATCTCATGGTTAGTGTGATCATAGAGCTCCTGAGGTGGGATAGGTAGCTGATCACGGGGTACATGATGCTGCTCAGGGGGGATAGGCTGCTACTCAGAGCCTAGGATAGGTTGCTCAGGCCTAGGTATAGGCTGCTGCTCAGGGCCCGGGATAGGCTGCTCGGGCCCGGGTATAGGCTGCTTAAGGGGGACAGGCTACTCAGGGGGGATAGAAGGCTGTTGATCAGCCATGTCAATGTATGTAGGTGCATGTATAATGTGTAAACCTAAAAATTAAAATTAAAATGTATCACATTTAATAAACTTGAAATTTACATTAACATATGTCTATGTACAATTTGACAAAACTAAAAAACTTGTATCTAAATTGTTTTAATAAAATTAAACATGGACGTACATGTCTACATATATATATAAAAGTCCTAAAACTTAAATGAACATATACCTTAAAATAAAACTAAATTTTAAAACACATATGTTGTTATATATATAATGTTTGTAACTCAAGGACCTTTTAAGAACTACATGTGTGCAAGTTATATATCTATCTAAGTTAGATTGAATGTTCAAAGGTTTTAGACATATGTGTGCACATAAACTTGTCAAATGTAAATTAGGTCCACGAAGTTTAAATATGTGCATATATATGTATATATAGATATATGTGTATATACATGTACATGATTAGTATATTTGCACATGATATGTGCAAATATATATATCATGACACATATGCATATATAGATATATTTGTGTACATATATATAACATTGATGTATCATTTTGAGACCTTGATATCAATGTTTAATTAGTTTTAGGGTTAGGGTTCAATTTGGTTTGTACTATTTGATTAGGTTTACATGCTTAGGTTTCAATTAGGAAAAGAGTTAATAAATTGAATTAAGGTTTCAATTCAATCTTAGGGTAATGGTTCAATTTTGTTAATGGTTGGGGAAAGGATTTAAGGTTAAATTCAAGTTTTCTACTATTAACTTGGGATATATAATTACCTGTTTATGATCATGGTTTAATTCAATTTGGTTTATAAGTATAATATTAATTAGTTAAGGGCCAGGGTTACCTTTCAATCTAGTTTGATATATTCAATTTGGTTTAAGGGTGACCCAGGGGTTAGTTTATTTTAGTGTTAAATATTAAGATATAATGCTAAGTTATGATACCACTCATTTTTTGATATTTTGATATGATGGACATGTCATAAATGACGTTTCTATATGATTCTTTTGATATGATATGCATGGATTATATATATATAATCTTATGATTTAGCCCGTAAATTATCATTTATAATATAAGGGTTTAGAATTTAAATTTTAAGATCTTGAGGTTAGGGTTAGGGTTTGGATAATTAAATTTTAGTTTTAGGTTTAGGGTTAGAGTTAGAATTATGGTTAGGGCTATGATTTAGGATTGAGACCACGATTAAATGGTTAGGATCATGTGGTCGGAGGTCCCAAGTACCTGAGTAGAAATTATGGTCTAGATCAATTAGGGTTAGTAAAGTAGGCAAGTTAGCATTTAGGATTTAGGGTTATAGTTATGATTCTAGGGTTAGGGTAGATTGGGTTTACATTTCTATTAGTACTATTTATAGGGTTAGCATATGGGTTGACATTGGTATTAGTATTATTTTTAGGGTTATGGTTTGTACATCAGGGTTTAAACTTATGCATCTAGGATTATGATTAGGGCATATAATTTAGGATAAGGGTTGGGGCTTATCATCTAGTATAAGGGAACTTACCATTATAATTTATGATTAGTGTTAGAATAATGGTTTATTACTTAAATTAGTTTATATCTAGCTAGCTTTTAAAATTAGAGTTTAGCATTTAAATTTAACAAATTTTAGGATCCTAGTCGACATACATCTTGATTCTAGGGTTTAGTATAATTTAGGGTCATGGTTTAACATTTATCATTATAGCTTATAGGTTTGTACATGATCATTGCTAGAAGTATGGTTAGAGGGTTAGGGTATGGGTTTACATCATGTTGAACTAGAAGTATGATTCTGAGGGTTAGGATTTGTATTAGCAATAAAAAAATTTATTATGGTTTTAACACATAGTTTAAATAAATTTATATAATTAAAGTTAGGATCAAGTATTAATATGATTTACTATTTAATGTTTGGCTTTATCATTTAGACCTCTATGGTTCAAATTGAGATTTAGAAAAGTTTTATGGTTTCAAGTGTGCATCTAAGATTAGGGGTTATAATTTATGATTAAAGGGTTTTGCAGTTAGGATTATGACTAGGTTTAGTATAATTTAGGGCTACTGTTTACCATTAAGGAACTTAAGACTTAAAATTTAAGTTAAATATATTTAATCTTTACATGAACATTAGATTATATGATGTACATTTTTTTATGTAACTTGTATATTATTTAATCAAGTTATGTTCTTATAATTAAATTTTATTAATTAAAGGTTGTAACATGTATTCTTTAGGTCATACACATTCTAAGTTATGTACATTCTTATGTATGTATATGTATGTTATATTCTTACCTAGATGAAAATTAATCTCTGACATTCTTATATATGTATTTAATTTAGGATCTGGACCCAAGTTAAGACATGTGATTGAATTATAATATAGTTAATTATATACTTAGATTATTTTTAAATTCAATTTACAAACTGACATTATAGTTAATTCTAAATGAGGCCTAGCCAAGGGATCCAAAGAACTAATCAAAAGTTTTACTAAGCAAACAATAACATACATACAATAATTTACAATTATAAAAAACATAAGAGATTGCAAATTCATTAATGAGAACATTTACATTTCATTTTTAAATAATTATAATTACTAAAAGTAAAATAAATAACACATCCACATGAAATAATATTAATTAGACTTCAGTTCAATCCATTTAAATAATTTATATACATTTGTTCTGAATGCCACTTGGAAAATTAATTCAGAATGCACAATCATCCACTGTACATGTCACAAGGTATGAAAGGCTGAAAGAATATACATTTATAAAATAGTTTACATCATCCATTTTCGATCCATGAAATAAAGTACAATACAATTTAAGTAAAATTAGTTTAAATAGTATTAGAAGTTTTTTGTTTGGATCCCTTGGTGAGTTGTTATGTGATTAATTACTTAGTTATATATGTTTAGGGTTTTATTGTACATAACTATATGGTTAGGTCATGATTATAGTTTAAATAATGAATTTAGGTCGAGGTTATATGGTTTTAGGTCAAGGTTATATGGTTCTAGGTCAAGGTTATATGGTCCTAAGTCAAAATTATATTTATTTGTAAAATTACATGTAACTTAAACAATAAATTTACATCTAATCTAATCATTCAACATTGTAATAAATACATAAATTAAATACATTTCAAAACATCTAAAATAATAAATTTTTAAATAAACTTTAAATTAAAAGACAATATTATATACTTAGATCTAATATAGATGAAAATTATCTTTAAAAAAATCTTATTTGTGCATTTAGAGATTCATAATAACATTAGAGGCTTAAGCATGAATAGTAAAATAAAATATACAAAGAAACATATATAAAAAACAATAAAATATATGAAAAAATATATAAATTTTAACTAAAACAATAGAAAAAAGGAAAAAACAAATGTTTCATACCTTTTTCAGATGGTCGATAAAGCGGATGCCAGTCTCTCTCCAACTTTCGATCGAAATAATGAGGAGAGAATTCGACTGCGCCGCTATTTATGCTAGCAGATTTCATAGTTTCGATGGAAACTTAAGTAAAGTTTCGATCGAAACATTAAAACTGCAAGGAAATTCGTGTTCCAAGTTTCGATCGAAACTTTACTTAAGTTTCGATCGAAACTATTCGGCGCTGTTAGTTTCAATCGACAGTTACTTTCTATCAAAAGTAATTAGTTTCGATCAAAACTTTGAAAAAGAGCTTCTACTGAAACTATACGGGTAATTTTTCAGACCCACGCTTGTTTGGAGGAATTTCTTCCTCCGAAAAAGTGTAACCCACTATTGTGGGTTCACCCAGCCTGCATCATATTCTAACCCAGTGCCTTTTTGAGGCATGATACATGAAACACATTGTGCACTCTACTATTTGTGAGAAGCTCCAACTCATAAGCCACCTCACCCACTCGCCTGATGATGTTGGATGGTCCATAATAGCATGGCTTGAGTTTCTCTACACCACTCTTCTTTAGAGTGGACTTCTTATATGGCTGCAAAATGAGGTAAACAATATCATTTACCTCAAAAATATGCTTAGTCCTCTTCTTGTCTGTATATTGCTTTTGTTGGTTCTGAGCTCTAGTAATATTGTCTCTGAGAGTAGCAACTATATCCTTACTTTCCTGTAATAGTTCACCTACACGGGGTACTCGGCTATCTTCCAACAAAAAATCTAAGAAACTATGTGCCTCATAACCATAAAGTGCCATGAAGGGTGTCATTTGTATAGTCATATGATATGTAGTATTGTAACAATACTCACAGAGATATATCCATCTGACCCAAGCTCCCTATTGATCTACCACATAATTCCTCAAATACCCTTCCACCCATTTGTTTACAATCTCTGTTTGACCATCAGTTTGTGGGTGATAACTGGTGCTAAGTGTAAGCTCAGTGCCACACAACTAAAATATCTCCTTCCAAAAGTGACTCATGAGGTGGTTGTCCCTGTCACTCACAATGCTCTGAGGCAAACCATGTAATCTAAAAACCTCCCTAAAGAAGACCTCTACCACTTGAGTTCTTAAGTATGTAGTAGCGATAGGGAAGAAGTGAGCATATTTTGTTAGCCTATCCACCACCACATAAATACAATCGTGCCCCTAGGCCCTAGGCAAGCCCATGATAAAATCCATAGAGATGCACTCCCACTTCCTATCAAGAATAGGAAGTGGTTGTAGGAGCCCTACTAGATAAGTGTGCTCTTGTTTATTTTGCTGGAAAACATGACACTCATGCACATACTGCAAAACATCAGCCTTAAGTCCCTTCCAAGTGAACCATTCTCATACTAACCTATAAGTCTTGAAATACCTAGGATGGCTTACTGTAGGTGAATTATGGAATGCTCTCAAAATCAACTGCTTCACTTTTGATCTTGGGACTAAGTAAATTTTGTTCTTATAAATGATCAAATCATCTATGAGGGTGTATCTGGTGTCGATTGTTGTTCCCTCTACTATAGCAGAGGCCCACATGTCTTTGGCATATTCTACTATAATCAAGTGTCGCCAATCCTATGATATCTGAATCATAGAAGTGAGGTGTGGCCTATGGGATAAAGCATCTACAATAATATTCGGTGTCCCCTTAACATATGTGATATCAAAATCATATGCATGTAACTTACTCACCCACTTCTACTGATGATCATTCAGGTCCTGCTATCCCAAAAAGTGCCTCAGACTATTATGATCAGTTTTAATACAAAATTTGCTGCCCACAAGATACTATCTAAATTTGACCAAGGCATGCATGATGCCCAACATCTCCTTATCATATATGCTAAATGATCTCTCAAGCCCTCTGAGTTTCCTGCTCTCATAAGCTATAGGATGCTTGTCCTACATGAGTACAACACCAACTCCCTCTCTAGAAGCATCACATTGAAGCTCAAATGGCTTCGTGAAATCAGGCAATGCTAATACTGGGCATGTAGTCATTATTTACTTGAATTGCATAAAACAATCTTGTGCCTCTTGAGTCCACACAAATCCCCTTTTCTTGAAAAAAAATTTCATGGGTGCTGCATGTCATGAGTAGCCATTGACAAACCTACCATAAAATCCACATAGACCAAGGAACCCCCTTAACTATGTAAGGTTCTCTGGTGGTGGCCAATCAACAATAGTGCGAATCTTTTCAAGATCCATTTGCACTCCTTCTGTACTAATGATGTGTCCAAGATACAATAGTTTTATCATCCTCAAATCACATTTGGACTCCTTGGCATACAAGGACTCCCTCTGTAAAATGCTCAATATTGTTTCCAAGTGCTCTAAATGTTCCTACTATGTCCTGCTATAGATCAAAATGTCATCGAAGAATACTAGAACAAATTTTCTCAATTGATGGTGGAAGACCTTGTTCATAGTGGACTGAAAAGTGGCAAGTGCATTAGTCAAACCAAAAGGCATGACTACAAACTCAAAATTCCCATAATGACATCTGAAAGCAGTTTTTTCAATATCCTGCTCTCGAACTCTGATCTAGTGATAGCCTGATCTCAAATCAATTTTTTTGAAATAAAAAGCCCCATGCAACTCATCTATTAGCTCATTGATGCATGAGATGGGATATTTGTTCTTTATAGTTCTCTTATTCAACACCCTATAATCAATACACATTCATAGAGTTCCATCTTTCTTTTTTACCAAAACAATAGAAGATGCAAAAGGTGACTTACTTGGTTTGATGTGTCCCATTGCTAGAAAATTCTTGATGGTCCTCTTGATCTCATCTTTGATTCATTTTGGGTGCTGATATGGTGTAATCATGACAGGATTAGTGCCTTCCTCCAGCTCGATAATGTGTTCTATACCTCTATCTGGTGGCATGCCTGGTGGAATCTCACTAAATACCATCTCATATTTGATTCTCAATTTCAAAATATTTGGATGATATTTAGTCTTATGTTTCTCCTCCTGGGTATGCATCAAGGCGCATATTGCCGCCCACTCTATATTATTATGCCTCGCTAATCTTTCCAACCACCTACATGAGATAGTCCTGACATCACCATTATGGATAGCCTTCAACACATGAGTCCTACTATCCACCATGAATCGTATCTCCATATCCTCCAATCTCAAGGTAACCTCCTTCAAAAAATGTAGCCACTACATCCCAAGTACTATGTCCATGTCACCCATGTTCACCACATGATAGTCTGCCTTAAACTCATAGTTGTTTAGGCACAAAGGTAGATCTCACACCATCCTGTCACAATGAAGAGTATATCCACTAGCTACCTTGGCTCTTAGTCCCTGAAACTCCTCAATAATGAGTCCACACCCCTCCACAAATCATGCATCAATAAATTTATGTGTGGCACTTGTATCCAATAAAGTAATAATCTTTTGTCCTGCCAAGACTCCCCGAAATCTGAAAGATCCCTCTCTTTGAATATTAGACAGACATCCCTCCTATAAATGTATCTCTTGAGCCTCTTTTTTCTCAGCACTATCTACCTCGTTTTCACCCTCTTCCTCTTCAAGATCCTCATCATGGTCCTCTAAGATGTCTAAATCTGAACCTTCGTAATAAGCCCACATCACCCGATTAGCCTTCCCCTTAGGCCTCATAGGACAATCATGACCAAACTCATAGGGACCTTTGCAAAAGAAGCATAGCTTCTTCCTACATAGGTCATTAAGCATTTTCTTATCCCAAGGTATAGCTGGCTTGCCTTTTGAGTCACTCACCTTCTCTTTACGCTTGCTGAATTCTCCTTTGTTATCTCTAAATGATGAAGAACCCTTTGAACTAAACCAGTTTGTTGGAGCTGCAAGTTCCATACTACGAGCTTTCTTTATGGCTTCCTATAATGTAGGAGAATCAAAGGCCTTTACCCACCCCTTGAGTGGTTTAGTTAATCCCTCAATGAATAAAATCACTAGCCTCCTTTCTGAAATGTCAGGCACCATCGCTGCAAGCTTTTGGAAGTCATTGATAAATTGTTCTAACCATCCTGACCATCTCAATTAGGCTAACTGCTGGAAATAAACTTTAGGACTTTTTTTTATCAAACCTTTCTAACAATCTATCCACAAACTCCTGATAAGTGGTTACCTGATTGTGTTACAATACGATCATGCCATGTGTCCACCAATCATGTGCTGCTCTATCTAAGTGTAAAGTGGCATACTTGAGTGCTTCAAATTATTTCATAGTCTTTAGAGATAGGAAAGTATCCACCTTATTAATCCAAGCATGAGCAGTCATTTTATCACTACCATCAAATGTGGGTAATACCAACTTGTTGGTGACCTATTGCAACTCACTGTGTTTAGCTACTTGCTTCTACTTGGTAGCTCTATAGTTCAAGTACCTATCAAATGTCCATCCATCCTATACATATTCTAGTAATGAATCCCACTCATTCCTCGCTTTTTGAAGTTCATCTACAATATCTATTACAATAGCATCAGGTGTGTGTGCTAGAGTTTCTTCTCTAAATGTAGGACATGTGGGTCTATCAATTGTTCTAGACCGTGTCCTATGTTGTGATCCTACTATGCTCCTATTATGCTGGTAATTATTATGATTATTTCTCCTATTTTCCCCAATCAAACATTGCATCATAACCATCATTGCCTATGTACTTGCCTCTATTGACTATAGAAGCCTCTCCTATTGCTATAAAGTCTCATCATCTTGTACACTTCTAGATGGGCTTTGAGAATGTCTCTCAACAATATTCTTAGTTATGTTGGTTCTTTTGTAAACTAAATTAAATGGTGGCTGGGTAACCCTATCAAGCTGGTAGGAAATCGCTCTGCTACCACTGTAATGACCCTTTCCAATAGGCCACTAAAAAAAACCTTAAATTTAATACATTGCTAAAAGTATATTGTTGAATAAAAGAATAATGGTGCCAATGTATTCATTCAATCAAAAAACCAAATATTTTTACAAATGATATGGAAATTTTCAGCACCAAAACATTATGACATGGCACATTATAGAGAAACCCTAACTGGCTATATACAATTGAGAACTTGTCACAACTACAGATTGAAATGAAGAACCTAGATTGATCAAATTGTGGAGACTGAATGCTGAAGATGATATGATGAAAGTGCAACTCTAACTGAAACTCCGAACCAGCAATTAAGCAAAAGTGAAAGGACTGAAATATCCTTCCCACAGCTACAATAATTCAGGTAATCTTTCACACTGTCAAAATTGTGTACCAATCGAGAGTTTTTTGTTCTTAATGACCAATTGTGACTACTTGTAGAAACACCAGGCTCCATAATGCACATCAGCAAAAAGAAACAATAAATCTGGATGATAGGCAATGAGCCCTCAATGCCTATTTATTCTTTTTTTCTCAATAGGTCAGCCTCCTTTTTAATTTTTTCTTTGCTTCTTCCAGAAACCTCTAGAAGATTTTTTTATTTAATTACTTTATAAAATATATCACTTTATTAAGTTAATAATTAACTCCTCCAAAAATAGGGACATTACATTTGGCTTGAAATAGGATTTAGGTAATTGATTTAAAGTCATTCGATGGTTAAAAATAATAGGTGTGCTTCCTCCAAAATACCATTCAATAATTTGGAAGGAAACTCCAATGATAAAAGTGGGTTAATTTTAACCTTAAATTTTGATAATTAATTAGGCTCCATATAACAATAATATTAATAAAATCATTATTTTTAGGTATGTGTACTTTTTTCCATGATTCTCATCAATAATGAAATATTTTTTAGAATTTTATAGAATTTTCATATGATTGAAAAACAATTGGCAATAAAATTAAAATTATCGTACTTTAAAAAAAAAATCGCCAATAGATATTAATATTTTTCCTAATTCACCAAAATTTTATACTTTTTCCTAAAGAGGGGTTTCTTAAAGTTATCCCTAGTTTTTTTACAAGTTAAATTGAATGGCTCTAGGCTCAACTCTTCTGTATTCAACATATAGGAAGATGTACTTTTCTTTCATGCATTGCATAGAGAAGAAGGGGTTGTGGTTTTCATTGGCTTAAATCATTGGGAAAGTTTTTTTTTGACTTCATTGGGGAAAGATCCACCACATAGTTATGTGTGGGTTATTTCCTGACAACCCATTGGGTTTTGTTCTATCTATGCTTCTAACATTGCTAAAGTGATGTGTGAAATGTTGGATTGGATGTCCTCTAATTTTCCTTAGGGTGGCTAACTCCATTGAAGTGATTTCAACATAGTTGAGCATCAAATTGATCACATAATTGTATGAAGTTGAAGAATGAAGAATTTGACAAATGTTTATTCTATCAAAATTATTTCAAATTTTATCTCATATTATCTACAAAAAGAATCTAGTGAAAGTAAGAATTGGTTTACTTGCTCTACTTGTAGGATAGGATAGCATGGGAAAGTTAGTATGCCTGATATATTTTATATCAATCATAATTTAAAATTAACTCAAGTTTCCAATGGATACTTAGCAAGTGCACATTATTCTATCATACTTTCACATCACTTCCCCTATCATGTGTTTCTAGGAGGGTGATAAAGTAGTTTATTATGTCTTTATATCTTCATTATTTTCTTCTTAAAATTATTTCTTGCATGACTTCCTTGGTGGATGTTTGAAGCTCTATTCCAAACCCTAAAAATAGTGGCCCTTGCGAGGTTTGGTGGCATAGCTATTCCTTGTCATACTATTTTTATGAACTATTGATAAAATAATGGCTTGGTAATAAAGACAGAGAAAAATCTCTCAAAGAAAATATCAAATTCAATTAAATTTTTCTTAATATGGATTCTATAATTTTTTTAGTTGTTATTGTACCTCAACTTTTTAAACTTGATATGCATAGAGGGAAGTGTACCAAAATTAGGATAATACTTTATTGGATTAAGCATGGAAATAGTAGAAATAAAAAACATTTCTATTACTTAAACTATAAAGCATTTAATTAAATCTCCTTTGAGATTTGCATATATTTTAACCATGTTCTTGTGAAGGTTGTATACGTTTGTAATAGAATGTATTTCCAAAAGAAATTGTTGTTATATTACAAGGGCTATTGGGTATATTAACCCCCCATTGTTTCATCCTCTCATCAAGGGTTTTTGTGTATAAATTTGTGTTTCACTTGATGAATGGTTTTGCATTTGAATTTACATGCTTTTATTTTGTTTTACTGCATTTGGCAATGTTATAGTGGTCAATTGATTATTGTTTAGTTTTATCAAAATGCCCTTGCCCTCCCCCCTCCCTCTAACTACCAATGGAGGCAAAAAATTCCTTTATGAAAATTATTACATTTGCATTTTTATTGCATTTTATTACATTTTGATGTCCCATTGACCCAATTAATTTTTTTTTAGACCTTTTAAGGTCATATTCAACTACATCATTCATGAAGTATTCCTTGTGCTCTATCCAATGCTCCTAGCTTATTAGAATCTCCTTTCCATGTCATGGTTCTCTTACACCAATTTCTTCTTTTCTCCTATTATTAAACTAATAAGGTCTTAGATCACCTAGGGGCTTTGTATTTCTTGTTGCTTTTACCTTAATAAAAGTTTCCAATGGTATGGTTTATTTCACTTCTAGTACGAACTAAAGTGCATAATAATTATACAATAAGAGATACATCTATAAAATAGAATTTAATAGTAAATAATAAGAATAAGCTAATAAATGGAATAATGATAAATATAATGTATTAGATTATATAATAGTATAATAATGAAGAAAATTAATAAATACATATATTCATTTATATTCTAGATTAACAAAATAATAAAAAGACAATAAATTAAAATACAATTTAACTATATCATCAATAATAATATATATTATTCATAATATTATTACTAGGTAATAATATTATAACAATAAAATAAAAATAGTAATAAATAAATAATAATAATAATAATAAGTATACTGAATAAACTGATAGGCCAATGAGACAAATCATATTGAATGTTGGATTATAATCATTATAACAAGATAAATATGTAAAATCAATATATAGTATTTATGGTCATGAATTCGTTTAAGGACGAGCACAGTAATGTGGGAACATGAATTGACATTTAAATAAATAATCCAATTGAAACCTTCAAACAACTTATGTAGTTAAATGCAACCTAAATAATGATATTCATATCAATAAATAACACTATGGTTGAATCTTCTCAACAACAAATATGTCCAACCGCTGATAACAAACGATCGATCTGATGATAGATAAAATTATAAGGGGAGTTAGTGGATCCATAATATGATGCAATAGATCTAGATTAATACTCAAAACTATGATAGTAATTAACCCAGGAATAATCAGTGATAGTGAACTGAATAATGGTTTGACAAATTATCTTATCAATATGTTTGACCCACATTAGGACTTAGTGTAATATTTATCATCAAATATAGGTAAAATATTACCCTTATTGGTGATCGTAATAAAGTAACAATCAACAGATATCCTATTTATTATATTAAATAACAAACTAGGATAAATAGACATATTATATTTCATTTACATTTGGCAGCCGGAATATAAGTGGAATAGGCATATGTCAATTCTTAAAATTTTGAATTCTCTATTTGAGTGCACCAAATCAGAATTAGAGTAGGAATAAAATAGGAATACGTATTCTAATTTTGCCTAAAGTGAGCATTTACAATTCCACTTAAATAGGTGGAATTGGAATATGTATTCTTATTCCAATTTTATTTATTTTAGAGAACATAAATTTGTTGGTTAGTGAATTCCCTATCAAATTCTGGCTGAACAAACAAGAATAGGAATACATAACCCCATTTTCTATTCGAAAATAAGTATTCTAGAGTAAGTATTCATATTCCTACATTTATATTCCCATAGCCAAACAATTAGTAATGAAGTGTGAATATTGAGACATGTCTTATGGCAACGTGACCACTCATTTCACAAACAAGACATAAGAAGGTGTTTAAATTTATTCCAACGGATCATCAACTAGGAGAAAAATCATATACCAATAACAAATAGCAAAGCTTCAAACAACAAATAAGAGAGTTGAGTCATCTCTAAATAATAAAAATCGCATAATAGTTAAAAGAAACACTCTAATAATTAAATAAAGAATATCCTTGTAGACTACAGCAATAGAAATAATAACTTAATTTCTCTCAATACATACTCAACAAGTATTTAAATATAAATAGTTTCCTCAAGGTTGAGAATAGAGGTTTCAATGTTCATTATTCCAATTAGAGGTTGGATCATTGCATAAACCTTGGTATATTATACTCTATTAGATACAAATTTATTATCATTTCATATTCCATATCAGAAAAGTTGGTATATAGACCATTCTTGTAGAAATCAAATAGATATAATAGTGACCTTATTTCTAGGATAGTAATAATATCAATTCCCTACTCACTACTACACCATTTACATTCATAAAATATAATTTATGAGATAAATAAATAAAATCATATGAATTTGGATTTATAGGAAATCATCCTCCTACTATTTAATATAGTCAAGTAAGGGGACATTATAGTGGTATCATAGCATAATCCTGCCATCCTATGAGTGAAGGGTTAAGAAAACTTATGAGAGGAGGAAAAATAAAATAAAAGTGAATGACTTAACAAATGAGGTGAGATCCTATATGAAGAAAAACAACCAAACCAACCAAACCATATTGAATCAAATGGAAAATTCAAATCAAGCACTTGGCAATGTTCTAGCAATTATTTAATTATTGTTTAGTTTTATTAGAATGTGCCCGCCCTCCCCTCTCCCTCTATGTACTGGTAGGGACCGACATTTACTTTATGGAAATTATTACAACTTTAGCATTTTTATTGCAATGTATTGCATTTTGGAGTGCCATTGACCCAATGAATTTTTTTTTGGACCTTTTAAGGTCATATTCAACTACATCATTCATGAAGTCTTCCATGTGCTCTACTCAATGCTCCTAGCTTATTAGGATCCTTTTTCCATGTCATGGTTCTCCTGCACTAGTTTCTCCTTTTGTCATGTTATTAGAGTAATAAGTTCTTAGGTCACCCAGGGGCTTTGTAGTTCTTATTGATTTTAACTTGACAAAAGCTTCTAGTGGTATGGTTTATTTCACTTCTAGTACAAATTGAAGTGCATACTAATGATAAAATAGGGGATACATCTAGCATCATAAATTGAATCGATGTACATTCTTTTCTCACTTAAGCTATATTTTGGTGTTCATGGCATTTTATGCATGATATGTTTGACCCACTCAACTTTGGATTTAATTGTTGTGTTATCATTAAATTTTGGACACTTGGTCCAAAGTTTAGCCTATATTTTGGTGAGAAATTTTATTCAAGAAATTTTCTCCTACCAATCAAGGACCAAATTTGAACTAGTTAATAATTACCTTGTTTGAGAATGAATCTTAGATGTATGGATAAGCACACCAAGATGGTTAAAAAAATCTAGCCACTTGCCCAAAAAACCAAAATACCGTCGTTAACATGATTGGCATACTTTAAATTTTAAATGTTCACGTTAATTAGGATTAGGCTTGTTAAATGAATAAACCAATTACAATGATAGTTAATAGGATTGAATAATAAGGTTGAGATTTGGCAGCTTCATTTTCCATCCCTTTTCATAGCTTTTTCTATTCAAAATAGGGTTTTTAACTTCTTCCTTGTGTCAAGTTTAAAAATTCTCAAGTGGGTATCTATCATCATAGTCTCACATATCTTCTCATAATTTTAGCCATATTGTTTCAATTTTTGGACAACATTAGCATAGTCAAGTTTGATTTTCTTTACCAATATATTTCAAAGACATATATCAACCATTTTTTAAATTACTTTTGATCCACTTGACCAATTGCAAACCAAATTATATATTATTATTTTACACTTGAGTATATAAACTTCAAATGAAAGAAATTATTTTATTTTATTATTGTTTTGATTCAAGTTATGTCTAGCACATGAACATGTATCAGAGTTTTGGGATGTTGTCACTTAAACAAATCATGAAAAAAAAAGTACTCAACAAAAAATTATGATCAAGTGGATAACTTTTAAATCTCACTCTTACCTACCATCCTACTAAATGATTTTTCAATATACTAGATTTGACACTATCTCCTATTGACCACATAGAAATAATGATATTACATTTTTTTGAAAAAAAAATTAGGAATGATTTTTCATGTGAGACAGTTTGACCTACTTAATCTTAATAATTTTTAAAAAAATCTTAATTAGTTTAGAAATTAGATTCACAATACTACAATTATTTTTGTCTATACATGTTCTACATTTCTGTTCAAGAGCCTCAAACTTCTCTTTGAAGTGTAGGTTTTTCTGATTTTAGGAAAAAGGTGGCCACTTATACCCCCTTTTTGCACATAATCTTGGTGCACTTACCCCTGTGTCAAGATTTGTTTGATCTCCACACCTAAAAATTCATGGTGTTGTTTAAAATAAATACTCTCTCTTAGTTAACATCCAATTAAATCCATCAACTTATATCTTTCTTCAAACATTCAATTTATTAAGAGAAAAAATGAATCATCATGGTATTGAAGACAATAATTTTTATATCTATACCATTAATGATAATTGATGTAGTGCAAAGATAGGTGTTTTACCCTTGGAGGTCACCTATGCTTGATTAAGAACCATTCAATAGAAAATTATCACTAATATAGAGATTCAGATCCAAAGAAACACTTATTCTCATAATAGAATCATAAGGCTTACATCCAACATGTTGAGATGTAAGGCCTTCCTAGTTACAACCATTACAAAGAAGAAAACAACTCAATCATCATATGGGAAGATCCATCTCCTAACTACCATCTCTCAGGATTGTCCTAGCTAGTCAATGCTACAACTACTAAATCTAAATAACACAAGACTCTTTACTTATACCAAATAGGCCACAAGTTGGCCTGATAGATTACATTAAATAAATATTTAGGATAGGCCCCAAGTTTACAATCATAACTAGCTCATAAGATAAAATAAGACTATGTGACCGTAAACATAGGCTCAAATACTATCAAAAGATCCAAATCTATGATCAACCAAGATAACTCCAAAAAGATCAAAATTTTCATAAATAATCTCCAAGGTTTGTCTAGGAAATGAAGAACATATTACCAAAGCCACCAAAAGAGCTCTAACTCCAATGCAATAAAATCAATCATTTTGTAAACATAGGAAAAGGTCCACAAAGAGGTCCCTAACATAGACCCAAGCTCGTAGATGTGAGATCCACTCAAAACCATGGTTGATGCTTTTGCATCAATAATATTTTTGTTATTCATTTTCTAAGGTCAACATCAACATATTCATGAACATTTCAAGAAAGAGAAGGCTTATGAAAGTATAAAAATTGAATTTTTAGATCTTACCCTCTACCTTATGTTAATACACTTATTTTTATATTTTAAGTTACAATTTAAATTTTATATTTAAAGGTTGATTTGTAGAATTTGGTTTGACTTAGGAAATCTCCTTTCTACATAGTTTTTTCTTTACTTTCAATATGCAAAAACTAGTTGTAAGTACACAAAGAGTTACAAATTGAGAATTTGTAAATCTACAAGCGATGAGCCATTCATTAGAAAATGTAGCTAGCAAGCTACCCCTACTAACTTGCTCTTTCCACTTTTGTCCCAAATTTAGATCATACGTGAGTTAAAATATGTATTTCTTAGACCTATTGTTATAAGTCACTTGTTAGTACTCTATTGGCTTGTATATGTACAAACATATTTTCTCCCCAATTCAACCTAGGTTCTTTATCGATTTCCTAAAATTTCTTAGACATTTTCTAGTCCCCCACAAAGGATTATTGATTTCACTTTGTGCTCTAGAGTTATTATTATTATTTTTTGAATGTAATTCCAAATAGGTGAAATAGACTTGTTTGGATTTTGATGTATGTAGTAGTGAATCCTATTTCACCCTATCACAAATTTTTTTCATTGCACAAATTATAATACAATTTATAAATGATCAATTTTTCAAACTTTAAAAAAAAAAGAATATTAAAACTATTATTTTTTACAATTGATATATTTTTTTAAAAAAGGATCATCAAATTAAAATTTTAGCTTAGTAAACAAAAATAACTAATATATTGATATGTAGGGCATATTTTCCACAAAAAGTCAAATTGTGATCTTTCTATAAGGATTTAACTGTGTAGTTTTCTAGTCAAACTCATTGATTCATGAGTAGTGATTCAAATGAATCCATCTCTCATGAAAACAAATAGAAAACTTAGCACTCATTGGATCTAGGTGATGCTTATAGAGGTGAAGCACCAAGACTTCTTTGGAGGTCATACATCCCAATACTACTCTAGCTCAAGTGCACGTAACTAAAGATTTTCCTCCATGGTTAAACCCACTCCATTTGCAACCCCATTTGAAAACCCTTCACCAAGTGTTGTGCCTTATGAACCATTCCTTAGAAAGACCCTTAATCTCATCAATCAACATGTAGGAAATATTTTTCCACATCAAGTAGAGTTGATTTTTCTATTAGGATTCAACTATGTAGTTTTTTGAGTCAAAATCATTGACCCATATTTCTTGACTAGTGATTCATATGAATCCATCTCTCCTAACAATAAATGGGACACCTAGAACTCATTATATGTAGGTGATATTTAGATAGGTGAAGCACGAGGACTCCTGCGGAGGTCACCCATCCCAATACTACTCCACCTTGAGCATGATAAATGATGAAGTTTACTATATGGTTAAATTCCATTTTCCTCCAATGTCATTTCTAAAGCCTTCACCAAGTTTTGTGCCTTATGACCTATTCATTAGAAGGCCCCTTAATTTTCTCAATTGATACTTAGGAGATATTTTTACATGTTAGATTGTGATATTCATATGAGGAATTAACTGTGTATTTTTTGATTCAAACTCATTGACTCATATTTTATGAGTAGTGAATCACAATAATCCATCTCTCATGACAACAAATAGAACACTTAGCACTCATTGGATCAAGGTGAAGCCCTAGTAATACTCTAGCTCAAGTGTGTTTAACTATGGAGTTTGCTCTTGGTTAACCACACTCTTCTTTTAACCTCATTTTCAGAACCTTTACCAAGTGTTGTGCCTTATGAACTATTCATTAGAAATACCCTTAAGCTCATCACTTGATACATAGGAGATTGTTTCCTATAGCAAGTCAAATTGTGATATTGCTATTAGGAGTTAATTGTGTAGTTTTTCAAGTCAAGCTGGTTGACTCATGTTACATGAGTAGTGATTCACATTAATCCATCTATCATGATAGCAAATGGGACACTTAGCACTCATTGGATCTAGGTGATCCTCACAAAGGTGAAGTTTTAGGAGGTTACCTATCCCAATACTACCTCAGCTCAAGCACACTTAATTACAGAGTTTCCTCCATGGTTAAACCCACTCTATTTGCAACCCCATTTGTAAACCCTTTACCAAGTGTTGTGTTTAATGAATTATTGATTAGAAATCCCCTTAAGATCATTAATTGATATGTAAGTGATATTGTTTAATGAGTAGTCAAATTGTTATATTGCTATTAGGATTTAACTATCTATCTTTTTAAGTCAAACCCATTCCCTCATTTTTCATGAGTAGTGACTCACATGAATCCATCTCTCATGGCAACATATGAAACACTTAGTGCTCATTTGATCTAGGTGATGCTCATAGAGGTGAAGCACCAGGACTTTTGAGGAGGTCACTCATTCTAGTACTAGTCCAGCTTGAGAGTGCTTAACTACAAAGTTTCCTTCCTAGTTAAATGCAATCTACTTGCAACCCCATTCCTAAAACCTTCACCAATGATTGTGCCTTATGAACCATTCATTAGAAAGTTATAAGTCATGAAACATAAGTCAATGAGTTGCACTAAAAAAAATACATAGTAAATCATAAAAGTAATATCACAACTAATATATTTTTTAAGAATATGAATAAAACCAAATTCATAAACTTGAGAAAAAAAATGTTAAAAAGAAAAAAGTGAATATTAAGAAAGAACATGCATAATATTCTTCTCTCCATTATTTTATTATTTTATTTTTCTTTGACAATTTCTCACCAATTAATTAATTTTTTAAACAAACAAACTTCCAATATAGGACACGACAACATCCTATCTTTCCATATAGATATAGAAATTTATAGAATACTCAGCTTTCTAGATTCCTAAAAATCTTCCTTGGAAAGACCATGTCAAAATAAGTATTTTCATTTGACAGGCAGAACATATTAAACTCTAATTCAAAGAGTGGTGTGGTTTATACACACAACAGTTCCTGATTTAAGAATAGGTGTCACTTGATTTCATGTTATAAGATTCTTAAAAAGAATTTTACCGTAGTGTCATGGACATTTATATTTATATCTGTTTATAATTAAAATGCCTACCCTTAATGATTTAATTTGCCCACCTTACAACTAATTTTATGTGCAACCAATTTGCTGTGTGCAAAATTTTAAAAAATTGCAAATATGTCAAATCCTTAAAATGCAAGCTCCCGCACAAGACAAAAATATGTAGTGCTATTTTTCTAGCCAGATAAAAAAATGAATAGGGCAGTAGATTTCAAGAATAATGCAACTGAAAAGATCTTAATCCAATCAAATGAACATTTTTCTCAACAAGAACTTACAGCCATTATATCCAAGTCCTTAAACATCAGAATCACTTTAATTTTAAATCATTTCATTCAATCTTTTATACTAACTTTATGGAATTCAATAGGAATATCCCTTTGAAAATTAGAATCACTTTAATTTTTCATCATTTCAGTCAATATTTTGTACCCGCTTTATAGAAATCTATAGAAATTATCCTTTGAAGACGTAGCCCTCACTATATAAGATTTGAGTTATATAAATATATAATCTAATCTAATTTCTTTCGTTCATAACCATACAACCAAGAACCTAGCTAGTGGGCTCACTTTTTAATTTGAACAGAAAAAATAGAATTAGCGGGCTAAGTTTTCTAGTTGAAAAGTAAAACGTAGAACATTGTAAAAGATGATGATCAATATTATAATGAAAATACGTGAGCTGGTCCATTTTCTTTTATTTATATCCACACCAATAAAACCAAATTAGAGAGATCAATTCTTTTTTGAAGTAGTTGTTTGCTTCCCACTCTACAAATACCTCTCCATCACAACTCACTCAAATGCATAGCAACTAATAGGAGAAAAAAAGGATAGTTTTCATTGTGTTCGATAAAGAAAACTAATATGGCTATCAAGCTGTTTGGACCAGCATATGCTTCATGCAGCAGAAGGGTGCTTGCATGCCTGGTAGAGAAAGATATTGAGTTTGAAATTGTGCATGTTAATATATTGAAAGGGGAGCAAAACAAACCAGAGTTCTTCGCCTTACAAGTAGGGCAATTTCCTCTAATATAATTGTTTTTCTGTTGGTACTTAATAGCCTATTTATCATGTTATGTTGTTAGTTACTTGTATTCCTCTGATGTATGATGCAGCCATTTGGAAAAGTACCAGCAGTTCAGGATGGAGATCTCATTCTGTTTGGTAATCATATTAATTGTATATATTTTTAAAGCATTACATGGGTTGTCTAGACTCTTTTTTCAATTTCATATTATTTATTTTAAATAGATTGTTATCCTCTTCCATGTGATATGTTTGTAGCTTACATATTTACTTTCCTATGATTGCATTTATTTGTGTATGTGCAAAATCTACTGGCTAGTGCATCACCCATTGAGGTAGTCACTCTATACATAGAGATCTGATTTATGTAATGTAGATCTGATTTGGGTAGTGTAGATTTGAGTTTCTTTGAATTGGGTATGTGCAGAATCAAGGGCTATCATAAGGTACTATGCTGAGAAATATGCAGGACGAGGAACTTCTTTGCTAGGTAAAACCCTAGAAGAGAGAGCGTTGGTTGAACAATGGCTTGAAGTTGAAGGGCAGAACTTTAATCCACATGCTTATGCATTAGTTTATCAGTTGATGTTGGCCCCAAGGATGCTTATGCATGGAAGAAGGTTTTGGCTATTTGAAACCATGGTTGTGTAAGAGCATGAGTCATGTTGACCAAGGTTTCATTATTTTACTATTTTATTGGCTTTCTAAAATAATAATATCGTTGTCGATGGTGGAATGTTAGTTTCCTGCGTTTCAAAGATTATGTTAATGACATAGGTTTCTGTTTGGAAGGAGTACTATCTTTTCAAACAAATTTATAATATATTTCTTATTTGGGATTTCCAACGGACTCATGTTCTTGTATGAGAAAATAAGATTAAAAACATAAATCATATCTTAAAAGAAACGGTATATTAATTTCAGTCATTTTAATATAAATATTTGTTAATCTTTAAAAACTGTTTAATCTAAATAACATTACATATTTATTGTAATTTTTTATAATCAAATTTTTTAAAAAATAATAGATAAATATTGCAAATTTTTAAAACATAAATTATTATTTATTTTATTATAATTAAAATTATACTATTCAGTTCATGAATTCCAACCAAAAGAAAAGTAAACCACTTAATCAATTAAAGACTATGTTCTAGAAAGATAGAAGATTTATAATATTATGAATTTTACAAAATACATAAACATTATTCTTATTTCTATTTTATATAATGTGTTCATTTATTTCATCTAAACAGCTCTTCATCTTTCCTCTAATTTCTTGTGGTCCTATTCATTCTTAGTCTTTGTTATTTTCTTGCAACTGTTAATTTCCTACAACATGTTTATAATGACACTCATCATCACACTAAAGTAAGCCAAAGGAATATGAAAGGAAAGAAATACTCTAGTCAACTAACTAGTAGTCAAGAGTACATGTTCTTCGGTTAAAAGTATCTAAGGTTACTTTAGTGTATGGGAGGAAATACATGCACTCTGAATTTTGTAGATAATTTGATAAATGTGAAGGAGTTATATTCTATTATAAATGATAGAATTATAATTGTGCATTAAGTCAAGCTATTTAATAAGTTATTCTTTATACATTGAATCTATAAATAAAACATAATATGTAGTGTTTGAGTATTAGCTTTGTACATCTTTTAAAATAATATATTTATTGTGATTTTTTAGAATCAGTTTTAAAAAAAAGTTAGTAGATAAATATTGCAAAATTTTAAAACAGAATTTATTATTTATTTTATTATAATTTAAATTATACTATTCAATTCATGAATTCCAACCAAAAGAACATTAAACTACTCAAACAATTAAAGACAATGTCCAAGAAAGATAGAAGATTTATAATATTATGAATTTTACAAAATACATAAACATTATTCTTATTTCTATTTTATATAATGTGTTCATTTATTTCGTCTAGACAACTCTTCCTCTTTCCTGTAGTTTCTTGTGGTCCTATTCATCCTTGGTCTTTGTTATTTTCTTGCAACTATTAATTTCCTACAACATGTTTATAATGACACTCATCATCACACTAAAGGAAGCCAAAGGAATATGAAAGCAAATAAATACTCTAGTCAACTAACTAGTAGTCAAGAGTACATGCTCTTCGGTTAAAAGTATCTAAGGTTACTCTAGTGTATGGTAGGAGATATATGCACTCTGAGTTTTGTAGATAATTTGGTAAATGTGAAGGAGTTATATTCCATTATAAATGATAGAATTATAATTGTGTATTAAGTCAAGCTATTTAATAGATTATTGTTTATACATTGAATTTATAAATAAAATATAATGTGTAGTATTTGAGTATTAGCTTTGTACATCTTCTAAAATAATATAAGAAAAGTTTGAAATATTTGAAATTTTTTACAAAAAATTGTTTCTAAATTCTGATATTTAAAACTAAGGTTTCAGGTCTACATGATTGAATATAATGTTACATCAGCATGCTTTTTTTATCAAAATATCTAAGAAAAACCTCATTAATAATATAATCATAGTTATGTATTAAGTAATATTAGTACTGCAATAAAATATGAGATAATTTATCACACTTACTAACACTATATCATTAAAAATACCCTGCACTCCAATTCATAAATCCAATCACAACTATTATATTTTCTTCTAATTTTTATATTATAGAAACTTTACCAAAGTATAAGATTTGTAAATTTGTAAACCATAAAATAATTTTACTTCTGTGGACGGTATTGAACATGTTTCTCGACATCCTTTTGCAACCTTATCGGTGTTTGGAGTTGTAATAAAAGAAATTCAAAATGTCTCCAACCTAGAAAACCTAGACAAATAGAAAGGATTAAGAACACTATTAGATTGAAGCAAATATTTTTGCATTGTTACGAATTCATTATATTGACGATGTAAAATTGAAGCTACAAAGACATGGGTGTAAGAAATTACAGCGGAAAAGAAATGCAATACTATAACATTGTTATGCAATTTAAGATTGTTATTGTTGCACAAGTGTTCCAAGTTTCACCTTCTAAGATAGAAAAAATTATATGTCTATAAGTAATATATCCATTCTCACTGATTTTATGTACAGACAATTTTTTTTCTATAAAATTTTAAACAAAATATTAAATATATGTAAATTACAGTGTGATTTTCCTAGTCATATAGTCTTAAAACAAATTAATATGTCGATAGATTTAAATAACCGAAAAAACCTTAATCCTATCAAAATGATCTCTAACAATTAGAAAAGTAAAATCACTATAACTTTTCATCATGTTAGTCAATCTTTTATACTAACTTTATAGAATTCATTAAAAAAATATACATAGCCCTCACCATATACTATAAGTTATGTAGATTTATAAACTAAAGTAATTTCTAATTTCATTCACATCCATGCAACCAAGAACCTAGTTAGTGGGCTCACTTTTTGAATTGAACAAAAAAAAAATAGAGAATTAGTGGGCTGAATTTTCTAATTGAATAGGAAAAGTTAGATTTCTGTAAAAGATGATAGTCAGAATTCAATATTATAATACATAAATTTTCACACCAATTAAAAAAATGAGAGAGCTCAATTCTTTTGTTCGGTCAATTCTATAAATACTTCTCCATCACAATTCCCTCCAATGCATTGCAGCTACATAGGAGCAGAAAGATAGTTGTCTTTATCTTAAAGAAAGAAAACTAATGTGGTTGTCAAGCTATTTGGACCAGCACATGCTTCATGCAGCAAAGGGTGTTGGCATGCCTCATAGAAAAAAATATTAAGTTTCAAAGTGAGTTGTTTATATATTGAAAAGGGATCAGAACAAACCAGAGTTCCTGGCCATACAATCAGGGTAGCTTCCTCTAATATACTTTTTTTCCCCTGTTGCTATTTTAATAGTCATTTATCATGAGGTTATTTTGTTGGTTACTCATTCATATGGTGTATGATCTAGCCATTTGGAAAAGGTTCCAGTAGTCAGGATGGAAGTCTAACTTTGTTTGGTAATATGTTAATTGTGACATGGGTAGTCTTGACAGTTTTTTCAATTTGATGCTAATCATTTTATATAGATTGATATCCTTATCCGTGTTATATGTTTAAAGTTTGTATTCAAGACTTATGTTTGTAGCTTACATATTTACTTTCCTGTGATTGCATTTATTTGTCCATGTGCAAATTTTACTGATTAGTGCCACACTCATTGATATAACCATTCTATACATACAGATCTGATTTATGTAGTGTAGGTCTGATTTGGGTAGTGTAGATCTGATTTCTATTTGAGCAATATGTCTTGTTTAAGTGACACATAGAAGGCACATTTAAAAAATCATTTCTTTTAATAAATGAGAGGCATTATTAAATTCACAATTCAATTATATAGTTATTCAAATACATTTTAAAACTTATATTTTACTAATAGTTATTTACAAGAACTCATTTTTTATAAGAAAAAATAAACATTTAATATTTATTGTTTCTATGTAATATTGATAGAGGTGATGATGAAAATCTAAAACTTATGGTGGTTCAACTATGTAAATTTTTAGTCAAACTTACTGAATGCAACTCATTAACAATATGACTATTAGATTTTCTCCAAGACTACCAGGTCCTCCCTCCTATTCATGAACAACATTGTCGATTTTACTATCACACTCAATAGTGAGCTATATCATGAAAAATGTTGAACATTAAATCAACAATTACTATTATAAACATTAAACCTTATGAGAAATTAAAAAGTCTAAATATACAACTGATAAAGCAATTTGACTATCCTAATGAAATGGTGTCAAAAATTTAAAGGGGTTACTATTACAAAAGATTACAAAAACTTGTAATCCTTCATCCACTTCATGCTTATGAAAAGTATTAGCTATGAGTCATCTTAAAAAGTTACATATATATAGAGACTTCCCAATCAATATTTGAGTATAAGTTAGGTGAAGTAGTTGTTCTTAAACTCTAGCTCAATTTAACAATATTGAACATCTCTTTACGACCTTCTCATGTGTGGGCCTATAATTAATAGACCTTCTAAGTGTTTGAAACCTTATATTGGAAGAAAAATTACATTAAAATAAATATAAAGAGCAATAAAATAGTTTTAGTTGAAACCAAATAGTTCTATGTTGATTGATATTTTTTCTATGAAAATAACAACAAAATCAAGGTGTTGACCCATATTAAAACTAGAACACAACTCTTCTGATGTATTGACAATAAAATACCATTACAAACAAATTAACAATAACAAAAAAAATCATTTACAATAACCCAAGCTTAGTTCTATCAAAAAAAGAAGTAATGCCTTCTAACAATCCACCTAGCATAAGTTGATATTGCCACATAACATCTAGTAATAGAAAGAGTCTAAACACATGAGTTCCAAACTAAAACCATATTAAGAATATGCTCCATAGGAAAAGTCACTAGTAATTTTTTCATAAAGATACTAGAAACAAAACTAAAGAAATAAACACCTCATATGCCAACTAGTAAGCAAGAAGCATAAGAAACAATAATCCTTATTATGGTTTTGTATTTGATGACTTTTTAATAGTAGCATCATGGACCACTCCACCATAACGGACTTAGAGAGATCCTTATAGTGAAATTTCTCCATCATCTTACAACCCTTCATTTTCTTCAGTAGAAAGCACAAGGTTGTAACAATTTTTTGCATCACTTTAAGTGTGAACCAATAGATGTCCTGGTCTTATATAAAAACTAGTGGCTCTATTCATGTGTCTCTAGAGGTCATCTTCCACACCTAAAACCTATTATTTAATTTGAGAAATTATACCAAAAAAGGCATCATTTCGGATAAGGTTTATCTTTGCGATGACCTCTTATACAATGACATTGTGACAGATATCTTGAGGTAAGAGGATAGTAGTAGATGATGTAGTCCTTGATAAGAAATATCTAAAGGAGATTGGAAAAATTATGTAGAAAATGTAAACACGATAGAAAAGAATGAGGAATTAGAGAGAACCAACAAAGCTTAGTGTTCCTTAATAGATAAAAATATTCACATAGATTCGACAATCAACCTTCTTGCAAGCTACACTCATACATGTCTAGTTTCTTACAATATTCAGTCAAAGACCTTAGATCCAATTAGAAAAGTCTATTATTCCTCAAATTATAAACTACTACATCAAGAGATACATAAAATACAATATATAGGCATTGTAAACGTTGGAAAACCTTGAGATCAAGAACATTCTTGAAGAATAGGAAACATATTACATAAAATAGGTGCAATCCCAAATCTTAAGAAATAAATAACATAGAACATTTGAAAGCTTGAAATACAAGATTGAAGTCCTTGCACATGATCTGATAAAATCAATGAATGCATCACCAAAGAACCATGGTCATAGATTTTGATCACAAGGTCAAAATCCACCAATGATTATGATATTGAACTTATGGCTAGACTAGTTGTGAATTAGTACCAAAACACTTAGTCATTTGGTTGGTTACATTGTTGTTGAGCACCATAGAGTAAACTTTGTACACAGTGTAAACCAAGCTAGTCCTAAAGTATTAACCAAGAATAGAAGAAAGGAATGTAAATTGAGCTAGTCATGAAATGTTAATCAAGAAAAAATTACAATTAACTAAGTAGAGCAAAAAATAGTGTTGACCAAACTGTAATAGTAACCAATTTGTTGCATTGTCAACCATGCTCTTTAATGTTTTTGAGTCACTAGTGCTAACTGAGTTCTATGCCTACTCCTGAGTGATCAATGTGAACTGAGCACCAATGGTAACCAAGTGGCAGAGTTTGTTGAGTTCAATGTGTTGTCAAGTATTAGTATATCACCCTAGTGGTCTTTAGAACCTGAGTATCAGTACTAGGCTGACGAAGTGAAGACTATTTAATATAGTATTGTAGACAACTTTAGAAGGTAATTATTTGGATTGGTATGAATGTGATATATCTTGTCAAATCCAAGTATGTGAAAAATAATGAAGACATGTGAAAAACACATCAAGATTAAGTAAAATGCTACATATAGTATAAGAGGAAAAGCAAAGTCCCATCGATCACATTAAGGTGATCATTTTACATTGAAGGAATCTCATTCAAATAACCAAGTTACATAATAGAGATCAACTGCTAGTTCATCCTAATAGGTGCCTTAGTCAAATGCTCTAACAAGGTGGACATGACATTCTTATGAAGAATCTCCTAACCAAGTACATACTTCATTCTATTGTCTAAATCCTTTTACAAGGGAGACCTAATATTCCTGATTTCTCCAAAGAGGGAAGATCACCAGAAGTGATCAATTGTAAACTTTAAAAGGAAAACTTTATATTGTAGTACTAAAGCTTGTGGGTATCATCCCCACCCAAGTTTTACATTCTTTTTGGAAGTTTTCTAGGTTACCAAATATTGTGTCAAGTGTTATGAACATTCTATTATTTTCAATCTTTCATGCATCAAATTAGATTAAATTAGTTCATAAAGGATTAATTAATAAATTGAGGAAAAAGTTTTATTGGTTCCTGATTCACACGCCCCCCGCCCCCCCATCCTACCCCTCTCAGTCACCTAGTCTACTCTACACTTCCAACAATTTGTATCACAGCTTAGTTCTCATAACAAAAGTTCAATAGCTTGAGAAAAGACAAGAGGCAATGGAAGTGTACAAACTAGAGAAAGCTATTGAAAATGCAAAGTTAGATCTACAAATGGCCATAGAACAATTCAAGAAAATTAAGGAGAAACTCTCTAAATCCTTGTAAAGAATGAAAGAACTAGTAGCACAAGTGGATGACAATATTCACATAGTAGAAATAATTGAAGACATTTACCAAGAAAAAATGTTTAGATGAAGCTTATGTAGCAATTAAACATCTACTTGAAAATAATGTCACTCTATATCAAGAAGCTAGAAAATTCAAAAGAGAACAAGAAATTCAATCAATCAGAATGTGTGAAAAAATGGAACAAAAGGACATGGGAAAAGAAGAAAAAAATTTTCTAACAAAAAATATAGAAGGAAAGGATAATTAAATTCATCACCTATCTCTTTAGCAAGAAGATTAGATTAATCATTTACATTGTGCAAATCAAGAGCTTATCAAGTTGAGGAAAGATAATCCAAAATTGTGGGATGATCTTAGCATAGAAAGGAAAACCAATGAAAGGATGATGAAATCTCAAGAAATAATAAAAGTATTGGACAAGCAAACTCTATTCAGATAAAAAGAAAAAGTTGGATTAGGCTATAGAGATCAAGGTATCAAACCAAGGATCTTAGAAGAACAAAAGGCCTACACATGATCATTGTGGAAAGACACGACATACATGAAATGAGTGTTAGAGAAATGGTAAATCAAAATTAAGTGGAGAATGTTATAGTTGTAATAAGCAAGGACATAAAGCAAGGGAATGCATAGAGAAAGAAAAGTTTGAAGGAAAATGTTTCAAATTTAATAATGAAGGACATAAATCTTTAGAATGAAAAACCAAGAAGTGGAATCCAACATAAAAATTTGTAAAAGCTATTTTTGGTTGGGATTATAGCACATGGTACAAATGTCACTTGTGTGGTGAGCATGGACAAATTGTAGAAAATTACATAAGAACTCATATGAGGAAGAGAGACCCTACAATGAGATGTTTTTTTTATGTAAATAACTTGGTCATCTAGCAAAAAAAAATATTAACCAAGCTATAGTTGAAGATGAAAAGAAAGTGAAGGCTAACAATATCAAAAGTCAAATGAGATAGAAATGGGTAAAGAAACCTCTAGAAAATACAAGTCAAATTCATGAATGCATTGACACCCAAGTCAATGAGTTGGGTGATTCAACCACTTCAAACTAATTATCTATGGAGATCACAAAATGATGATACAAAAAGAAACATCTTATATCAGTTCTAGTCAAGAAAGAAAGAAGATCCAAATCAGCATTTTGGATGCATTGAGATCACCAAGTTGAATGTCAGTTTGAGCCAAGTAACTTAGACATAAACAAGCAAAAGTCAGGTTGCATGACCTAGCTAAGTTTATATAGAATATACTAAGTTTGGAGACCTAATCGAGCTTGTACTTATTGAGTTAAAGACTATAGGTATTAGCCAAACATCTCATGTATATTGAGTTAAATAGGATATAGTTGAGTTGTCCTTTGTACAATGAATTTATGGCAACTTAAAGACAAATTTTGATTAAAAGAAAGAATAAAACATTTTTCAACTTTCACCACGAATTCTAGAGCAAAATGAGGAGTGCAAGCTTTAGCCCTCAAAAAATCCAAATTGAATTTATCAAAGATTATTCTTCCATCTTCGAGCATTATGACATCCTCATCTAGCAACAAGATTAAGAAGTGATCTGAGATATTGGTAACGAACATTGTGTACAAAGCCCCAAAGTTCAAGCTTTGTCTGGCGATTGCAAAGGAATTAGACCTACTTGGTTCATGACATTAGATCATTCTATCACTATTCAATTAAAGAATTAGGGACACTAGATCTTAATTAAGCATATGAGACATTGTATGTGGATGAAAACCTAAAACCTGAGCACACACAAGTAGAAGTGAAGGGTTCAACCCATATTCTAGATATTCCAAAGAATTTTCAAATCAAATAGATCAGGTATAACTTGAGTCATGTTCATGATATGAAATTTTAGCTGAACCAACCTATCAAGATCATAAAGAAAAAGATTCAAAGGGTTTCCAAATTTCCTATGCTTGATATACCTATGATAACTAAAACCTTAGGTTGGGTTAAGCTAGACAAGAAGACTCTTGTTGAGTGGGATGGCAGAGGAATGAAGCTTAGTGGTGTCACTAATATGGAGATCGAATTTTGGTATTCATGTGTGTTACCTAGACTTTTTAAACCCTAAATCTTTCCCTCTCCCTATGTGGAAAGGTATTAAAAAGAAAGATAAAATCTTTTAAATCAGTAATTTATTAATTATTTTTCTTTATATAATATTTAATTACTAAAGAGTTAAATATTAATATTTTTAAATGCAAAATAATTAAATGTCAAATTAAACTAAAATAGCATTAATCTTTCTCATAGTTGATTCCACAAGAATTAATTATTTATTATATAATTGTTAAGTTAGAGGGAGTGGATCAAATTTTGAAGAGGAATGTAAAATAATTAATTCTTGATAGAATTAATTATTATTATAGTGTGCATTAAGGTTTGTGAAATTAAAGTGGGGTAGAAAATGATTGTAAAATAATTAATTCTTTAATAGAATTAATTATTATAGTAATGTACCAGAGAAGTTGAAAGAAGAGATTGGTAAGAAGTTGGGTAGTTGTCAAACTTCTTGGCAAAAAATAATTTAAAGGTTGGAAAGCAATTGTAATAGGTTCTTTTTCTTTTCTGGAAGGGGAAGGAGCTTTGTTTTATCATGTTTCTGAAATAAAGAGGGATATAAATGTGTTTGATTTTGCAATCATATACATTTGTGTTTTTGATTTAGAAGGATTTTGGAGTTCGTTTGTTTGCATTTTAGATGCAGTCCTTTATTACTATGTTGAATGTGATATATGTAGTCTTGTGGTTATGTATTCATGCTTTTGTATAATGATCTTTGCAACTCTTCTTGTCTCTTCTATAATGTAGAAAGTCAAATAGGTGATCACATGATTATTTCTTTCCTTTCTCTCTTTAGGTGTTGATCTGATAATTGCATTCATTCCATATTGATGGATGAATGTTAGAAAATCCTTCATGTTTTCAAGTTAAAGACATAAGCATATATCATATTCATTGAATATCTTTATGAGGGAGCTATACCTCTCAATTCAAAGGAAGATTATCAATAAAATCATAATATATCTAGTTGTTAGTGGCAATTGTTCCTCTATTTGGGCATCTTGAGTCATTCTTTGTATTTAATTTTGGAAGGACAAAATTGTTTACTAACAATGTGATTGCACATAAACTAATAGTTCTAGCCGACCAAACAGTGTCCTATGTGAAGCTGTGGACTTGGCTTAAAAGATAATCAAGAACAATATTTCTTTTGACCTCTCTGAGTTGTAGTTGAACCAGATGACCAAGAACATGGAAAGAATTTGGGCATAAAAAAAAAGTCCATGTAAGTTTGGTTCACTTTTGTCTACTTATTCTTTTAGATGTACATAAATTTTTCCCTTCCAAGGGTAATATAGTATGGAAGAAGGATAGACACATCGTATATCAAATCAATGAGTACATAAATGAAATGGGAGACAACTTTGAAGGCATCACGGATGCATATTTAGAAAATTTCAAGGGAAGGATGTCAAACAGATTTAGAATTCCAAAGCAACTAGTAGGGGACTATGACCGACACATGTTTCCTTGTAGAATGTGATAAGATACATATTTAGGTAGTCAGACCTAGAGTCACATGGATAAGACCTCTTGCCTATGAAGTGAATATTGATGATACTAAGGATATCATTTAGCCTCTTGTGAATTAGCCTAAGGACTCTAAAGTATCTTATTTTGGAACCTATGAAGAAGAAAAACCCATGATTTCGCTTGAAATCCATATTCCTCAAATTCTGAAGAGAGGAAGGAAGAAGATATAAAATATTGAGAAGGAATATGAAATCTAGTTCCACTTTTCTATGCACAAAAGGTAAGGGTGATAACATAGAAGGAGGAGGAGGAGGAGGAGGAGGAGGACAAGAAGGAGAAGAATAAGAAGAAGAAGAAGAAATGAAAAATCTACATCAAGGCATACACATTCTTTTACCACCAAATAATCTACCAAATCCAGGAATAAGCTTAGACTTGAAGATGAAAATGAAGAAGAGTAACATGTATCTTTCAAAATGCCAACTCCAACCTTTGAAGAAAGACCAAATATACTCAAAGAAGGTGGAGTTATGAAAAATTTCAAATGTCTTAAATATGAGTCAAGAAATAAAGAAGATCGAATGTAGACAGAAGAATCCTTACTAGAAAAGATGGAAAAATTGAAAAATCGAAATACTCTCCATGGCTCCTATTCTCTTCAACTATGGCACCTTTGGTGGAGTGCTTGGGGTTGCTGTTGTAGGCATGCTTCCTCTTTGCCCGAGTTTTGGGCCAACTTGTGAAGTGCTCCCTCCAAGTGTTCTCCTCTCCATGCTGCTTGGATTGCTGGCCCATCATTCTTGCTTTGGCATATATGGTTGGAGAGGAATCGTCAAATATTCCAAGATGTTTGGCTTTGTGTTTTGCATCTTTGGTGGAAGATCTTACATTCTCTTCAAGAAACTATTCTTGTGAAGTGTGAGCTAGATGGGGGTATGGATCCAATTGATCTTGATATATGCAATCGCCTCAATTTTCATCTTCAGGATGGGCCTATAGCTCAAAGGTTTCCTTCTATGTCTAGGCAGCTTCAACAATAGAGGAAGGGTCATGTAAATCAGGATGGGCATTGGACTCTTCCTCCCTATGGAGTTTTGAAAATTAACACTGATGGTTCTTCCTGAGGGAATCCAGGCCTTGATGGTATTGGGGGAGTGGCTCGTTGTAGTTCTGGTGATGTGAAATTCTTTTTCTTGGTTCATAAGGATGATTTCACTAACAATATCATGGAAGCTAAGGCTATTTTATATGTTATCAAACAGTGTTGCTTGTGGGGATGGAGTAAGATTATCTATGAGTCTGGTTCCTAGGTGGTGGTGAACTTGCTTTCTTCGCAGGAGCTTGAGGATGTTAGTTGGCAGCTGGCCACTATTGTTAATCAAATTATTCTCTTCTGTACCTCTTTTCAATTCATTAGGTTCATGTATATTCCTCATGAATGGAATAGAGCTGCTAATTGTTTAGCCAAATAGGCTTCTAGTCATGATCCAGGTTGGAATATTATGGATCAAAGGCAACTTTCCTCTAAGATGGTGCAAGAATTTGATGATCTTATTGCTCAGGATTGAGCTCCTTGTTGAGCTCTCCTTGTTGTATTCCTTTCTGTCTTAATAATTTTTTACCCCTCTTTTTTCCAAAAGTGAATTAGGAGGAAAGGTCCCTAATATTCTACTTAAAGGAGTATCACATCATGGGAAAAATGTAGTAATGACTACCAATGGAATTTTTGATCAAACCTTGTGGAAGACAATTCCAAACCTATCAGACAAAGAAGTGAAGGAGGCATTCAAAAAGCATGAAAAAAATTATCTCCTAAGTCCAATGAATTCTTTATTCTATCAAATGATATTGAATCTATTGTGAAACCCAATACAAATGTATGGAAAAACATTTATGGATTGAATGTTTAATAGGCCACTAAGAAAGTAGATCAAGTAGATGATGTGAATGATGATGAAGATGATAGGGAAGATCAAATATTCTAGTGAGGATCTACTTGAAATTCAAAACATTGAAGATTAAAATCTAGAAAAATATAACTATAGAGGTAATGCCCTCCCTCCCTGTAAAGACTGAAATCCAAAACAATTGCCACATAAGCAAACAACCTCAATATATGGAACAATATGCAGAAATAAATAGAATTTGAAAAGTCAACAATCGATTTTATTCACATAAATATATAATTCAATATCCATTTCTTGGATGGAAAATCTATACACATCAAAAAATAGTCGAGAATAACTAGAATCACAATCAGTATTAGATGTCACCAATTTCTCTAAATACATTTGATAATAAAAAACCGACCACATATCACTACCATATACAAATCAAAGTATAAATGCTAGAATGAGTCATATGATCATGAAATCTTTTGCCAAAACTATGTTGACCTACATTTCGAACATGGATGTATCATCAGTACATCATATGATATAAAACATATATAACATAAACATATATAATAACATGCCATTGAACCTTAGTGTCTATCTGCATGTATTCTGGTCTCAAAGTTGTTGGAACAAAATCCATCTACTATCATGAGACGGAAGAGTGGTTCAGGTGCTTTTATCGCCCAACCATGGAGTGGTTAGCTCCCTGAGGTTCTTTGGTTAAGAAGAACTACCTGACCCTGGCATGAGAAGGCTAGCAACTTGGCACAATTGGATCAAAAGAATCTGGTGTAGCTGTTGTGTCTAATCTACTTACACATGTGCCTAGTAGAAACATACAAAAGATTGTGGAAGAGGAAAAAAATGTAAAATAACCAATGCATTTCAATCATATGCATAAATATTTTACCGAGCTTGGCCAAGCATCATCAACCAGCTTAGTGTAAAAGACTGGTTGGTAGTTTATAAAGAAAATTGATGCAAATTTTCTCCTAATTACCCTCCTCTTTAAATCCACATTCAACACCCTTCTTAAAATGGCATTCCTCAAATTTTACATTAGTTCATCATACAAGAACAAATTGAAGCATGCTTTTTTATTTAAGAATAATATTCTAATACTTCAACTTCTTAATCATTCATCTTATTGTTTTAAAGATCAAATACAATAATTTGAGTTTGTTGTTTTGAGTTTGAGATCTAAACAATTTATATACAACTCGTTTGCACATTTTCTTTATTTGAATTGATCATTCTCTTACTTTCATGTCCATAGGTTTATCACATTACAATCAAAGAGTATTTGGATTTGTTTTTATATGTAAGAAAAGAACATGTAAATTTAAGTGTCCAACTTCCACATTATCTCAGAATTAGTTTCTTTGTTTTTCTCAAAATGCCTATAGTATTGACAACTCTATTTGTTTTGTTTCAAAAGATAAAGCATAGTTGCCAACATAAGGAAAACTTTATTTAAGGTCTCATTTTACATCATTCTTTACTTGCTATAAAATCTTGTAAAGAAATAAAATAGAACAAATCCATTTTAGCTAAAACTTTAAATTTATAACTTTTAAATTACAACACTTTACGGCAAAGAAAACTTTAGACATTTAAATTCAAATATTACACATAAAATTACTGAAATGTATAAGGGGGGAAAAAAGTTATAGCTTTTATTGTTTATCAATTCCTAAACTTCTATTCAAGTAAAATAAAATAAAAACAAATTTCTATGCCATGTTTTAGTCATCTATTCATTCAAACCACAATTATTCAAAATAAAATTAAAATTAAAAAAACATAGATTTCAATACTACATAGATAACTGGCTATTATCAGGATTGCTTTTTTGTTTTCTGAGTCATTTAAGCATAGATGTTTTTTTCTTAACTTTAGTAATAGTCCTTCTTTTTTAAGACTTTCCAATTTAAAATAGCTATGTGTTTAACCTTCTCAAGTTATATGCTCGCTTGGGTTGTCCCTCAAACATTGTTGGTTACATATTGTTCAAAACTATTTCTCTACATAGCAGACATTACGTAATAATATTCAAATAGTCATGATAAAAGTTGAAGTTGCAGCAATAAGTAAAATAAGGAACCTAGTTGTGTTGTTTTCTCTCTATCACCCATCCAAACTTAAGCACCACTTCTACTATCCACCAACTGCTGCATTTTTTCTCTGTTCCCAATTATTTTAAAACCTCTCCTTGTCGCTGCTTGCTCCCTTCCTCAAATCGTTCTCCCCCCCTTTCTACTCAACACACCCCCTCTTATCAAGAACCCCCCCAAAACATCCCTGCCTACAATTTTTTTTCAAAATGCTGCCCTACCTTCTTTTTTTCATGTGTTACCTCCCATCCTCCCTAAAAAAATTGTCTCCCTTTGTTTTCTTGAAAGAAGAAAATGTCTCACTTAGTTTTTCTTCATAAGAAAAACATCTACTCTTTCCAAACAAAAATAGCAGTTCTATTATTATTAAAATATTTTTTAATGCCCTTAGCTAATGTAATGGAGGAATTACGAATTTGGGAATTATTAATTAATCTAGTGCTAACTTTAGTCGAGTTAAAAAAGCAAGGATTACACACTTTTTTAATCATAATAAATTTCTCAACTAACCATTTCCATTCAATTTCATGATTGTAATTACTAAGAAAAACAATTAAGAGCATAATACTTATTTTAAATCTAAATTATAATATTTCAAAATTACTAATCAATTTATGAATTCATTACCACTCTATATGTGAGTCCAAATCTGTATAATTAAAATAGATGTAAAAACCAAGCATGTAACTTATTCACAATAAAATACTTTAAGTGTGTGTGCGACTACACCATAAAAATTTCAGACCAACTCTACCAAGGAGCTAAACTACTCTAGCTCAACCACCCTTCCACCTTTAGTACCTACACACTCACAAACTCGACATCACCCAATACGTCAGTAATGTCATCATCATAATAATCATAATATCTTAAATTCAAATTTAAAAAATTTAACGTACATTATCAAATATAAACATATAAATGAATTAAAATTTTTTACCATTATGTTGAAATCTCATAAGCTCAACATATTGTGACCATCCTAATGGTCATTATATTAAATTATCCATCAAATAATATCAACAATAAAAGATTCAAATTATTCAACAAGAGTCCTACATAGTCAAACATAGTCTTAGTTAAAAAGTCAATCACATAATAAGTTTGTATAAAAAATATGTCAAAATTTGAGTCGTGACATCCCTCCCCACAAGGAAGGGACGTTGACCCGATGTCCATCAATATCCAAAGTTCAATATAACATAAAAGAACTACAATAGAAAAAAAAGTACTAATCTAAGTAAAAAGATGTGGAAAGGATTGATGCATAACATCACCATCCTCCCACATAGCGCTATCAACAGAGAACTGGTCCCACTGGACCTTATATTGCAAAATGTCTTTTTCATGCACTCCGATAGTGTGCTCATCCATGAGGCGAGTAGGTAACACCTACACCACCCCTAGATCCTGAACTTGCAAGGCACACTAATCAAGAATATGAGATGCATCAAGATGATATGGCTTCAACAACGAAACATGAAAAACATTATGGATACGGCCTAGAGCTGGTGGTAGACCAAGTCGATAAGTGACAGGATTTATGACCTCTGAAACATAAAAGGGTCAAACATATCTTGGCACAAAATTTGGAAGACTTGCCAAAAGAGATTGAACTCTTATGTAGACACAGACATGAAAACCTTGTCCCCAACTTGAAACTGTCTAAATGCATGCTTCCTATCTGTATAGCTCTTTTTCCTATCTACAGCTTCCTTCAGGCGAGCATGAATCATAACCATCTATTCTTCCATCTCCCTGAGCATCTCAGGACAAATCACAATTCAATCCTCTACTCTATCCCAACTGATAGGTGTGCAACATTTATGCCCATAAAGTGCCTCAAAAGGAGCCATTCCTAGAGATGGATGATAAGAATTATTGTAGGCAAACTCAACCAAAGGTAATTATTCCTACCACTTATACTGATGATCCATGCAATACATATGAAGTAAATCTTCTACACCCTAATTCACCCTTTGTGTCTGGCCATCAGTATGTGGATGATAAGTAGTACTGAAATTTAATTGAGTTCCCAATAAAGCAATCAAAGTCATCCAGAACCTTGATGTCATCCTTGTGTCCCTATCAGAGATGATATTCTCGGGTACACCATGTAGTCTAAATACATCTTGCACAAACTTCTTGGCCAATGCCAATGATCCATCCTTTAAACTACCTGGTATAAAATGTGCAACCTTGGTCAACTTATCAACCACAACTAGTATAAAATCATGCCTCTTCCTAGTCATAGGTAAACCCTAAATAAAATCCATAGAAATCACTAGCCATTTTTACTCTGGTATGTCACGAGGATACAACAATCCAGCCGGATGAATATGCTTAGCCTTAACTTGCTAGCATTATAAACATTGGGCAACAAAAGTGGTCACATCATGCTTTAATCTTGGTAAAAAATAAAGTGGCCTCATATCTACAACCATCTTAGTCACTCCTGGGTGACCTGAATAAGGAGTACTATGCATTTCCTCCATCACAATTTTCCTCAACCCTGCACGGTTGGGAATATACATACGACCCTGATATCTTAGAAGACCCTTTGTGTCAAAATTGTATCCATCAAAACAGTGATTAGATGGATCAGTGTGCAATGTAGTTTTAACCATATCATAATGATCATCACCTATGATGTTTTCAATAACATGTTCCTTTAGTCATGTTCTAGTAGTAGATATAACAAATATATGTCTTCTCCTACTGAGAGCATCATCCACCCTATTATCCTTACCCTTAATGTACTCAATACCGAAATCATACTCACTAAGGAATTCGAGCCAACACCTCTATCTGGAATTCAAATTCTATTGAGTAAAGATGTATCTCAAACCCATATGATCTATTTTCAACTCAAATGGTTTACGAATAAGGTAATGCCTCCACATCTGCAATGCATAATCAGTGGCAGCCAACTCAAGATCTTGAGGTGCATAATTAACCTCATGTTGTTTTATCTTATGTGACTCATAAGCTACAACTCTACCTTCTTGCATCCAAACTCCACCTAAACCATCACCTGAAGTATCAATTATCATGGTGAAATGCCCATTGGGATTGGGAATCAATAGAATAGGAGCAGCAGAGGTGAGCTTTTGTTTCAACAACTGAAAGGCTCTATCACACTCATTAGTCCACAAATATCTCTTCCATTTCCATTGCAGTGAGGTAATAGGTGTTGCAATTTTTGAAAACCCCTCAAAAAAATTTTGATAATATCCCGCGAAACCCATGAAGCTCTGAATTTCACTCACATTCTATGGAACTAGCCACTCAAGAATAGCCCTAATCTTGGAATGATCCACTGAAACTCTGTCAGTAGTGATGATGTGTCCAAGGTAGTGAATTTGTTTCTGATAAAATGTGCACTTGTTAAGCTTCACATACAACTTCCTATCATGAAGGTGTTGTAAGACAATACGCAAGTTCTTCTCATCCTCCTCCATGGATTTTGAATAAATTAGAATGTCATCAATGAAGATTTCAACAAACTTATCCAGACAGTCTCAGAACACACTATTCATAAGATTCATGAATATTGCAGGTGCATTCATAAGACCAAAAGTCAAAAAAAAAAATTTATAGTGCCCATACCGTGTTCTAAAAGTTGTCTTAGCTATGTCTTCATCCTTGATCCAAAGTTGGCGATACCTAGATCATAGATCTATCTTTGAAAATACCTTAGCTCCCTTCATTTGATCAAAAAGTTCATCTATTCATGGAAGTGGATATCTGTTCTTTATGGTAATTACCTTGTTTAACATCATATATTCAATGCATAGGCACAAGGTTCCATCCTTTTTCTTCACAAAAATCATCGGTTCTCCCATGGTGACACGCTTAGACATATAAACCCTTTGTCTAGCAACTCTTGCAACTGAACCTTGAGTTCATACATCTTGGTGGTGGTCATCCTATAAGGTGCTTTGGATTGTGGCTTAGCTCTTGGCTTAATATCAATGGAGAATTCAAACTCTCTCTTAGGCGGCAACTCAGGTAAATCTCTAGGAAAAATATCCCAAAGCTCTTGCAATATAAGGGTAATTATCTATGGAAGGTATAGGATCTTCAAGATCTTTCACATGTGCAACAAAAAGCTGACAACCCTTCCTCTTCACCTTCTTCAACTACATAGCTGACATATGCCTAAGCACTATTGGCCTCTTAATCTCGTTCACTATTACTGGATTTCTAAAGTCATCTAGGCATTCAACCAGCTTATCTTTGCAATTTACTATTGCCTTATGCTCAGTATGCCAATTTATACCAAGTATGACATTGTATGACCCAAGTGGAGCTACATATTAATTTACTTGCATGTGAAAAGTTGGAAGTTCCAACTCATTGCAAGATAGACATTGCTCTACTCAACACTCTATCCAATTCCCATATTCAACTATCTAAGGTTTCTCCATATAACCAGCTTTAATTAGAATTTTAGCTACTACAATAGGATCTAGAAAAGACTCTATAGCACTATTATCAATCAAAATGGAAATTTCACAACCGAAAAGCTTACCAGTCAACTGTAAAGGAGCTGCCTGAAACTCTGCCTGCCTATGGTCCATAGCTAGATGAATCTGGTGTTGAACCTTCAGTCCATTCCTAGGTGCACTCCTTTGAGGGCATCTAGCCACATAGTGATTACCGCCACATACAAAGCAACCATCATGAGGTCCTATTTGAGTTGTTGATTTATCATTCTTGTTCCAGTTCTTGTTATTGCCACCATTGTCATTCCCTTTGTTGTTACTTCCTCTACCCCTATTCTAACATTGGAAATTCTTGTTATTGCCCTTTTGAGAATTTTCTTGTCATTTCCCTTTCATGTTATACATATGTTGTTGACCACCTCCCACTTTTTATTATCCTAAAATTTCCTCTTGAAGGATCAGTTATTGAAGGCTTTTACTAGAGCTGTATCTTTCAATTGTTGCTCCTGCTTCAGTGCCTTTCTTAGTGCATAGTCCATAGACTCTAGCTCATGCATTTCCACCTCATTATATATTTCGGGTCATAGCCCCATGATGAACTTGCAAGTCCTAAACAAGTCATCATTCTAGTACTAAGGAGCATATTTAACCAGATGGCAAAATTGTTCACGATAATATGTGATTGACATGACTCCCTGAATTAGCTTATAGAACTCTGATGCCTTCTTGTCATAAAAAAATTCAGGCAATCATCGCTTATGAAAATGTTGTAGGAAGTCTTCCCATGATATCTCTCCATGCTGTAACTTCTTCTTAGCCATAACATTCTCCCACCATGTTGCTACTTCACCAACCAATTGAAAAGTAGCCCATACTACTCTAGACTTCCCAGTGAAATTACGAAAATGAAAATACTTTTCCATTGTGGTTATCCAAGCTTCTACCTCTTCACTTATAGTCTTACCATTAAAGGCAAGGGGTGTGACCTTCTTGAGGTCCTTGCTAAGATCTTTTTTGATTTGGACCCTATCATGAACTAATCTAGCCATCCTTTGATTAGCTTCTTCCTTATGTTGTTCTTCAATCCTTCGATCTTCCTCCTAACGCAAAGCTTCTCTATGCTCATCCTCCTTAGCCTGTCATCCTCTCATGGAATTTTCAATGTCATCCATGCACTGTCCTTGCTGAGTGAGTAGCGCCAAAATTTGGTGAAGCCTTTGGTTTCTAGGCTCATCCTGAGGACCATTAATGCCTCTATCCCTATTACCTCTTCACAAATACATGATGATAGATTAGTCTTGTTCCAAGATTAAACTTCTCAACATTAGCATTAGTGAGACCATAGGTCCTATTGTTTAACATAGCTTTGATACCACATGTAAAGACTGAAATCCAAAAAAATTGCCACATAAGCAAATAACCTCAAGATGCAGAACAATATGAGGAAATAAATATAATCTGAAAAGTCAACAGCCAATTTTATTCACATAAATATATAATTCAATATCCATTTCTTTGATGGAAAATATATACACATCAACAAATAGTCGAGAATAACTAGAATCACAATCATTATTACATGTCACCAATTTCTCTAAATACATTTGATAATACAAAACTGACCACATCGCTAGCATATACAAATCAAAGTATAAATGCTGGAATGAGTCATATGATCATAACATCTTTTACCAAAACTATGTTGACCTACACGTCGAACATGGATGTATCATCAATACATCATGTGATATAAAATACATATAACATAAACATATAAAATAACATGCCATCAAACCTTAGTGTCCATCTGCATGTATTTTGGTCTCCAAGCCATCGTAAAAAAATCCATCTATTATTGTGAGACAGAAGAGTGGTTCAGACGCTTTTACTGCCCAACCATGGAGTGGTTAGCTCCTTGAGGTTCTCTAGTTAAGAAGAACTACCCGACCTTAGCATGATAAGGCTAGCAACTCGGCACAATTGGATTGGAAGAATCTGGTGTAGCCTTTGTGCGTAATCTACTTAGACATATGCCTAGTAGAAACATACACAAGGATGTGGAAGAGGAAAAACAATGTAAAATAACCAATGCATTTCAATCATATGCATAAATGGTTTACCAAGCTTGGCCAAGCATCATGAACTAGTTTAGTGCAAATGACTAGTAGGTAATTTATAAAGAAAATTGATGCAAATTTTCTCCTAATTACCCTCCTCTTTAAACCCACATTCAACACCCTCCTTAAAATGGCATTCCTCAAATTTTACATTAGTTCATCATACAAGAACAAATTCAAGCATGCCTTTTTATTTAAGAATAATATTCTAATACTTTAACTTCTTAATCATTCATCTTATTGTTTTAAAGATCAGATACAAGAATTTGAGTGTGTTGTTTTGAGTTTGAGATCTAAACAATTTATATACAACTCATTTGTACATTTTCTTTATCTGTATTGAACATTCTCTTACTGTCATGTCCATAAGTTTATCACATTACAATCAAAGTGTATTCGGATTTGTTTTTATATGTAAGAAAATTTTATGTAAGTTTTTCTCAAAATGCCTATAGTATTGAGAACTCTATTTGTTTTGTTCCAAAGGATAAAGCATAGTTGCCAACATAAGGAAAACTTTATTTAATGTCTCATTTTACAATATTCTTTACTTGCTATAAAACCTTTTAAAATAATAAAATAAAAGAAAATAAATTCATTCCAGCTAAAACTTTAAATTTATAACTTTTAAATTACAACACTTTACGGCAAAGAAAATTTGAGACATTTAAATTCAAATATTACAAGTAAAATTGCTGAAATGTATACGGGGAAAAAAAAGTTATAGTTCTTATTGTATATCAATTCCTAAACTTCCAGTCAAGTAAAAAAAAATTAAAAAAAAATCCTATGCCTTGTTTCAATCATGTATTCATTCAAACCATAGTCATTTCAGCATAGATGTTTTTTTCTTAACTTTACTAAAAGCCCTTTTTTTTTTTAAACTTTCCAATTTAAAACATCTATGTGTTTAACCTTCTCAAATTATATGCTCACTTGGGGTGTGCCTCAAACATTGTTGGTTACATATTATTTAGAACTATTTCTCTATACAATAGACAATACGTAATAATATTCAAACAGTCATGATAAAAGTTGAAGTTGCAGCAATAGATAAAATAAGGAACCTGGTTGTGTTGTTTTCTCTCTATCACCCATCCAAACTTAAGCACCACTTATACTATCCACCAACTCCTGTATTTTTTTCTCTCTTCCTAATTATTTTAAAACCTCTCTCTATCACTGCCTACTTCCCTCCTCAAATCATTCTCCCCCCCTTTCTACTCAACACACCCCCTCTTATCAAGAACCCCCAAAAATGTCCTCGCCTACAAATTTTTTTTAAAACACCACCCTACCTTCTTTATTTCATGCATTATCTCCCATCCTCCTCAAAAAAACTATCTCCCTTTGTTTTCTTGAAAGGAAAAAACGTCTCCCTTAGTTTTTTTTAAGAAAAACGTTTAGTCTTTCCAAACAAAAACAATAGTTCTATTATTATTAAAATATTTTTTTAACGCCCTTAGCTAACGTAATGGAGGAATTATGAATTTGGTAATTATTAATTAATCTTCCCCCCCCCCCCCCCCCCATTTGCAGTGCTAACTTTAGTCTAGTTAAAAAAGCAAGGATTGTGCACTTTTTTAATTGTAATAAATTTCTCAACTAACCATTTCCATTCAATTTCATGATTGTAATTACTAAGGAAATAAATTAAGAGCATAATACTTATTTTAAATCTAAATTATAATATTTCAAAATTACTAATCAATTTATGAATTCATTACCACTCTATATGTAGGTCCAAATCCATATAATTAAACTAGATGTAAAAACCAAACATGTAACTTATTCGCAATAAAATACTTTAAGTGTGTGTGACTACACCATAAAAATTCCAAACCAACCTTGCCAAGGAGCTAAACTCCTCTACCTCAAACACCCTTCCACCTTCAATACCTGCATAGTCACAAACTTGACATCACTATACGTTAATAATGTCATCATCATAGTAATCATAATATCTTAAATTCAAAATTTAAAACATTTAACATACAATATCAGATATAAACATATAAATGAATTTAAAATTTTAACCAAATGTTATGTCAAAATCTCATAAGCTCAACATATTGCAACCATTCTAATGGTCATTAAATTAAATTATCCATCAAATAATATGAACAATAAAAGTTTCAAAGTATTCGAAAAGAGTCCTACATAGTCAAACATAGTCTTAGTCAAAAAGTCAATCAAATAATAAGTCCATATAAAAAGTATGTCAAAATTTGAGTCGTGACACTCCCTATTTCTCTGAGAAAATCCCTAGTGACATCAAGTTCAAAGAAGGCTACAACCAAGTCTTAAACCATTGAGTTAAATAAAGATCAACCAAGCACTCAGTTGGTTTTTGAATCTATCTTACCAAGCATAGAGATAAGTATAGTTGTCACCACTTCATCTACCAAGCTTCAAGCACCACCTATCTTAGCTCAGGTCAAACCAAATTACAAAAAGACACTGTAGACTTACTCCTATTATTGTTGTTGTTTCCCCAATTAGCTATTTTATTACTACTACAAGTTATTCCACAATAAGTGAAATGACAGTTGAAGTTAAGCCTCAACGAAGCACTAATGATAAGAGAAAAGGTAAGGAAATCATTCCTTCACCTATTCCAAAGGATAAGGGAAAAGAGATAGAAATATCCAATGATGAAATTAATTTGGATTAAGACATAGTGATTCCAGATTGGGATCTCTCAAATCTTTCTCTTGATCCAATGGACACACTTAGAGAACTTTGGAAGAAAAGAGCGAAACAACAGAAGCTAAGAGTAGAGAAGAAAAAAAGAAATCATGTATTGGAAGACATGAAAGATATATTTCCTTGAACACTAAGTACTGAATTTAATTAAGAAAAATCTATTTTGGACGAACTTGTTGACATGTCCACAAGCTCAATGAAGATTTAAGTGATCAAGAGAAACTACTGGAGAGGGCAGAGAGAAAATTTGAAAATAAGGTTTTGGAAAATATGGCACAATAAAACAAGTGGAACTATCCACTATTCTTAATTATTTTGAAAGAACTATTAATAATGTTGTTTCCTTGTTTGTAAAATTAGGTGATACCAAAAATTTTACTAAGGAAATCAAAGATAAGTTGTCAAATATTGATATTGACCTCAAGGCTAGTACAAACCTATTGTCACTTGACTCTAGTAAGTTAGCTCATTTCATTTTGACAAGATCATGTATATAAATAACTTATAGGCAGAGTTATTAAGAAAAGGATAAAGAATAAAATCTACATTGTTACGCATTCAGAGTATGATAATTCAAAACATGGATGTAATGCAGAAACACATTGTTCATGCCAATACGTTAATCCATGATAAAAACTTCTCTGTTGCCAACCACATGGTGAAGTTATTAGCTAAAGTTCACAAAGCTTTTTATACTTCTAAAATTCTGCAAGAAAATTTGGACAAAATCATATCTCTAATTTTTAAGGTACATAGTGATTTCCTCTCACATTTTGGTATTATCATGTAAATATGCATTTTTTGTGCATGTGTCAAAAACAAGGGGGAAATATACATCAAAAAGGAGAAATATAGAAAAAGGAAATATACAACATATGAGGAGATAGAAGGGATCTATGTACATAGATACACAAACTACAACAAAAACATTTTTTTTTTGAAAACTCAAAACCAAAATCTATATCAACTGAGTATCAACATAGTAGTCAGAATTGAGCTATGGACCCAAGTGCATTGATAGCAGGAGTTTTGACTCATCATTTTGAGTATTTAGAATTTTTGGCATGATAAGTGTTTTTGTCTCTAATGTCACAGGGGGAGATTGGTCATTTGGTTGGTTACTTTTTTTGTCGAGCACCACAAAGTAAACCTTCCAGACAGTGTAAACCAAGCTATTCATGGATTATTAACTAAGCATAGAAGAAATGAATGTAAATTTAGCTAATCATGGAATGTTAATAAAGAAAAAAGGTAGAGTTAACTGAGCAGAGCAAAAAGAAGTGTTCATTGAGCTACAATAGTAACTGAGTTGTTCTAGTGTCAACTAAGTTGTCCAATGTTTTTTGATTCACCAATGTTAACTAAGTTCCATGCTGACTCTTGATTGACCAATATGGACTGAGCACTGATGTTAACCAAGTGCTAGAGTTTTCCAATTTCACTATGTTTTCAAGTATTAGTATATTAGCTAAGTTGTTTAGAACCTGAGTATTAGCATTGAGCCAAGTAAGTGAAGATTGTTTAATATGGTATTGTAGTCAACTTCATAAGGTAATTATTTGGATTGGTATAAATGTGAGATATCTTGTCAAATTCAAGTATGTGAAAAATAATGAACACATATAAAAAACACATGAAGATTAAGTACAAGGATAAAAGCAGCATAAGAAGAAGCTTAAAGTCTCATCCATCAAATTAAGGTGATAATTTTACATTGAAGGAATCTCACAACAAACCAAGTTGCATAACAGAGATCAACTACTAGTTCATCTTAATAGGTGCATCAGTCAAATCCTCTAACAAGGTGGTCTTGATAGTCTTACACATAATATCCTAATTGAGTGCATACTTCATTGTATTGAATAAATCATTTTAAAAGGTGGACCTAATATTCCTTATTTCTCCTAATAGGGAAGATAACAAAAAGTGATCAATTGTAAGCTTTAATACGCTAACTTTATATTATCGTACTAAATCTTGTGGGTATCATTCCCACCCTAGTTTTATATTGTGTTTGGAAGGTTTCTAGGTTACCAAATATTTTGTCAGGTGTCATTAACATTTTATAGCTTTTAATCTTTCATGCATGCAAATAGATTAGATTAGTTCATAAAGGATTAATTAATGAATTAAAGTAAAAGTTTTATTGGTTCCTGATTCTCCCCTTGCCCTAACCTCCCCCCTCTCATTCACCTAGCCTACTATACACTTCCAACAATTGGTATTAGAGCTCAATTCTCATAACAAAAGTTTAGTAGCATGAAAAAAGATTAGAGGCAATCAATGTGGACCGAACACTAGTGTTAACCAAGTGCCAGAGTTTTCCAAGTTCAAAATGTTGCTGAGTATTAGTATATCATTCCAATGGCCTTTAAAACCTGAGTATCAATACTGGGCCAACTAGGTGAAGACTATTTAATATAGTATTGTAGATGACTTCAAAGGGTAATTATTTGGATTGTTACAAATGTGACTTATCTTGTCAAATCCAAGTATGTGAAGAATAATGAGGACATGTGAAAAAAACATCAAGATTAAGTAAAAGGCTACATGCAATATAAGAGGGAAAGAAAATTCTCATCCATCACATTAAGGTGATCATTTTCCATTGAAGGAATCTCATTCAGCAAGCCAAGCTACATAAAAAAATTAACTACTAGTTCATCCTAATAGGTGCCTTGGTTAAATCCTCTAACAAGGTGGACTTAACATTCTTATGCATGATCTAGTGCTCTTGGATGTCACCCTTAAGGACAAGACTCTAGATGATGGGGCTAGGAAACATACAAGATCTAGTACCAGGAAAAAAGAAGCTCCAACCCTAGATCCAACACTCTCAAAGATGAAAGAGGAGGCAGGAAAGTTGTTCAAACTTGAAAGTATTATTGCTAAGATGCTAAGAGACATCCTCTGATGCTCCCTGGCCTTTGGTATGTTATCTTAGTTTTTTGGTGTTTTCCTTGGTGCTTTCATAGCTTTCTTTTTTAGGGATGTTGTTTTTTATTTATTTTTGGCTCTCGGTAGCCTTTAAAATTATATTGTTGATTTTTTAATCTATGTTTAGGGTTTTAGGGCCCTTTTAAAGCCTATTTTCCTTAATCAAAAAAATTCTTATGCATGATCTCCTAACCAAGTACATATTTCCTTGTATTGTCTAAATCCTTTTACAAGGTGGACCTAATAGTCCTTATTTCTCCTATTAGGGAAGATCACCAAAAGTACTGAATTGTAATCTTTAAAAGGATAAGTTTATACTGTAGTGCTAAAGCTTGTTGGTATCATCCCCACCATAGTTTTACATTCTATTTGGAAGGTTTTTAAGTTACCAAATATACTGTCAAGTGTTATGAACATTCTATTGCTTTCAATCTTTTATTCATGAAATTATATTAGATTAGTTCATAAAGGATTAATTAATATATTGAAGAAAATGTTTTATTTGTTCCTAATTTGCACCCCCTATCGTCCCTCCTCTCATTTACCTAGTCTACTGTACACTTCCAACAATTGGTATCAGAGCCCAATTCTCATAAAAAAAGTTTAGTAGCTTGAAAAAAGATCAAAGGCAATAGAAGCATATAGACTAGAGAAAGCTATTGAGAATTAAAAGTTGGATCTACAAATGGCCATAAAATAGTTAAAGAAAATGAAGGAGTAGCTCTCTAAATCCTTGAAAAGAAGGAAAGAACTAGCAACACAAGTGAATGACTATCGTTTAATAGAAGAATAATTGAAGACATTTTCCAAGATATAAGTTTAGATGAAGTTGATGCATTAATCAAAGATATCACTCTACATAAAGAAGTTAGAAAATTAAAAAGAGAAAAAAAAAAATTCAATTAGTCAAAATGTGTGAAAACATGGAACAAAAGGACATGGAAAGAGAAGAGAGAAATACTGCTAACTAAAAGGATAAAAGAAAAGGATAATGAAATTCATCACCTATCCCTTTATCAAGTATATTTGATGAATCAACTTGAGGATAGGTAATGCAATATTGTATAATGATATTAGCATAGAAAGGAAAACCAAAGAAATGATGATGAAATCTGAAGAATGCATGAAGCTATTGAATAAGTAAACTCAATTCAGACACAAAGGATAAGTTGAATTAGGCTATACAAGTGAAGGTGAACCATCACAACAAGAAGCTTAGAAGAAAAAAATTCCTACATGTAATCATTGTGGAAAGACAAGGCATACATCAAACAAGTGTTGGAGAAATGACAAATCAAAATTTAGTTGAAAATGCTATAGTTGTAACAATCAAGGCTATAGAGAAAGGGAATGCATAGATAAAACCAAGATTGAAGGAAAATGTTTCAAATTTAATAATCAAGGGCACAAATATTTAGAATGCAAATCCAAGAAATGGACTCAAATAGAATAAATTATAAAAGCTATTTTTAGTTGGGATGATAACATGTGGTACAAATGCCACTTCTATGGTGAGCATGGATACATTGGAGAAAATTGCATAAGAACTCACATGAGGAAGAGAAACCCTAAAAAGAAATGTTTTGTATGTAACGAAGTAGGTCATCTAGCCAAAAAGTGTATGAACTGGGCTACACTTGAAGGTGAAAAGAAACTAAATCCTAACAATATCAAAAGTCAAATGAGGTAGAAATGCATAAAAGAAAATTTAGAAAATACAAATTAAATTCATGAAATCATTGACACCCAAGTCAATGAGTTGGGAACCTAATTATCCATAGAGATCACCAGAACTATGATTCAAAAAGAAACATCTTATATTAGTTCCAATCAAGCAAGCAAGAAGATCTAAATAAAAAATTTAGGTACATTGGGTTCACTAAGATGAATGTCAGTTTGAGCTAACTAACTTAGACATCGCCAAGAAAAAGTTAGCTTACATGACCTAATTGAGTTTAGATAGCATATATTGAGTTTTCTGACCTAACTAAGCCCGTGCTTACCTAGTTAAAGACTATAGGTATTAGCTAGGCATCTCATGTCTAACAATTTAAATAGGTTGTCACCAATATATCCATTTTAGAATGAATTTATGGCAACTTAAAGAAAAAAAATTGATTAAAAGAAAGAATCAATCATTTTTTATCTTTCACTATGAATTCCAGAGCAAAAAGAGTAGTTTAAACTCAAGCCCTTGAGAAATTCTGAGCAAATTTGTCAGAGATTATTCTTCCATCTATGAGCATTTTGAAATCCTCATCTACCACCAAGATTAAGAAGGGATATGAGATTTTGGTAAGGAACATTGTGTGTGAAGCCCCAAAGTTCAAGCTTTATGCTATGATTATAGAGGATTTGGACCTAGTTAGTGTACATTCTCAAATTCCACCAATGGTATTGTTAATTCATGATGTTATATCTTTCTATCACTATTCAATTCAAGAATTAGGAACACTAGAGTTGAATCAATAATATCAAGCATTGTGTGTGGATGAAAACCCAAAACCCAAGCACAGACACCTAGAGATGAAGGGTTTAACCCATATCCTACATATGCCAAGGAAATTTCAAATAAAATGGTTTAGGTACATCTTGAGTCATGTTCATGATATACAATTATGGATCAAAAAACCCATCAAGATCATGGAGAAAATGATTCAAAGGGTTACCAAATTTCCCATGCTTGATAGACCTAAGACAACTAAAACCCTAGGTTAGGTTGAGCTAACAAAGAAGAATCTTGTTAAGTGGGATGGCCAAGGAATAAAGCTAAATTATATCATTGACATGGAGATCAAGTTTTTTATTAATGTGATTACACATAAAATATATAGTTCTAGCTGACCAAACAGTGTCCCATACAAAGCTATGGATTTGACTTAAAAGGTAGTCAAGAACAATCTTTCATTTGAAATTGCCAAGTTGTAGTTGAAATAGTTGAGAAAGAACATGGAAAGCATCTAGGTATCAAAGAAAAATCCATGTAAGTTTGGTTCACTTTTAGTTTGCTTATTCTTTTATGTTTAGAATATTTTCCCTTCCAAAGCTAATATAATATGGAAGAAGGAAAGACCCATTGTATATCAAATCAATGAGTACATAGCTAAAATGGGAGACAACTTCGAAGGCATCATGGATGCATATTTAGAAATTTTCAAGGAAAGGATCTAAAGAATATTTAGAATTCCAAAGAAAGTAGTAGAGGACTATGAACAAGACATATGTTTCCTTGTAGACTCTGATAAGGTACATATTTAGGTAGTCAGACCTAGATTTGCATGGGTAAGACCCCTAGTCTATAATGTGAAAATTGATGATAGTAATGACATCATTGAGGCTCTTTTCAATGAGTCTATGGACCCTAAAGGACCTTATTTTTGAACCTATGAAAAAGAAAATACTAGGATTTCACTTGAAATCCAAACTCCTAAAATTTTGAAGAGAGGAAGGAAGAAGATACAAAAGATTAAGAAGGTGAATATGAAATCATGTTACTCCTTCTGTCGGTTACCCTCTTGTACTCAGAGAATGTAAGGGTGATGGAATCCACTTACCCCCTTCTAATGATTACCCTCTTCTACTCATAGAAGAAGAAGAAGAATACGAGGAAGAAAAACAAGTGGGAGAAGAAGAAGAAGTGGGAAAATAAGAAATATCATGAGAAGTAGGAGGAGGAGGAGGAGAAGAAGGAAGAAGTAGGAGGAGGAGGAGGAGGAGGAGTAGGAGAACAAGAAGCATGAGAAGAAGAAGAATTAGGAGAAGAAGATGGAGAATAAGGAGGAGGAGGAGGAGGAGATGAAAAAGAAGAAGAAGGAGAAGGAGAAGGAGGAGGAGGAGGAGGAGCAAAAGAAGAAGGAGAAGGAGAATAAAAAGGAGGAGAAAATAAAATGTCAATGAGGTAGCAATGGGTAAAAAAAATCTAGAAAATATAAGTAAAATTCATGAAAGCATTGACACCCAAGTCAATGAGTTGGGAACCTAATTATCCATGAACATCACCATAACTGTGATTAAAAAAGAAACATCTTATATTAGTTCCAATCAAGCAAGCAACAAGATCCGAATAAAAAATTTAAATGCATTGGGATCACCGAGCTAAATGTCAGTTTGAGCTAACTAACTTAAACATTTCAAAGAAAAAGTCAGCTTACATGACCTATTTGAGTCCAGAGTTCTAGCAAAGTTTACATGGCATATATTGAGTTTGCTAACCTAACCGAGCCTGTGCTTACCTAGTTAAAGGCTATAGGTATTAGCTTGGCATCTCATGTCTACCAAGTTAAATAGGTTGTCACCAATCTATCCATTGTAGAAGGAATTTATGGAAACTTAAAGAAAAAAAATTGATTAAAAGAAAGAATCAACCATTTTTTATCTTTCACTATGAATTCCAAAGCAAAAAGAGTAGTTCAAACTTGAGCCCTTGAGAAATTTTGAGAAATTTTGTCAAAGATTATTCTTCCATCTATGATAATTTTTAAATCCTCATCTACCAACAAGATTAAGAAGGGATATGAGATGTTGTTAAGGAACACTATGTGTGAAGCCCAAAAGTTTAAGCTTTGTCCTATGATTGTAGAGGAGTTGGACCTGGTTAGTGCACATTCTCAAATTCCACCAAAGGTATTTCTAATTCATGATGTTATATATTTCTATCACTATTCAATTCTAGAATTAGGAACACTAGAGTTGAATCAAGAATATCAAGTGTTGTGTGTGCATGAAAACCTAAAACCCAAGCATAGACACCTAGAGATGAAGGGTTTAACCCATATCATACATATGTCAAAAGAAATTTCAAATAAAATGGTTTAGGTACATATTGAGTCATGTTCATGATATAAAATTATGGATCATAAACCCCATCAAGATCATGAAGAAAATGATTCAAAGGGTTACAAAATTGCCGATGCTTGATAGACCTAAGACAACTAAAACCCTAGGTTAGGTTGAGCTGACAAAGAAGAACCTTGTCAAGTGGGATGGCCAAGGAATAAATCTAAATAATATCATTGACATGGAGATCAAGTTTGTTATTAATGTGATTAAACATAAAATATATAATTTTAGCTGACCAAACAGTGTCCCATACAAAGCTATGGATTTGGCTTACAAGGTAGTCAAGAACAATGTTTTTTTTGACATCACCAAGTTGTAGTTGAAAAAGTTGAGAAAGAACACGGAAAGCATCTAGGAATCAAAGAAAAATCCATGTAATTTTGGTTCACTTTTAGCTTGCTTATTCTTTTATGTTTAGAATATTTTCTCTTGGAAGGCTAATATAATATGGAAGGAGGATAGACCCATTGTATATCAAATCAATGAGTACATAGCTAAAATGGGAGACAACTTTGAAGCCATCATGGAAGCATATTTATAAATTTTCAAGGAAAGGATGAAAAGAACATTTAGAACTCCAAAGAATCTAGTAGAGGACTATGAACAAGACATAGGTTTCCTTGTAGAATATAATAAGGTCCATATTTAGGTAGTTAGACCTAGAGTTTCATGGGTAAGACCCCTAGTCTATAATGTGAAAATTAATGATACTAAGAATATCATTGAGGCTCTTTTCAATGAGCTTGTAGACCCTAAAGCACCTTATGTTTGAACCTATGAGGAAGCAAAAACTAGGATTTCACTTGAAATCAAAATTCAGCAATTTTGAAGAGAGGAAGGAAGAAGATAGAAAAGATTAAGAAGGAGAATATGAAATCATGTTACCCCTTCTATCAGTTACCCTCTTTTTCTCATAGAATGTAAGGGTGATGGAATCTATTTACCCTCTTCTATTGATTACCCTCTTCTACTCATAGAAGAAGAAGAAGAAGAAGAAGAAGAAGAAGAAGAAGAAGTAGAAGTGGGAGAAGAAGAAGAAGTGGGAGAAGAAGAAGTAGCAAGAGAAGTAGGAGGAGGAGGAGGAGGAGGAGGAGGAGGAGGAGGAGGAGAAGTAAAAAAAGAAGAAGCAAGAGAAGAACAAGAAGAAGAAGAAGTAGGAGAAGAAGATGGAGAATAAGGAGGAGGAGGAGGAGGAGGAGGAGGAAGAGAAGAAGAAGAAGAAGAAGGAGAAGGAGAAGGAGAAGGAGAAGGAGAAGGAGGAGGAGGAGGAGGAGGAGGACCAAAAGAAGGAGAAGGAGAATGAAAAGCAGAAGGAGAAGGAGAAGGAGAAGGAGAAAGATAGGGAGATAGAGAAGGAGAAGGAGAAGAAGAGGAAGAGGAGGAGTAGGAGGAGAAGAAGGATTCATGTTGAACCACTACTTATGAAACATGGGTTAATGAGTTTGACTCAAAACCACACAGTTAAAATCCTAATAGCAATATCACAATTTGACTTGCTATGGAAATTATCTCCTACTTATCAATTGATGAGCTTAAGGGGATTTATAATGAATGGTTCATAAGTCACAAGACTTGTTGAAGGTTTTACAAATTAGGTTTCAATGTTTGGGTTTAACCAGGGAGGAAACTCCGTAGTTAAGCGTGCTCAGGCTGGAGTAGTACTAGGATGGGTGACCTCTTGGGAAGTCTTGATGCTACACCCCTATGAGCATCACCTAGATACAATGAGTTCTAAGTGTTCAATTCATTCTCTTGAGATATGGATTTATGTTGAATCACTACTCATGAAACATGGATCAATGAGTTTGACTCAAAATCACACAGGTAAATCTTGATAGCAATATCACAATTTGACTTGCTATGGAAATTATCTCCTTCTTATCAACTGATGAGCTTAAGGGGATTTCTAATGAATGGTTCATAAAGCACAAGACTTGGTGAATATTTCACAAATGGGGTTGCAAGCTTTCGGTTTAACCATGGAGGAAACTCTATAGTTAGGTGTGCTCAGGCTAGAGTAGTACTAGGATGGGTGATCTCCCAAGAAGTCTTGGTGCTTCACCCCTATAAGAATCACCTATATCTAATGAGTTATAAGTTTTCCATTTATTCTCTTGAGAGATGTATTCATGTTGAATCACTGCTCGTGAAACATGGGTCAATGAGTTTGACACAAAATCACATAGTTAAGTCCTGATAGCAATATCACAATTTGACTTGTAGAAATTATCTCCTACTTATCAATTGATGAGCTTAAGTGGATTTATAATGAATGGATCATAAGGAAAAAAACTTGGTGAAGGTTTTTCAAATAGGGTTTCAAGCTTTGCGTTTAACCATGGAGGAAACTCCATAGTTAAGTGCGCTCAAGCTGGAGTAGTACTAGGATGGGTGACCTCCCAGGAAGTCTCAATGCTTCACCCTTATAAGCATCACCTAGATCCAATGAGTACTAAGTGTTCCATTTATTCACTTGAGATATGTATTCATTTTGAATCACTACTCTTGAAACATGGGTCAATGAGTTTGACTTGAAATCACATAGTTATATCTTCATAGCAATATCATAATTTGAATTGTTGTGGAAATTATCTCCTACTTATCAATTGATGAGATTAAGGGGATTTATAATGAATGGTTCATAAGGAATAACACTTGGTGAAGGTTTTAAAAATAGAGTTGCAAGCTTTGGGTTTAACCATGGAGGAAACTCCATAGTTAAGCAAGCTCATGCTGGAGTAGTACTTGGATGGGTGACTTCTTGGGAAGTCCTGGTGCTTCATCCCTCTGAGAATCACCTAGATTCAATTAGTCTAAGTGTTCCATTTATTCTCTTGAGATATGGATTCATGTTGAATCACTACTCATGAAACATGGGTCAATAAGTTTGACTCAAAATCATATAGTTAAATCTTGATAGCAATATCACAATTTGAATTGACATGGGAATTATCTCCTACCTATCAATTAGTATATCATTGGAGTGGTCTTTAGAACTTGAGTATTAGCACTGAGGTAACTAGGTGAAGGTTTTTTTAATATGAAATTATAGCTGAGTTCGTAAGGTAATTATTTGGATTTGTATAAATGTGAGATATCTTTACAAATCCAAATATGTGAAAAATAATTTGAAAACATGTGAAAAACATATGAAGATTAAATAAAAGGATACAAAACTAGTATAAGATGAAAAGAAAAGTCACATTATGCTGATCATTTTGCATTGAATGAATCTCATATAGAAAATTGAGTTTCATAATAGAGATCAACTATTGGTTCATCCTAATAGGTGCATCAATCAAATCCTCTAACAAGGTGGACTTAACAATCTTACGCATAATCTCTTAACCAAATACATACTGTATTGTATTGTATAAATCATTTTACAAGGTGGACCTAATAGTCTTTAGTGCTCCTAATAGGGGAGATCACCAGAATTGATCAATTATAATCTTTAATACTTTAATTTTATACTTTGGTAGTAAAGATTGTGGGTATCATCCCCACCCTAGTTTTACTTTCTATTTGGAAGGTTTCTAGTTTCAAATATTGTGTCAAGTTTTATGAACATTTTATTGCTTTCAGTCTTTGATGCATGAAATTAGATTAGATTACTTAATAAAGGATGAATTAATGAATTTATGTAAAAAATTATTGGTTCCCAACTCACTCCCCCCTCTCAGTTACCTAGCCTATTCTACACTTCCAACACATGAAAGTAAAAACAAGACACTATTTGAGAGAAGATGAATCATAGCTTGAGAATAAAGAACCTAAAGAGTTGTAAATCTAGGGATAAGTCTAGATCGTACTCATAACATCAAAATTTCTAACTTGATCAAACAAAGGATTTCTAAAATGATCAAAATGACTAAAAAAATAGAAAGCACATGAAAATCAAACATAGAATATATTTTGTTGATTTGAAGACAAGATGCTCATATGTCAGACACTTGGGATTGATAAGAAAATTAATATCCCACTTTTATGCATGATATATATCCACAAGATTGAACTTATCCTGAGAAATCCGTGAAGATTCTTCTACTAGTTTGTTGTCTTTCTAGTTGATTAGATACTCCATATATTCCTTTCTTCTTGTACTTTGTCTATCTCTACTCCTTAATACCTTTTCAGTGGTGTATGATTTCCTCTTAAGATAGTTCTACTTTGTATCTAAATCATCATCCAAACTACCTTTGGCCTAATGATACTCATACAAATCTACAATGTTGAATGTCGGAGAAATATCCATATCCTCTTGTAACTCCACTTCATAAGTAATTTTGGAATCAAATTTCCTTAAAATACTACTCTTTCCTTGAACATACTCATCTTCAATTTTTTATAAGTTCCTACTAACTTGAAATCTCCCTCCCATCAAGTTTACTTCAACTTCATCTCCTAATATGAAATATTTATGTATTCTATTTCTACCAACCTTCCCCTTATATCTCTGATTTATGACCTCCAAATAATGTATAACATCCTCATATAAATCCTTCATGTGTTTTTAATATTACTTTGCTCAAGTACTCTTTTTATCATCTAATTTTATATCTCTCAACTCTATGCTCCCATAGGATTCATAATAGTAACTATCTCAAATGACATTTCTTCTCTATGCTACTATGAAATGAGCCATTATATGAAAAAAATTCTTATACCAAAACTAAATCTCAATTACTAGGTCTATCTCCAATCAAAATTCCCAAAATCTTGTTTGTTTCATTTATCTTTCCGTTTGTATATGGATTAATCTTATAAGTGAACTTTAGATCAATAGCTAACTTGATCCGATGTTCCTTCTAAAAGTATCCAAAAAACTTACTATCTCTATCTTAAACTATAATACTTTTTAGTAACACATGGAATCCCACAACTTTCTTCAAGACTAAGTTTTCTACATGCACTGCATGTGATGCCCTTTGACAAGGAATAAAATGTGACATTTTCAAAAATGTATCCACCACAACAAATATAGATTCATTACCATTTGTGTCTTAAGTAATCATGTAATGAAATCTATGCTATTATCTTCCCAAGATCTACTAGGTATGGGAAATGGTGTATACAATCTCACATCCTAACTACTACCTTTATCAACTTGACAAATTTTCTAACTCTAAATAAATGTCCTAACATCCTCACAAAATTTTAGCAAATAATACTTTTCAATCAGCAAGCTTACTAATTTTTTAATACCAAAGTGTTTGGCAAGTCCTCCATTGTGTTTGTCCTTAATTAGATTATCCCATATTGATTCTCTAAGTACACACAAGTAAACTCCTCTAAACAACATATCATCTTGAATGAAATATCTGATCATTTTCATCATTTAACTACTATTGGTTCCATATAATAGTTTCATGCATCTACAAAACTAGGATTCATCTCCTACAAAGTTTTCTTTTCATCAAATTTAAGCATTCCTATCCATATTTTTGTTATAAAAACTTGTTCTACTAACTCCATTATCTACTCTATTTCACTTTTCACTTCAATTCTTCAATATAGAAGTATAAATCTATAAGAACTCAACCCATCTCATATATCTCTAATTCAATTCCATTGACTACTTAAATATTACTATTCTTTCTTATTAGTGTACAACACAAAGTTCCTAGACAACAAATAATGAACCTCTAGTTATATAGATATTTTAATATGACATAGAATTCTAGATCATAAGTTGCATATGTTTTCTTGGTATCATTCAACTTATCACTGTAAAATGAAATAGGTTTTCATTATTGATCCAATACAGCTCCAATTACATTCCCACTTACATCATAATGCACTTGAAATGCCTTATTAAAGTATAGTAAGGCAAAAACTAGCTATTCAACTAATTTTTACTTCAATAATTTTAAACAATGATGAACTCTATGTATCCATCTATAATGATTCTAATCACCTCTCAGGGTCTTTATCATGCCATTAAAAATGGAATAAAAATTACTAATAAATTCTTATTAAAAGCTACCCATAAGATTCCATAAAATGGTATAACTTCTCCAACATTCTCTAGAGTAGTGTTGGCCTAAAGTATCTAGAAGACAGAACAATAGATGGATCGGTATACTTACTTGTCAAAGGTTTTTTTGTTGATGTCAACACATACAAATACACTAAGACCAATAGAGAGGGGTGACTAGCTACCTATGATGTATGAATCTAGTTTACAAGATTTATTAAAGAAGGGAATAATTGCAAGCACAAAAAAATTAGTGAAAGATGTGATCCACTTAGAAAAAGTAGGTTCAATGAAGTCTATGAAATCTGAAGGACACAAAGTGGAAGGAAAGTAGAGAGAATAGTGAGTTTTCTTTTCTAGGTCAAAATGGTAAACATGGCATAAGATACCTATGACTACCTAGTCATGAAGAGGGTAATGAGTGTACTCAACATCACATTTAATAGTGATGGGGAATGGATCAAGGAATAGTTTAAAGAATTAAAATTTGATTTTTTTTCAATAATATAAAGCTATAAAGGGCACATGAAACCCATACCCCTTGTACAAATACAAAACATTTGAAAACGGTAGTGCACTAGTATGTAATAGGAAGTCAAACTAGTAGTAGGTCTAAGAATTCAAACTTTGAATTCACAGATTAGTAGTGCCAAGCAAAAATGGAAGAAAATATAAAAGGAGGAAGAGTTTAATGAGGACATATTATGTTGTTGAGTGATTACCCAAAGAGCTACAAGAGATTAACTAAGTGAAATCTCAAGGAGTAAAGAAGAATGATAAGATAAAAGTCACCTTCTAAGAGTTATCGTGCTAAGGATACACTAGTAAGCCTAAAAAGTATAAGGTTATTTTGTGCAAGAGAAAGGGGATCCAAGCACATAGGTGATCAAGGTCTAATGTTGTAGATCCAAGAGAAGGGAGATCATAGTTCTAGATAGATCAAAAAAGCTAAAGAAGTATTGATTTGAAGCTAAGTATAGTATCTATCTATTAGATCATTCCCTATTGTTTACTCACCTTTACAATAATAAATCCTATCAAGGTTGGACCCTAATAGGTTCTTTTTATAAATCCCCTAATAGGGTGACATTTTTATTTAACCATTCTACTCCTAACATAGAGAGACTTTAATAGGTCTCATCCAAATCTCTTACCAGGTGGCTCCTAACAATGTAGGGACAATCCATTGACTAGGTGCAATTCAAAAGAGTGAAATCTTTGTGAGGATCAAGCCACACACTATGGTTTTTACCCTAATTAGGTTTCCACAAGATAAATATTGTGTTATTGTTTCTATTTTCATGTTTTATGTTTTTTTCTTAATCTTGACTAGCTAAGTTATAGTTAGCATTGGCCTATACATAAGTGTGAGCTATGATCTAGAGTAAAAAATTAAAATTAGTAAGTATACTAATTCAACCCTCCCTCTCTTTTTTTATGCTAATATTTGGTAGGACTATCAATTAGTATCGGAGCCTAAGTCCTTAGAAGATAAGAGTTTAATATCTCCATGAAGAGCTCAAGATGTTTACAAGAGGTGCATCATAGTTTTCTAGGGTGAAATAGAACTCATGGTATAAAAAGATGTGTCTACATCTAAATAATGTTGGAGATTCTTATTCAACCCATGCATCTCAGGTCAAATATGTTAAACCTTATGGTCAAATAAATATAAACCAGTTGAAAGAAAAGGAGATACACATAGCCAGAATGGATGGTTTACAGAGCACCCATTCATATTCCAAGTACAAAGATGTGGATGAGTTTGAGATATTATATAATATGTGGGAGAAGTTTAAATTCATCCATGGTAGAGAAAAGTATGTCATAAGGAATTAAAATGAAAGCCTGAGCAGAAAGTTTGATTTTATGAGGATATAAGAAGGGGAAGAGATTTAAGCCTATGGTAAGTAAGTGAAGGATGACATGCTAGTCATTTGAGCATGCAAAGGAGTAATAAAACATGCATGTCTAATAAAGGTATTGAGAACCTTGCTACCCAAATATGCCATAAGAGTGTCATCCATTTAGGAGCTAAGAACTATAGACAAGATGGAGGTATCACATCTTGATTCCTTGATAGGAAAGTTCATTGCCTTTGAACTTAGAAACTTCAAGAATGGTCAATCACCTAAGGTTGAAATAGCATTCAAATCCTCTATTGCATTCAATACAACACTAAATAAGAAAGGAGAGGAAAAGACATCCAAATGTAGGATAGAAATGGAGAGCTTGTATATTGAAGAGTCCAAAAGAGAAGAGTAGGAGTTTGTATTCACAAAAAGAATTGTCAAAGGAAAGGGGAAGTACAAAGTAAGATTCCTTTCAAATTCTTTAATTTCAAGAAGTTAGGACATTATGCTACCAGATGTCTGAACACTATGAGGAATGAGAATGCTAACTAGGAGGGAACAAATGAGAAGTAGTCAAACAACAAGGAAAAGGAGAAGAAATGATGCCATCTTGTTGAGGAAGATGTGACTAATAAAGATTAAACTAGTGCTAATGAAGAGGATGAGGATGGAGTATCCTTTTTTTCTATCACAAAAGAAAGGGTAGAAAGAACCCTAAAAACCAATAGTAGTATCCATAAGAACTAGATAATAAATAGTGGTTTCTTGCACCACATGTCTGGTGATAGTAGCAAGTTGCACAAGGTCTAGGCCTATGATAGAGGAATAGTAACATTCAAAAACAATTTTCCATGCATAGTGATAAGTAATGGTATTCTATCATTAAATGAATCTACTACCTGTGAAGGTATATATCTATTGGAATGATTAAAATATAACCTATTGAGCATGGCTCAACTAATGGACAAAGATTATAAGTTTGAGATTAAAAAAGGAACTTGAAAGATATTTGTCAAGATAGGAAGGCTGCTAGCTACATGAGAACAAATTAGAGGTAATATTTCTATCTCAATATTTATGTTAATACTTGTATGGTAGCTAGAAATGATAATAGTTGGTTATGACATAGGAGGCTATTATTGTGTAAATTTTGAAATTTCTATCAAAGTAGGAAGGAATAACTATGTAAGGGGTTCACTCCTATTACTAAACTTGACAATATCATGTATAAAGATTGTCAACTAGGAAAGTTAGCAAGTTCAAGTATCTCCAACAAGTCATTCACTTATGAACATGTATTAAATCTAATTCTTGCTAACTTGTATAGTCCCATGTGGAAAAAAAGTGTATCTTGTGATAAATACTTTATGTTATTTATTGATGAAATTACTAGAATTTTGTGGACTATTTACTTGAAATAAAAGTCAAAATCCATCTACATTTTCAAAGTAGACAAAGAAAATGTGGAAAGGAAGACAAATATAGCATTGAAATGCTTGAGATCAGGCCATGGAGATGAGTTCACATCACATGAGTTTGAAAGCTACTATGAGGATCATGGAATCAAAAGATAAATGTTATCTCCCATGACACTTTCACACAATACTATTTTAGAAAGAAGAAATAGAACCATCATAGACTATTATAGAACATTGATGGTCCAAAATATTTTTTTGCACAAATCTATTGGAGAGAAACTGTAAGAACTACTATGTACACCTTGAATAGGGTACACGTGAATAAAGGGAAAAATAAGACTCCCTACAAAATATGGTTTCATCACACACCATCCATCGACAACTTCAAGTTATTCAAAATAAATTTCTACATTAGGAGAGATGAATACCAAGGAAAGTTTGAGCCTAAAAGTGATGAAGGTTTCTTTCTAGGATACTCTACCAAGAATAGGGCATGCAAGTGCTAGAATCTTCAAAAAAACAAGATGATGGAATCTACCAAAGAAACACAACCCTAGATTTGTGATTAAATCTCAAAACAAATACAAAACCAATATTTAACAATTTTACTCATAACTATTGTGATTGCAAAAGAAGACAACCTTCCTTGTCACTTTATGAGAATTTTAATAGCTTTGGATAAATTTAAGAATGTAGGAGTTGATCCTTAAAGATTATTTTGAGACTAAGAGTAACAAAGAGGGGAATTCTATGAATATCGAATCTTCCTTCCATGTTTCTAAAAGTGACATATAAAGATAAAATATCCCTTAACCTTGACATTAATTTTATGACATGGGAGAATCTTTACTTTGGAGCAATCTTGCATCAACCAAAATTATTCAATGTTTGATTTGAATGATTTTGCTAATTTTCCAATCTATTTTATCGTATCAATGAGGAGGATAGGGAGCCCCTACTATTATATTCATCCTTTGTTTGATTGAGTAATCACTTGTGATTTTTGGAGTATTATATAGACCTAGCCTTTTTCTTATACCCATTTTCATAGATCTTTTGGTGCTTTTTCTCTTGAGTTATGATTAATCTTCTCTTAGGTAGTGTATTCTTGTCAATTTAATGTTCATTGGTGAATTTTGATCTTGTGATTGAAATCTATGATCATGGATCTTTGGGGGTGAATTAAATGATGGTCTTGGATAATTATAGTACATAAATCTAGGACAAAAGGATTTAAAATGTGCAATACCATTTGTTCCTTATGATATAGGATTAGGCCTACTTCATGTATCATATTTCTCATTCTTACAGAATATTCTTGAGGTTAACGGAAACATGTGTCACAACCTTATATATTTTAATTTATCTATCTCTAGAGGTAGTATTTCATGATTAAAGGGATGGCAATAAATTGATGATTAGAAACATGGTTTTAAAAGGGGAGATGATAAAAATAAAAAACATTGAATTCACCTTCCAAATTAAAGTATTTCATGAAAATAACACATACATAAGGCTAAATATCCTATAACTTAGCCAAATTGAAACCATCCTCACATTTAAATGACTTCTTGTTGTGTTAGAAAAACTAGTTCAAATTGGTTGGGTAATTTTTTGGAATGATTTGATTCCATTTTCTTAACTTTCTAGATCTAGTAGTAACCTCTTCATTAACTTCAAATATGATGCCATTAATAGTCACTTTTCTCCCATTCTAGGAGGAAACAAACTAGTGAGATAAACACTCATCATGTCACACACTCCATAAATTGGGAAATCTTACCCTTTTTGAAAACAAACATAATAGAAAGGTAATTTTATAAATATTATCAACATTATCAAGGTCAAATTTTAGCCTATCACCACCCATGAATTTCACAACAAGACCCAGACTAGAGCAAGGATAAGCTCAAAAGAACTAAAACTAGTAAGTTTAGCAAGAAAATAACCCAAGAAAAAGAAAAGATCTTGAAATTTAAACATTGAGAACAAAAGGATCTCTTATTTAAAAGAAAAGGTAATAATGAGCCTCTTCATTATTACCATAAATGAAATTGTATTATCCCTTGTTCTAAGTACACATAGACACATGTGATGTGTTACAAGTTCTGAAGTGAAATAAGTTGAAAATGATAATTGAAATATCTCCAAATATGAAGATAGTTTTCGATATGAGAATATAAATTTCCAATGTTTATAAGATGAATCCAGCTTACATTATGACTAGGCCATTTCCAAGTATAGTTTATATGAAAATGATAATTTTCCCCAAGTTAAAACTCTTAGAGTAAGATGAACAAAATTTTTATGTATTCATTAAAGAATAGAATTATCAATGATGAAAAATTAGAGCTATGAATACTTAGTTTTAAGATATTACAATGAAAAAAAAGATGCAATATTATTATTATTAGTAAGGCCACTTTAGAGTATACCAATAAAATTGGAGAGATAAATCAGTGATTTGAGGATAACTATTCAAGACAAAAAAAAAATGAGGAGTCTTCCCATTATTGAAATATTTTATAGTTTTCTTTGGATATTGAAGAAATTTTATCTAAGAAAAAATCAAATAAATCAAGGGAAAGTGATAGATTTTTGAAAGTGTGACATCAACCAAATAGGAATTAGATGTTGGAAATATAAGTATTGAAATTAGTTATCACACCATACAAATAAAAAGGATAATCAACTGCACTCGTTAAAAACGTAGAATATTTAGAGAGTCGATGTCTATATTGATTAAAAAGTTATTTTCATTAAAAAAAACAAAGAAATTTGATTCTATTCAAAGAAAAAACCTTTTTTTGACTTTGTATACTAGAAAGAAAGTAATATAATGTTATGATTATGATTGTGGCTTCAATAATTTAGTGTCAAATTAGATGATGAGTAAACTTGAGTTAAATGGTGTGACACACCCAAATAAATGCAAGTTATTCTAGTTATTGTAAAAAATGTTCAAATTGATGAATATGGAAATTTTGGTAAGTATCAAATTAGGGCCTTGGTATGATATATGTTTGTTTTTTTTCCACTTTTTGTTTAAAATCATGGAAATGTTAGTGAAAATTCATATGTGGTAGATGAGAAAATATGCACCATAAAAAGGATGACTCAATATGCTTTAATTCAATGAGGAAAATAATAAAAATAAATAAGCACTCACACATTGTGTTTTGTATTTGGTGAGAAATGATAAAATTACATTTTTTCAATTCAAGATCAAATCCTAGACTAACACCATTCTAGAATCCCATCCTGTATTTATTTTTTTAATGGAAATTTAAATGCCTATTTTTTTAATTTTTTTTTCTATTAAATATGGTTACTCTAATATGATAATTACAAACATTGATTAAGGAATCTATTTTCCCGCACCATTTGAGGAGTTATAGAATTCTTTACATCAACAACTAGTAATAAAAAATCCCTAGTGAGAATACCTATTTAGATTTATTACCCATATCTAGCCTCACAAAGTAATAATGATCTAAAAATATTTTGCAAAAGCCAATCTACATGAATTTTCATCCTAACACCAATAATTAATTAGATTCATAAGCACTTATTTATACAAGGCACTATTGGAAATATAATGGAGAAGTAAGATATTGAGAGAGGGAGGTGAATCAAGATCTATCAAACTTTTACCACTTCAAATAGGAATCACATTTAAACTTAATTCACCACACATCTCAACCTTAACCTTAACCATGCATCATCATGTAACATGTAATATCATATCTAACATTTAATAACATGAATAACACACATAAGAAATTGATTAACACATAACACTAGATGTGGTAATGTAGAAACCCTACAAGGTTAAGGTAAAACTATAGTGGGGATGACACCAAGAATATTGCCACTATTGCAAAAATAAAGTGTGCCTGTTAGGGCTATGATTTTGATCACTTGTAATTATCTACCCTATGAGGGCTCTACTGTATTAAAATATTCCAAGGTTATTAACTCTACCTTAATTAAAGGATTTATACATCATAATAAAGTGAGCATTTTGTTATGGGATTTATAATAGGTCTATTAGGGACACTTTGTTAAGAGATTCACCTAATATATTGGTTAGAATGTAATCAATACCATGGTCCTTTGATTTGTACTTGAAACATCTCTTTTGTTTCCATTATGTAATCACCTCACTATGGAAAATATGGAATATCTCCTCTATGCACTGCCAGGTCACCTTAGTCTTTCAACCTTTGATTTACCTTCAACTACACAATCCTTTTGCTAATAACTTTAAAAAAAAAATTATGTCTTAAACCCCTGTTTTACAATCATCTAAATAAAATTCTAGATCTTGATCAACAATTACGATTCATCCTTTTGTCTTTTTAATCATTCCATTTTTTCTGATTACTTGATCGCATGACATAGAGATTAATGATTCATAATTATATGTGTAATTGCCTCCTTGATTCTCACCTCAAATGTGGAAACACATTTCTAGCTCACCAAAAATGGTTTACCTATGAGTTTGTGCCATTGCAACTTAAATACAAAAATTTTGATACTCAACACATATAGCTTCTAGCGCTCATCTATGCTTCATCCTTCATGTTGTCGCTCACCATGAACTTGACATAGACAAAATTGAATCTACCTTCTAAATTACTTAGCACATGTTCCATCCTAAATCACTTGGAAACCACTAAAATTCTTGGTGAATATGGATTTCTTAGTGATGCTTACATGAACTCAACAACCATAACTACCTTGGTACATACAGAACTTATTCACTTCTTTACTTTTTAGCTTGGCTTATATGATGGCTCAATTGAAGTGATAATCGATCAAAATTTCCTAGTAAATGGATAAGTGTTCTACACTAATAGACAAGTTACCTTTAGGGTTAACAGGCACCAATTCCCTAGTTGAAATAATTAAACACTAGATGATATAATAAGTAACCACCGTCAATAAAGTAAACAAGATGTAAAATGCAAAATGTGAATCATGTATACCTCTCATACTCAAACTACATCACCATTCAATACTTATCTTCTAAAAACACTCACATAATATGTATAAGTTATCCATCATAGTTCACAAACATTGCAACATAACTTCTCATTATTGATTAAATCACATGCAAATGTTTAGCCACTTTTACTAGCAACTACACATTGAAATGGAAGTTATATGAAATATATGTCCATTCCAATGATATTCATATATATCTATAATTATTTTATTTTCAATTCATCTACATATTATTAAGGATGCCACAAGATTGAGATGGAGGAATGAATATATCTACTCCAAATCTTTAAAAAAATATAACACAAATGGCTATTGGTTATTTATGTCCAACATAAACATGAAATAAAGGTATTTCAATATAAATAGTAACATGTAAACATCAAATTTTACATGGAAATGTTGTGTTAAAAACCATGGTGAGAATCAAATTCACTATTTGAATTAAACCTCAAAAATATGTTGGGACATTGGACAAGAAACACATTTCACTTAAATAATCTTCCAAGATAAGCCACCAACCTTGAGGAAATATATATTATATTTAAAATAATTAAATATGAATTGTATAGTGTGTACTATCTTAAAATGGACACAATTAATTTTGAGACCTTTTAGCCCTCCTTATTTTGGTTTTAGTCTATTTTTTCTCTCCTCTTCCATTTCATATTCCTTCATCATATCTCACTTTTCAACATGGTCTTTTAGGTACCATCTTGTTACCCTTTTGACCATATCTCCTATTTAGTTCACTATCTCTCTGCCTCATATGTGCCATATTTTGGAGCTTTTTGTGTCACCCAAGACTTGTCCTCATGGACTAGGTCAACTTAGATCAACATTTCTAGACTAGGTTGACCTAGTTCGAGCTAGTCCTCCTAGGTTGACATATTCCTTGACTAGGTTGAACCAGGTCAACCTAGTCCCTGATAATTTTGGAGCTTAGGGATCAAAAGGCCTTGAGGGTTAGTTAGTTTGTTACCATTACCTAGTCAGCCTAAGTTTTTTTCACAAAAATAGTATAAAAGGAAACCTATGGGCCTCATTTTCATAGGATCTCATTCTCAAGTTATCTTCTCACAAGAAAGAAAGTACTCAAGGTATTTTGCAAGCAATTATTTTCAAGAATTCAAGTCCAAGAATCTCCTTATAACATCAATTTTATTACTTCAAGATGGTAGTGGAGTTTGGCTGTAAGAATAAGCTCCATCACTCCAATCCATTCGAGATATTCTATTACTCATCCATGAAATGTGACATTCATATCCATACATGAGGTATATATTTCCTTGATTTTCTTATGGTTTCTTTGAGTTAAGGTTATGCACCTTCATAATTGATCACATATCAAAGGTGATTGTATCTGTGGAGGTAATTGTATCTTTCATTTGATGTTATTTTGATGTACTACACGAAAGTATTTTATTTGCATTTATATTTATCAATTATGGTTAATTCGTTAACATAGGGATTGACCAAGGCAATGTTGAAGTTGATGAAAAATCAACCCCACAACTCTCAAGAATCACCTGCATGCAAATACATGTCATAGAAAGAGAGAAGTAAAAGCTATCGAGACTATAATTTGTAGATCCATAGATAAGAAATTATTGAAGAGAAAAAAAGGATATTGTTATTATCAAAAGTGAGTCAATAAATTACAAAGAGATCAATCCTTATAAAAGGAGATCAAAATCCTAATAGGTAAAACCTAGGTTGCATGATAATAATTAATAAAAAAATTAATTATTAGATGCCTAAAGTTTAGCTTAAATAAACTAGAGATAATAAGTGACTTAATAATTAAATCAAAATTATTTAATTAATAAGGAAATATCTTATTACTCTAACACCCCCTTCCCCATTAAGATAAACTTAGGGAGTGGCTAAAAACCTAGAAACTATTCCTGAAAAGAAATTTGGGCCCTGACAACAAGGTATGATGAGTTACTCAAGCATAACCATATCTTTGTAAAGAGGAGAAATAGGGAAAAGCACATGGGAAAAATCATACTCCAAAAAGAGATGGAAGTAAAATATTCTAGAAGATAGGAACAAAAGGATGATCATGAAGAATACCATTGAAGCATGGAACTACAAACACTGCCAAACTATTGATCTAAAGGATCTCCATTGTATAGAATCTGACTAGGTAGAGAAGAGTAAGTCTGAAGAGATGATCAATCGAAGATGAAAATTATCTTCATGGCCTCCAAAAATAGGAATGAAATAATGTCTATATGGTAAATGATCCATCTCACTAAAATGTATAGGTATCTAGCCACTGCAATCACCTCGTACATAGGATCAAATAATAAATATATAGCTCACTCCATCAAACTTAGAAATAAATAGAACCAATATAACCCCATATAATATAGAGAGGTAATACATGAACACTATAATTGAATGCAATATCTCTTGTAGAAAGAAGAACTGGGAACATTGAGAGTGCAAAAGAAGTACAAACACCTATAATGGAATGTGTCATTGACACATCATGAGACTAATGTCATGGAAGAAACTCGTTAAAAAGGAAGATGGTGAATATGGCCAACATGAAACCCCCCAACGCACTTTGTAATGTAGTGTGGGTACAAAAAAACACAAAGATATGCAAGATCCCGAGATACAATAGAGTGGCACTTTATCTTAGTGTGTTTGCAAAAATACTACAAAAGGATGTCAACAAAGATCAAAAGAGATATAAGCTTGATACAAGAGATATTAAAACCCATGAAAAATATCTAAAACAAAAAAATTAAGCTCCAGATCTTCATGCTTGTACTCTGATACCATGTTGAATTTGATGAAAAATCAACCACACAACTCTCAAGAATCATCTACATGCAAACACCTATGACACAAATAGAGAAGCAAAAGGTATGGAGGCTAGAATTCCCAGATCCATACATGAGACAATCTTGATGAGAAAAAAAATAGATTTTTATTATCAAATGTGAATCAATAAATTACAAAGGGATCAATCCTTATAAAAGGAGATCAAACACCCTAACCAATAAAACCTAGGTTGCATGATAATAATTAATAAAAGAACTAATTGTTATATGCCCAAAGTTTAGCTTAAGTAAACTAGAGATAATAAGTGACTCAATAATTAATTAATAAAACAATATCTTATTATGCTAATAAGAAAGCCCTCATCAAACCCCAACCCCCAAACCTTTCCTTTTTCTGTTGATTTGTAGGTAGGGGAACAAAAAGAATCACAAATCTATGACCTATAGTTCATAATATATATAGCGTCATATGTTTTGGAGTCACTGACTATATCAACCTAATTGTAGGACATCCTTTTAAGTTGACATAGTCATTAAATCTCATATTTTGGGGAGATTTATAGGTTTTCATCCTTTCATCATTTCATTCTAAGATCCAAAATTGAAAATTTAGAAAAGATTCATATCCAAAAGTTCTTGAGCTTAAATACATCTTCCTCTATGTATTTCAAGGTGATTCTTTCACATTCCATTTCCTTTCATATTGTTACCCTAGATTTGCATCTTAATTGGGTTGTCTGTATACACATAACATCTAGATTTATATTTCCTAAGCAATTAGTTCAGTTTCACATTCATATTATCCTATTAAGGGCCTAAGAGAGTATTTAATTTGTATTAAATTCATCTTTGCAACCTAAATTTAGTATTACCACCCCTTTTCCTTTGGGTCCTAACTAATCTAAATCAAATCATAAGTGGAATCATACTTAGAAATTCTCCTCTTTTTCTCACACATATATTTGAATGGTTTAATGACTGTGAAAAGTGAAAGTCTACATCCTATTTTAAGTGCTTCCATTTTACCACTAAACATTTTGGTGAACCTAACTTCTTACTCTCTTTCTTGGAGTTTGATATTCTTCTTTTTGCAATCTCTCTCTTCTTTGGCCTTAGCTTCACCAAACTAAACATTTTTGTGAAGTTGATGTTAATATTGTTTGTTGCACACATTGCATAATATTATTATTTTATTTTATTATGTAATGTTGAACCTAGGAGCACCTAAATGATCATGCAACATGTAAAGAATCCCATGGAGTATACTTGATGAGTTGTATTGTAACACTATGATAATGTTTGATGTAATTATCTAATATTAGGGAAAGGAAATTAAATGTCCAATATTAAATGTGGGCTCAATGGGTTATGTAGTAGATGGTTTATATAATACCACTTAGTATTTTTGTCAGATTTTCTTCTATATAAGTAGACACAAGAGTAGTTGTTGTATGAAAAAGGCACAATACAAAAAAGGGAAAAGGGTAAAAAGGAAAGTTGAGCAAGACAAGGCTTGACAAGTTAGCCAAGGGATCATTTGTGAAAGTTGGAAGTATGACATGTGATGTGTGAACTCATTTTTGTTCATATGGATTACTTAGTTGTGGCTATGCATTTGACTGTTTCCATGGTTTTATTGCAATGATATTTTTTCTAAAATAATACAGAGTGATAGATGCTTTTGGAGGCTAGGCTTTTCCATCAATGAGGGTTTCCCTAGGTATATCTTGTGTCACATTTTTGTGGGTATGTTGTCTATTCTATTGCATGCAGATTTCAATTACATATTTATTTCTAATCTATTATAATCTATGTGGAAATGGTTATATTCTTTGTTGCAAATTTCCTTACAAATGGTATGAGAGCTATGGTTTAATTGCTGTAACCCTAGATTGAATCCACGGGAATGTATGAGAGGATAAAAGAAAGGGAATGATATATGGGTTTTGTAGGTGGTTAAGTATATATCTAAGGGTTTTGGGTTTACTGTTATTATGGGATGTTGGTAGATTTTGGGCATGTGAAATTTTTGGTGAAAAGGATTTTTCAGATTTTCATTTAAATGAAGGTTTTAGGGTAGTGAGGTGGTTGTAGAAATGACCTCTTAGGGAAAAAAAAAGAGAGCCTTACCATTGAATCTAGATCGATGTTTCCATAAATTTTGATATATAATATGCTCCAATTTGGCCATGTTGATATAAAATGCAAAATGTCTTTAGTTTCAATCTGTAATGACCACCAAATTTAATCCCATCACAATTTTTTTCACCAAAAAAAAATAATAGTGAAAATGATAAAAAGATTATCTTAGTAAAAAGGTCACAACTTTCTCTTAGGATGTCAAATTTTGGACTTCTTATAGCCATTAGAAAGATAATTTAGAGCACTAAAACTTGATGTAGGTTTGATTTTATGATTTTGAAATTTTGTTAGGTGTTAAGTGGCAAAAAGTTAGATGAATTTTATTTTGTCCATAGATTTGGGCATAACTTGGGCAAGCAGAGTCATATTTTGAATTTTGAGTAGTCAAAGGAAAGCTCTTGGAGATCAACATACATTAAATAAGATTTGGTATATTTTTGGCATGATTTATTTGGTGATATATTGATCTAAATGGTTTATGATATACATTGAATATGGTAATATTTTGAGTTTATGACACTATATATTTTAGAGAATTAGATTTGATGTCATTGTATAATCAATGTATATTTTAGATTAGTCTCATGATGATATGATTATCAATGTTTTATTTGGATATGTATGATGACTTGTTGGGTTTACAAGTTGTGCAATGTTATAAGTAGTCTATACTTACAAGTTGTATTTATGGCTTGAATATGGGTTGTTTTTGCCAATTGATCTTTAATTATTCATGAATGTTCAAATTGGTGGCTTTGATTTGGGTTGTCAATGCCCTTAGTCACATTATTTAATAATTTTCCTTTATGCATAAGGGATAATATGTTTTTATCACATACAGTCATGGTAGATTATTTTGGTTGAGTATTTTATGCTAATAGGTTGGACACTTTGAGACTTAGATGCTAGATTCATGGATGTGATCATTGTTCCATGGATTTTGGTATGATATGATTGGTTATATAGGTACATCCTTCATGTTCATTAGCTTGGATTCCTTATTTGGTTATGGTGGTATATCTTCTTAGTTGAGGCTCATGGATACTTGGTTTCTTTTGAGCAGCTCATGACGTGTACTTTGAGTTGTTTGATGGTTTGATGACTTGGTTGATTCTAATGGTTAGAGGGTGGTTTTTATTCATCATGATGTCATGGAGAGATTTGATATGTAGTTTAGTGGGAGCTTGTGTTAATGATAAAGTGGTAGTGTACAATTACTTCCTAGTATGGTTTGTATCTTCTTAGTTTGGAGATCTTGGTTTCACTTGGTACTAACACTTTGGTTGTGTGAGTGTAGACCTAGAGGATATTCATGTACGATATGGCTATTATGATGCCATTTTGAATAAGAGTTGTTGGAATTGATATACTTATTGAGTATTTATAGATGTTGGAGGTTTATTTTAGATTCTATTACTCCAGAAGCATCTTTGACATTTGCATGGTGCACCTGTTATCTCCATGGTGTATGGATATTGTTCTTCATGGTTTGTGGAGATGGTTTTCTTCATGGTGAGTAAAGAAGGTTAAATCTTAAAGACTCATGGGGTTCTTGGTAAAGGTGAGGTTTATGATTCCATTTGACATGTTATCTTTGGTACTAGGATGGTTTCATTATTATGTCATTTATATTTTTGACATGTTATGGTATTTTCATACGGATCATGTTATCTCTTAGTTGAGATTGTTTAGATCATGTTGTCATCTTTATTTTTCAGAGGCCATGGTTGGAACTTTGACATTGATCTTGGTTTAAGTTTCTCTATATTGAGTACATTGATCATTTGTTGAATACTTCATGATATTTTTATGGTTCATTTGGAGTTGGCATAGATTGATTGGTTATATGTACTCATAGATACTTAGTGATCATGATGATGCTGATTTCTCTTAGATTAGAGAAGTATTTGTTGAGAGAGTTGATGGTTTCAATAGGAAGTTCGAGGGGAAATCATGTGTTATGTATTTTGGAGACAAAATTGTTCTTAGATGAGTCTTGGTTGGAGACTTGGATATCTTGATGAACATTCTCATTCCCCACTTTTGGTCTACTTAGTGATTTTGTACTGAGAGGTATAGCCTATTGTTTCTCTCATGTGCATTATATTTATTCTTGTGTTTTATGATATGAATCTTGAGCTATGGTACATGAGTTAGTTCTCTAGGTTTCATTTGAGAGATGGTTTGGCATTGGTTATCTCCTTATGCATATGCCATTATGTTGGTTGAGATGGTTTTATATTGGGCATGTTCCTTGGATTAGGAATGGTAATTCCTTGGTTTATGAATGATTTATGAGTTTGATCTTCTTGTGAGAGGCTTACATCCATGATTATTTGTATGGTATGGTTTGGGTGTTGTTGTGGGCTCTTGTTGGGGTTCTATAGAGGAGATCATATGCTTGGCATAGTTTACATCTAGATGTGTGTGTAGAAGGATATGGTATAGTTTATTATTTGCATAATTTCTCTTTGGTCTTGGTTATCTTACTAGATATTTGGTTTCACTTACATTGGATTTGAGATTGGTTGGATATTGTTATCATTGGTTTATGTTAATGTATGTCATTTGAGAGGCATGGTTATTCCTTTATCTCCCTTTTTTGGTTGTAGAGAACTTGTGAGTTTTGGAGACTTGCTGTGAGATTTTTTCTTACAAGTTATTGGCTTATGTCTTGTGAATGCTCTTGAGACTACATGGATTCACTTCTTTGAGATGTTGTTAGTGGATTGGTTGCAAATTTGACATTATCTTTTGTAGTGGGATCTTGTTGGTGTTTATGTGGAAGGTATTCCTCTTAAGGCTTGTGATTGTAGGTTACATATTGGATATGTGGATGATGTGTGTTCATTTGGTATACCTTTGGAGGTATAAATAGCTGGATGGGTTGGCACTTGATGTGGGTGTTATTTCAGCTATGGATATTTGACAACTATAGATACATGTGATTATATTTGTATTAGGAATTTTGTTCTTAAAATTTTAGCTAGTGTAAGATTTTATGATCTTTGAAGGTGATAGGTTGGGTGGCTTTCTCTATGGATGCATTCTATGTATGTCTAGTGGAAGTGGCATAATAAGAGGTGGCTTCATTCATGTTTGAGATGCTAAATACTTTGATTTTGTTATGGGTACCAAGATGGAGTACTTGGTGTACTTTGATCCATGATGGTTGATGTGCTAGGATAGATTTTTCCCTTGTTCATTTATGTGGAAATGAATTAGCCAGGTGCATTATATAGAAAAGGTGGGAGATTATTCAGATTATATGTATTTCACACAATGCATAATATTATTTATATTATTTTATTTTATTTTATTATGTAATTTTGCACCTAGGTATTGTAACATTGTGATAATATTTGATGTAATTATTTAATATTGGACAAAAGAAATATAATGCCCAATATTAGTTGTTGGGTCAATAGGTTAGGTAGAACATGGTTTATGTAATACCACTTGGTGATTTTATGGGACTTTCTTCTATATAGGCATCTACAAGGATAGTTGTTGTGTGAGAAAGAGATAAGACAAAAAAGAGAAAAGGGTTAAAAGTAAGTCAAGCAAGAAAAGGCTTGATCGGTTAGCCAAGGGAGCATTTGTGAAGGTTGAAAGCATGGCACATAATGTATGGATTCATTCTCTTTCACATGGATTGCTTGGTTGTGGCTATGTCTTTGAAGGCTTCCATGGTTGTATTGCGATGATGTTTTCTACTGAATAACACATGGTGATGGATTCTTTTGGAGGCTAGGCTTTTCCCTCAATGAGGGTTTCTCAAGGTATATCATGTGTCACATTTTTTTGGGTATGTTGTCTATTTTCCTACATGTGGATTTCAATTAAATGTTTATTTCTTATATGTTATAGGTTATGTGGAAATGGCTATATTTGTTGGTGTAATTTTCCTTACACTTGATGTCTTTCACCCTTCTTTTTTGTTTTGGAGTAATATCCCTTGATCTCCCTTATTAACATTGGGTATTTAGTATTTACCTTCTTTTGGCGAACTCGAAATCCTACCCACTTCTCTTGGAGTTAGATATTTCTTTCTTGAAATCTCCCTTATTTTGTAATATCTCTCTTTTTAAGTTATAATTTTGTGTATCTAGGTCTAATATGCTTGCGTAGGTGGTATTTAGATCTCCTTTTCCATTGTTTTCATATAGCTTTCATTTTCATAATAATAAAAAGAAAAAATGTACTTGATTTCTTTTTAATGGGGTTGTTCACTTTCTTTTCAAGCTTCATTCATGATATTCAAGACATTCCATTTTGTGCATATGATGATGCTTTGATACGTTCTTTCATTTAGTATAAATATGACATTCATTTAATACACATTGATGCAATTGATCTTACTTTAGGAAGTTTCCTAAAGTAATTACAAAGCTAAAACATCAAATCAGTCACAAACAAGGTGACAGAGGGAGTAAATTTAAGAGCCTACAAAAGCTTATATTGACATACATAAAGATGTCAAGTATTGAGTACATGTCTTTGGCATTGTTGTCAAAGATAGAGAAAGTACAAGAAACTAATCAAGTGCATATTGATCAAGAGGGAGATGATCAAAAGTAGAAAATCAAGCCAGAGGGAGAAATCATAGAGAAAGTATAGTGCACAAGAGAAGTAATGAATTGAGAGCAGATCATGAGAAGATCAAAAGACTACAAGAATGAAAGAGGGAGAAAGCGAAAAGAAAAAGAGGGAGATACTTTGATATTCCACTAATCCATGAAAAAGAGAATGTTATATTTTGTAACCTAAGAGGGAGTTGCTGATAGAGGGAGAAGTTTTATTCACAAGATTAATTTTTGGTATTACATTACTATCTTAAACTAGTTAGTTTATCATTTGTTTCACTGGTTGACCAATTTGGTTTGCCATCAATGCAAAAGAGGGAGATTGTTGATATATAATTGAAAAGATTATTTGAGTAGAAAGATTTTTATTGTTGAAGAATTATTTTCAATCATTGTTTCGTCACTGATTTCAAACTTACTATATGTTGGTAAGACGATTGCTTATATGTTTCAAACACTACACTTAGTTGATTGATGAAGAGGATTTGATCAACAAGATGTAACAAAAGTACCAAGAGGAAATGTTGAGTTATGATTATGTATTCAAGTGTGAGAATTAGTTAAGATAGTGATAACATAATGTATCAATGATCTACTTGAGGTTACAAAATGATTGGCTACACTTAGAAAATTTAGAAAAAAAAGGTTGGACAAAGTTCATTTACTAAGCTTGACCAAGTTGATAGAAGGTGCCGAGAAAAGTTAATGCAAGCTAAGAAAAATGTTAGTTGGAGCTGAGTGAAAGCAATTTCTAGTGGATGCTGAGCAAACTAATAGGTGTCAAGAAAGTTATTAGATGCTGAGTTATTTTTAGTTGATGCCAAACATTATTAAAATTTGGTTGATGTTGAGTAATTTTTCAATAGAAGCCATGTAACACAATATGTGCCAAGCATTAGTAAATTGATAATGCCAAGTTATTGCATTATGAAAAAGATTGAAGATTTTCCAAATAAAAGTTGACAAGTTTATTTTCTTGGAATTTGTAAATCAGGAGGAAGATAAGATTGATGAGTTGGAGGCAAAAAACCTTATGTAAACCATTTTGGAGGCAAACTCAAATGGATTTCAAGAGAAGTTTCTAGAGAAGGCAAGATATGGGGTAGATACATTGTATCCTACCTAATCCATCAAAACCCATAATTCTTGTGATGGTTAATGACCAAGAAAAATAGCTCTAATTCCTTATAAGTAGGGATGTCCAGTCATGAAGAAAAGTTTTTTGTAGGTTAGAAAGTTTTTGGATGTAATAATCTAACAAGGTGAAGGAAGAGGGTTTGTTTCATCAAGTGACCCAAGAGGAGAAGTCTATAATGGAAAGCTAAGAAAGAAGGCTAGAGAAGGATGAATGCTTGAAGGTGAACAATCTATCGAAAGTGAAAATATTGGAAGCTAAGAAGAGTTGAGGACTGAATAGTGATCTGTAATCTGCATGTAATTTTGTAAGTTATATCAGATCAAACTCCATTGTTACTCTCAAACAATTGTATCAGATTAGGGTAAATCCTTTGGAGAAAGTTTGACATAACCATCATTGGAAAATCCTTTAATAGGGTGCCATTCCAATTGAATAACCTAGAGTCCTCTACCAAGTCTCACTTTTAATAGGGTGAATGAAATCCCTTAATTGGGTCACATTTAATAGTGTGTGTTGTAACCTTTAACAAGATTGGCCTTTAACAAGGCATCACTTTAGAAGAGTGAGAAAGGAGTAGCATGTTACTGGTGTTTTTTCCCAAATTGGGTTTCCACATTAAATCATTATGTCAAGTGTACTAGTGAATGTGTTGTGTTTTTTGTTTTACATTCCTACATATTGAACTAATAGCAACATATCAATTTTGCTTGACACACAATGAATGCATGCATGAATATGAATGTTAGATGGGTTCACTAAATTAAGAAAAAAAATATTTGGACATCTAGACCTTGATTAACTAATTCACACGCCCCCCCTCACCCCCCCTTCTAACATGTTATCCATTTTGTATTCATTTCATGATATCTAAGTGAGAAGTGTTTTTCATAAAAAGTTATTTCTGGTCGCAAATCAGCATCTTTTTTGGAAAGAAAATATTGTAACTCATGCAAACCACCTCAAAATTCTCTAAAAATTGGACTAAAACATGTTGGACACATGTTCAACCTGAAAAAAAAAAAATTTAGAACCAAAATCCAAACGGTTTAAAAGATATGATCAAATCTTTAAACCAACTATATTTTTGGTCTTCAAACCAATCTACTTATGGGTTGGCCTTAAAACCCAAGTGATAATTCTACAAAAGCACTTGATTAGATCCAATATGCTGCTGTAAAAAATAAAAGATGAAAAATAAAAGAAAATGGAGCTAGAAACTTGATTCAAACCCCACAGTGGCCGCCAAAAAAGTACACTCGAAAGTATCCCACTCTAAACCCTTCTATCCAAATGATTCCATGAGTTCGGAATGCTTGGATGCTAGCTTAGAGCCCCCTATCCATGGAGTGCAAGAGAGTATATTTCAAGAATAAGAAGGCTCTCAGATGAACCTTAGAGATACTCTTCTTGCTAGTAAACCATGCAATGGGAGGTTCTAAAGACAAGATGCAAGAATGCAAATGTCCCAAGGAGTTCCTCAAGAATGCAATGCAAATGAAGATTAAGCTAGAATGAGATGCAAAGTGGAGCTATGCTAAAACATGTATGAGAGTGTTAAAATACCATTATTAAGCTATTTGAGATTAAGCTACATGTAAAAATGAAAGCTAAGCTAAGCTGGAATGCCATGATGCCATGGATGAGAGAATGTAGACAAGAAATAGAAGTTCTCCACAAAGCTCCAAAGAAATCTGTTAGAAAACCGGCAGCATAACAGTATTCAAAATGAGGATGGATCCTTTGAGGGGGAAAACTCTGTCCCTTTTAAAGTCATAGAGACAGTAGAGATCAAGATGAAGATGGTGGATGATCAACGGTGGAATTCAAAAAGAGGATTGATCCATGTGCACACACAAGTCAACCAATAAAATATAAGTTGACTTGTCACATAAGACAAAAGTCTCACAAGCCTTTTCTTTTAATTGTAAAATAGAAAAAGGACTTTATGTGTGCACTTTAAGTGGGTTAGAAGAATGGGGTCTTTTATTTAATTAAAAGGGGACATGTTCTTTTAATCAAATAATGAACTTAGGATAGCATAGTCAAACTATAGGTTATAATCAAATAAATTGATTATTAGCAATTTGGTCTAGGTAAATGATTAAATTAATTTAGCCGAAATGCTAAGAAGGGGGCTAATAGTCTAGATGACCATTTTTAGGTGATTACAAGAAGAATGTGGTATCTTTCATCCTTTTGGCCTTATTTCTCTATAGATTGCATTATTTTATGGTACATTCTTATCTTTGGATATGAAAAGCTTTGTTACATGTAGAATTTTGTGTCTATTGTATAGAAAAAAAAAAATTTATACTTTGGATAGTGATATTTATCATTTAATAATAATCTATATTTTACTCCATAAGTGATATGATTTCTAAAAATTTATGTTGTTTAGAGTTAGGTATCCTATGATGCTTCTTTTTTTAATCATCTATGGTTTTGAATTATTATATAATATTTCTTCTTGGATATAACATGTTTTTATTTTGTCTATGGCTATCCGTTGTTTCTTATGATTCATCTTTATATCTTATGAGATATTGTTCTATAATGTTACCATAGATTTTCCTTCTTGTCTCAAGCTAAGGGGGCAATGTTTTTTGTGTATTCTTTATCTCTCTCTTTGTATAAGGAATAAATTTCCTTAGTACAATATAATTTGTTTATTATGTGACATTATTTTCTTATAAACAATTGTGTCTTGATTACAAATCTCTCTTCTATACAAGAGGTGCATGTCCTTCATCATCACCTCTTCATTATTTTCAGAACTATGTTCATTATAAGAATTTTCCTTGACTATGTTTTGTAAAGTTTTTCATCAATCTTTCAAGGATCCCTATTCAACATATACATAGGGGGCTAAATAAAAGCATTTGTGTTCCTCTTTTTTTAATTGAAGTTCTGTCTTTATTCATGTCACTCCTCTTGAAGGTAGATATCTTGTACACAAGATCTTTTCCTTTGAAGGGTTTCTACTCATTTGTGATATATCCTTTCATAATTAATCTATTTCCATATCTAATAAGATTTCATGCACTTTGCTAATTTTATGGAATATATTATTTATAAAGGATATCTCCTAGTTGATAGAAGTAGTTATCCTTGACTCTCTTCCTTATGATGTTGATGGCTACATAGTCATCCTAATGAGGGGAAATATACAAACTCTCTTTATACATATTTTTTTCCATGAAGTACACAAAAAAATTCTAAGTATGACTTGGATTACTTTAGCCTTGGCCACTAGGTATGATTTCTAGGTCACTCTCAAATCTATGCATTGTCATTTCATGTATCTTTTTGCACATAGGAGCACATATGTTAAACTTTTAAGTTTAACCACAAATAGAAATAAAAATTACATGCAAATATAAGCAATATCATAAAATAATAAATCACACATAAGAGAACACAAGAGACCAAGATTTAATGTGGTTTACCCAATCCTTAGGCTATGTCCACCAAATAGCAAGTCCAATGCTATTACAATCTAATGGTTACAATCTTATTACAAGCTATAATACCTTATAGCTCAATACCACCACAAGAAGCAATTATCACATTGCAACTTATGAAAATCCCTAACCCTAGGCCTTTTTTATACAATATTTTTGCCATTTGAAGGTTATAATTAATTACAACATGTCGGCCCAAAATTACTAATAAAATAGGGATAATTTTTTTTTAACCCTAAAGAATTATGAAAAGTGTTCAATACATTCGTAACCAGTCACCACATATTGACATAAAACTCGTACATATGGATAATGAGTGATATTTTTTAAACCATTTTTGTATATTAGTGATACTTCTCCATCTTGAGGAAATGCATCCTTTTGTTTTTTATTTTACAAAATTCCTCCTAGGATAACACACATATTTCTCACTTTGTGGTGATACTAGGAAATTGGTCCATAGGTGGAAACACACATGCATGCATAAGCCATCAATGGGTGCATAGGATTGACTACTGGACACATAAACCCAATAGACTATTTGATCCTTATTTTTGTTTTTGTTATTTCTCATTGACAATTAGGCATAAAAAACATGTTAGGCCATTCAATCCTTCCTCGTGATTCATGATAATGAATGCAAACCTCTCTCTCTCTCTCTCTCTCTCTCTCTCTCTCTCTCTCTCTCTCTCTCTCTTTCTCTCTCTCTCTCTCTCTCTCTCTCTCTCTCTCTCTCTCTCTCTCTCTCTCTCCATGCTTTCATGTTGGTAGGACAAAACCATGAGGGACATAGTCATTTATGGTTCTCTCTACTTTCCTTTATGGTCTCTTATGTTTTGTAATACCCTTCAAAATATGATATTAGTGAGTGAGTAATTTTCTTAGCTAAGGTCTCTTTCACTAGTTGATTTGGGCTTTAGCACTAACCCTTTTTGTGTATTTTTGTTTTTTTTTCCTTTTGTTTTCTTTAGCTTTCCTTTTGCTTTATTTTTGTTCCTTTATGTATGGGAGTGTAGTTATGATATTAGGTTTGGGGGCTTATGTCTTTAAGCTTCTAGTGATTCTCTACCTTGATGTGACTTTGTCTCTCTTTTCTTCCTTCCTTTACCAAGAGTGTGAATTTCCTCATACTCCTACAAAAGTGGGGGCTAAATGTACCATCTTAAAATGGAAAAACTTCATTTTGATACCTTTTTTCCCTCCTCAGTGTGGTTTTTGTCTCATTTTCTCCTCTCCTCTTCTATTTCATGCTCCTTCATCATCTCTTTCTTCCTGACATGGTCTTCTAGGTACCATCTTGATACCCTTTTGATCATATATCATGTTTAACTCACTATCTCTCTATCTCATCTACAACACATTTTTTATCTTTTTGTGGCACCCAAGACCTATCCTCCTAGACTAGGTTGACCTAGGTTGACCTAGTCTAGATGAAGTCAACCTAAGTCAACCTAGTCTACACTAGGTCAACCTAGGCTGACCTAGTCTTTCATAATTCTTGAGCCTATGGTTCAAAAGGCCTTATGTGTTTGATTAGTTTGTGACCATTACCTAGTTGACCTTAGTATTTTCCCACCAAAAAACTAGTATAAAAAGGAGACTTGGGGATTTATTTTCACATGACCTCACCTTCAAATTATCTTCTCTCAATAAGTTAATTATTCAAGGCATTCTTCAAGAAAGTATTTTCAAGCATTCAAGTCCAAGAATCTCCTTATTGCATCAAGCTTCTTACTTCAAGGTGCTAGTGGAGTTTTTCTGTAAGGAGAAGATCCATCATTCCAATGCATTCAAGCTCTTCTACTATTCCTCCATGACATTTTATGTACATTTCCATACATGCGGTTTTAGATTCTTTTATTTCCTTATGATTTCTTTGATTCAAGGCTATTACACTTACACACTAGATTAGATATCAAAGGTGATTGCATCTATCGAGGTAATTGTATCTTTCATTTGATATTATTTAGATCCACTACATGCAAGGATTTCATTTACATTTAAATTTCTCCATTAGATTAATTTCATAACGTATGGCTTCACCAAAGAAATCCCTCATCAAACCCCAACCCCTAAACCTTTCTTTTCTGTGTTGATCTACAAGTTGAGAGCAAAAAAATCATAGATCTAGATCCTAGAGTTCACAAGATTTCTATAGTCACAAGTTTCAAACTTGTGGACTATTTTAAACTAGTTATAGGATGTCCTTCCATGTTGACCTAGTCCTTTAATCTCATAGTTTGGGGAGATTTATGGGTTTTTTTCATTTCATCAATTTATTCTGAGATCCACAGTCACAAGTTTAGAAAATATTCATATCCAAAATTTCTTGAGCTTAAATATATTTTTCTCCATGTATTTCATGGTGATTCTTTCATTTTTAATTTTCTTTCACATCTTTACCCTAGATTTGAATCTTAATTTGGCTGATTGTATTCACATAGCATCTAGATTTATATTTCCTAAGAAATTAGTTCAATTTCACATTCATGTGATCCTATTAATGGCCTAAGAGAGGGTCTTTATTTGTGTTGTATTCTAGCTTACAACCTAGATTTAGTATTACCACCCCTTTTTCTTTGTGTCTAGCTAATCTAATCTAGATCATAAGTGAAATCATACTTAGAAATTCCCCTAGTTGCCTCGCAAACATATTTGGATGGCTTAGTGACTGTGTAAAGTGGAAGTCTACATCCTATTTAAATTGCTTCCATTTTACCACTAAACATAGGATAAGATATAAGTCTTTAAAAGATTCCAATAGAGAAATTATCATGTAGTTGGTATATGTTTATTATAAACTAAAAAATGTAGGCTCTCTTCATAAATGACTACAAAAAATCTATCAAACTCTCATGCATATACCTCTTTTGCTTAAAAATTTTATTGTCACTACATAACACTACCCTCACATTAAAACCAAGGACTTCCCAAATAAGTCTAGACCTCATGTAAACCACCTATAGATCTATATGTAATCTTAAAAATATAACAAGGTCAACTAAAATATAAATAAGAACCATTTATAAAAATGTGGCCACCACAGCTACTGAAACTCAATGTGGTACACCCAAAGCGATAGAGGTGATTTGTGCAGTGCATCATGTGTATGCACATTATTCCATGACTATTTTTAACCTAAGAAGCACCTTGATTATTATTATTAATTGTTTATTTGTATGTTGAGATGCTTTTATGACTATAACTTATTTTAATTATGAGTATCATAGCTCTGCTACATGCTAGGTAATGATGCTATTTGATTTGATCATATAGGTATGAAAATGCTTGTGATGTCACATGATACTTTATGATGATACCTATTTTAGTTTGTACCTCATCTTGGACTATAGTTTATATTTATATCAGATGGATGTTTTAGAATCATTTCTACTATAATTTTATGCTATGGATATCTATATTTTACCTTCAATAGATATATTCTCATTTGACTAAGAATGGCTATTGAAATGCTTTATTTTATATTTTATAACATTTGATTATACTTTGGTATTCAGTACTGCACCACTACTGTGAATTTTCTCCTATTAGTTCTAGTAAAGTGGGAATGAAGTTGTGGTCACTTTATTGCAAGATCTACATGGTGTCTCATTCTCCTTCAATGTGACTATGTGTTTATTTGTACTTATGTTTTTTTATTGGCATTATGTTGTATTTTTCATTAGTGACAACACTTATTCGATTATGAATTCCTACCAAGCTCATCACTTAGTCTATACTTTATATTGAGCATTTAGTGGTTACCTTGTAAGCTTAGTAGTTAAGCAGTTCACACAAGAATTCTTCAAGCTACCAAGGGAATGTGCAGTTCAACTATATTTACCAAGCTCACAATGTTCATAAAAAAAAATGGTTATTGAGCTTCACAATATCTAATGAGTTTTTAGTTTGCATGACATGAAGTCAATTTCTACCGAGCAATGAATGTCTACTGTTTACCGAGTGAAGCAAGGTAAATGCAGTGTGCAATATCTACTGAGTGACACTACATCTACTAAGTCACCAGTGGTCATCGAGTTTAGAAATAATCTGAGTGATTAGTATGGATTGAGCCTTCACTTCTACTAAATGCATGATGATACCATGTAATGTAGTGGACACTATGTATCAGAATGTCATCGAGTCAGTTTAGTGAACCTGAGTTATTTACTATTGGGCCAACTTTGTAATGTGTTGTTCACTTGTGTTTTGGATGACTTTGTAGTTTTGTAAATTTGAAAAGTATATATGTAAGGTGTATTGTAAGATATCATTTGTATTAAGGAATAAAGAAGTAATGTGAAGTATTATTGAGAAGTACATACAAGGAGTTATCAATAGTAGTTCAAGGAATATAGCAAGGTCAATACAGAGGCAGAAAAGTTATATCCATCACATAAGGTGATTAGTGCATAAATGGTCTTATTAGCAATTAGTTGTAACTAGATCCACTGCTTCATCTTAATAGGTGAATCAGCTACTAAATCCTTTAACAAGGTAGGCTTAATAGACTTTGTATAAATCTCTTAACTAAGAGCATACTTCATTGTATGTTTGTAAATCCTCTAACAAGGTGGACTTAGCAGTCCTTTGCGCTCCTAAAAGGGAAAATTGCCAAAAGTGGTCAATGTAAGCCTTAATAGGCCAACTTTATGCTGTAGTAGTGAAGTTTTTTTGGTATCATCCCCACTCTAGTGTTACTTTCTATTTGGAAGGTTTTTGGGTCACCAAAATATTGTGTTCTTTTGTGTGATGAATGTTTTATCTTTTAGTATTAATGCATGCAGTAGCATAGATTGATTTGTGGTAAATGTAAAAGGAAGAATTTTAAAGTTATTGATTCACCCCTCCCCTCTTAGTAACTTGACATATCTTGAATATTTCCAACAATTGGTATCAGAGCTTTGTGGTTCTTAGTTGATAAAGTTTAATAGCTTGAGCAAAGATCTAAGGAAAAATGGAGATATTCAGACTTGACAAGGCAATTGAAAATGAAAAGCTAGATTTGAAAATGGCCATAGCTCAACTAAAGGAAGCAAAGGAGCATCTTTCCCAATTCCTAAAAACAAGGAACTTGCAAGACAAATGGACGACCATCAGTATGTTGAAGAAAAGATTGAAGACTTTTTCCCATCAAGCAGCTTAGATGAACTTAATGAGCCAATCAAAGAACTCCTCAAAAAGAATAGCTCTCTACAAGAAGAAGTAAGGAATCTCAAAAGAGAACAAGTAATTCAATCAATCAGGCTATGTGAAATTTTGGAACAAAGGAATAAGGCAAATGAAGACTTGGAGGCAAGAAACAATAAAGAATAGAATCAATCCAATCAGCATGAAGACCTCATTGATCAAATCACTAGAGCAAATGAAGAAATCATAATTCTCAAAACACAGAATGAAAGAATAAGAAGTGATCTAAATTATGAATGGGAAATTATTGAAATAATAATGAAAGAACTGAGATATGAAAAGAAAATCATTGAAAAATTGAAGAATGACCTAAATGCTGAAAAATAAATCAATAAGAGAATGTTGAAATCACAAGAAGACATGAATCAATTGAATCGACAAAATGTACAAAATCTTCATAGGCAAAAAGGTAAAGTAGGACTTGGATAAAATGAATAACAAGGTGAATCTTCCAAGAAAGGTACAAAAAGGAATAAAAAACCCTCATGCAATCATTGTGGGAAAATTGGTCATACATCAAACAAATGTTGGAGCAATGGAAATGAAAAATTCAATGGAAAGTGCTACAACTACAATCAGCATGGTCAAAAAGCTAATGAATGCAAGGAGAAATAAAAATTTGAAGGTAAATGTCAAAAATGAAAAAAGCATGGTCACAAGGCATCTCAATGCAGATCCAAATCATTCAATGCAACTAAACAACTTGTAAATGCAATATTTGGATGAGACTACTATACCTGGTGTAGATGTCATTATTGTGGAGGATATGGACACATTAGCATAAATTGTGTGAGGCATCACCTAAGAAAGAAGGATACTACTATAAGGTGTTACACATGCACTGAACTTGATCATATAGCTAAAAACTACATGAATGTAGGCAAAGTTGAAGATGAAAAGAAAGAAAGGGCTAACAACATAAGGAAACAAATGAGGCAGCAATGGATTCCTAAATCTAGTAAGGATAGAAGCTCAAATCATGAAAGTGAAGTCACTTGAAAGAAGTGGGTGACTCCATCCCCTCAAACTAAATTTCTAAGAATGTGTTGGACTTATACTCAACAAGAAAATCATAAGTAGTTGCAACAAATATGAGGAATGCAAATGATCCAATCAGTATTCTAGATACACCAAGATCACAAAAAGGTTATCTTTCACTGAGTTGCATCAGACTCAACCTAGAAAAGTTGGTTGAAGACCTTACTGAGTGAGGTTGGGAGTAAAAGGAATTCAGTTCATCTGTCGAGTTAATACTCTTGTCGAGTTAGGTTAGTGGATGATAGTCTGTCATGCACTACGTTAGTATGGTACCTAGAATTAATGGAAAATTTTCATCAAAAATGGCAAAATTTGACTTCATTTTTTATCACATCTTCAATATTCTCAAAGAAAAGAGATTTATAGGTTCACTCAAGTCATTCCAAGTGATTTCAAGTGAATTTGCAGCTAAGAAATTTGTTCAAAAATTTCCATCACTTACCGAGTAGCAATGGCATCTAGAAGCACAAGTAGAAATAAGGGGAAAAGGGGATCAAAGATATTGGTCGTAGAGTGGAAAGCACCAAATTTCAAGATAGTTCTAGCAGTGGCAGAGGCACTCGACCCTAATGGTGCACAATCATAAATTCCACCAATGGTACTTTTGATTAATGATATCCGCATTCATTTTAAGTGTTCAATTCAAGAGATAGGAACCCTAGAAATGGATAGTTATTTAGAAGAAATGTGTGTTGATGGCTCATTGAAACCCAAGCACAAACACTTGGAAAAAAAAGGGTTGACACACATATCACACCTACCAAGGAGCTTTTAGATAAAATGGATTAGGTATATTCTTAGCCATGTACAAAATGGTCAGTTATGGTTAGAGTAGCCCGTATTGATCACCAAGAAGATGATTCACAAGATTACTGGCCTTCCCATTCTAACCAAAGAAAAAACCACCAAACCCCTAGGTCAGGATGAACTCCAGAAGAAAACCCTAGCTAAGAGGGATAGTAGAGGTTTGAAAATTAACATCATTATTGATGTGGAGTTGAGGTTTAGAATTCATGTAATTGCCCATAAAATTTATAGTTCTAGTCATTTAAACATTGTGCCATGTGAGGCAATGGACTTAGCATTCAAAGTCATGAAGAAAAACATGGAATTTAACCTGTTAGAGCTACTATTGAAATGACTAAAAAGGAATATGGACAACATCAAGTCATCAAAGAACAATCCCTACAAATTTGGTTCTTTGTTGATGTGTCTTTTCTTTTATGTAAAAAAATTCTTTCCATCCAAAGGTTCTATCATATGGAGAAAGGATGTTCCCATTTTGTATCAGATAAATGAGTTTATTACAGAAATGGGTGTATACTTTGACCGTATAATGGACAATTATTTTGAAGGCTTCAAAGAAAGAATGAACAACAGGTTCAGGATTCCTCCTAAAATTATTGCAGATTATAAAGATGATGCATGTTTCATGGAAGACTGTGATAGAGTATACATTTAGGTAGTTAGGCCCTGAGTTGCATGGGTAAAACCTCTCCCTTATGAGGTCAATATTAATGAAACTAGGGAAATCATTGAAGCACTAGTAAATGAGCCTATAGATCCCAAGCAACTAGTCTTTGGAACATATAATGAGGCAAAAGCTAGAATTGAATTGGAAATCAAGCTACCTCAAGCAATTAGCAAAGGCAAGAGGAAGATTGCTAAGATGAAAACAACCATTGGTTCCATAATGCTTACTGAGGGAAAAGGAGAGGATCAAGAAGAGGATCAAGAAAAAGAAGATGAAGAGCAAGAATTAGAAAATGAGCTAGAGCCAACTAAGAAGAAAGGGAGGATTATTATTACTAAACCTCCAAAGACTTCCATAGCTATTTTCATCAAGAGAGGCAAAGGAAAAGATAATGGTGAAGTATTGTTTAGACATCCCCAACTTACCTTCCAAGAAAGGCTGAAACAGATGGAAGAGGGAGATGGCATCACAAACTTCAAGGCTTTAAAGTTTGAAACAAGAATTGATGCCAAGAAGATTCAGATTTAGGAGTTGGTACTCACAAAAATGGGAAAGTTGAAGTATTCCCCATACTAGAGTGCTCCTTAGATCTCAAAAGAGTTTTTAGCAAGCTTTTAGCCAAGGTGGGAATCAATGACATAGAGAGCTAAGGAAATCTATGAACAATCCTTGAGGAAACTATTGTCAAATCTTACTAAGGTAGAAGTAAAGGAAGCCATGAAGAATAATGAAGGTAAAATGATGATCAAATTTCACACATGTTTGATTTTAATTAAGGACATTGAGCATGTTGTAAGAGATGCAACAAACATGTGGAAGAATATCTATCACCTACATAAGCCTAGTGATGATCTAGTTGAGATCAAGGATGATGATGGTGATAGTAATGATGAAGAAGATGATAGCACTCCATGTGCTGCTGTTGATGTTGAAGACTATCAGGCACTAAGGGCTAATGATGAAGAGAATAGGGAAGAAGCTAAAGAGGAAGACAAGGAGGAAGTGGATGAAGAAGATGATCCAATGAAGATTGCAGAAAAAGTCATTGCTTCCCTTCCTTACTCTCCACTTAAGCTAGCAACATCATCGGGGTTGGAGTTAGCTTTAGCAGGATTAATTGCATCTACATTAGAAATATAATTTGCTCCTACCACCTTATAGCTCTAGGTATCTTCAATGGAAGTATTAGTTACTTCATCTACCGAGGTATAGCCCTCTTCATGAACACCTGAGAAATCCATCATAGCAATGTGCATAACTCTCACTTCCGAAATTGTATCAACTTCTTCTAAACCATGTACAATGAGTTTGCCAGTTCATTCTACAATTTTGTCTACCATAGCTCTAACTGCACCAATTTTTTTTCTAGATAGTTCTTCAATTGTAAATATTCCATCTTGTACATTACCTATTGATACATCATTTTTGGGAGGCACATAAAATTTGGATACAGTTGGTACTTCTCTCAGTTTTCCTCTAGTTGGAACAATTCAAGTCTTTTCTATTAGTCCAACTACATCAACTATTGTTTCTATTTCTAAACCCAAGGAAGTAAGTGTTACTCCAATAAATAAGATTGAAAAATGAGTGTCAAAACACTTAACCATGCATGCACAGTACAAAATGGGAGCCGAGCCATAATTTCTTTATGTGCCGAGCAAACTATAGTTGGTGCTGAGCAGAACACATTTTAGTATATGGCGAGCTATACAGAACTCAACATGTGTCGAGTAAACTAGAAGATAGTGTGTGCTAAGCATTGCAAAGTTAATTAAGAGCCAACTAATTCAAGAATAAGTAGGAGCCGAGTAACATAGGAAACATAGTGGATGCCGAGCAATCCAAAATAGATGGTGCAGAGCATCAATATTGCCTCATGTGCCGAGCAACGTAGAATTAGCATAAGAGTTTGTGCCAATACAAACCAAGATGTAAAATAGTTATGCATGACTCATGATAGGATAAGGAGATAAGATCAAATCCTTCCATTTACCTATGCGATCCGCATGCAGCCAATCAAAAAATTGGAATTGCATGCAACCAATGGGTGAATTTCTAGGGTTTGAGTAGGAACATTTTATCCAAGGATGCATAATGATCCACTAATCTTTATAAGGGAATCTTGATGCCATTGAATAGAAGTAGTAGAAAAGAAGGAAAAAGAAAAGCCTTTTATCAAGGTCATTACAGAGCATTGGTGTCAAAAGCTTTAGTGGAAAGGACAACATTTACACGTTGAGTTGATCAGAACATAACAAGGAACACAATCAACAAATTAGATCTAGTAGAGATCAGGGATAAATGAGCAGATCAAGAACCTAAAGATCAGCATTAGAGATTGCATTAGTTTAGGTGTATTATTCTAATACTCTCTCACAATTGTATTAGGAATTTGGAAATCCTATTGAGTTAGGTAGGTTTAACAACCTTATGTAAATCCTTTAACAGGGTGACATTCTAAGTTGAATGTTCTTCAGTCCTCTAACAAGGCACACTCTGAACAAGGTCACATATTAATAGTGTGTTCTAGTCTTTAATAGGATAGGCCTTTAACAGGGCAAACCATTAGAAGTGGTTGAAATCAATTGCTGCAGTAATTTTGTGGGTATCATCCCCACTCTGATTTTACCATCTTATTCTTTGAGGGTTTCTAGGTTACCAAAATCTCAAAGTGTTATGTGATGATACATGTTTGTTTCATGTGATTGTTTAATGTTTATGTGCATGCATGGAAATTTCAGTTATATGTTACTAAGTGTATAAAACTTGTTAAAAGACCAATACTTCTGATTCACCCCCCCTCTCAAAAGATCTCTTCCCATTAAGGCTTTGCAACAATTGGTATCAGAGCTGAGTTCTCTCAAAGAGAAGCCTAACAGCTTGGAGGAAAAGATTTGAAGATAGAAGTCTTTAAACTTGGGAAGATCATTGAGAACTAGGTGATAGATGTGCATCTTGCTCTACACAAGGTAGAGGAAGCTAGAGAGGAATTGAGAAAATAATTTAAAAAAAGAAAAGAAATAGCTATAGCATAAATTGATATACACTACAATGAGATTGACGCTACACAAGTATTTTTCAAAGGAGATTCCAAAGAATTTGATGTAGCAATAGAAAAACTAATGGAGAAAAATAGAGCTCAAGCAAAAGAGATAAGAACTCTTAAGAAAGAACATGAATTATAGGCCATGATGCTATGTGAAATCACTGAACAAAAGAAAAAAGCAGTGGAGGATAGAGTTATGATGGAAGATGACAAAATAAATCTTGCAAATAGACTTAAAGAAAAATGCACTGAATTAACAACGATCTCACACATGTAGATGGAAACACTTGCCCAAATGATGAACCTTCATCATGAACTCAATATGAAGAATATTGAGATCTCTACTTTGAGGTTATAGAATGAACAAGTGTAGAATGAATTGAATAGAGAAAAAGAAATAGCAGAAAATCTCAACAAGTCAAGTGAAGCCATCAAGTACTTTGAACATTTGTTGAAATCCCCAAGATCGGCCCATGATACATCAGGACTTGGATACAACAGCACTAAAGCTGGGGAATCATCAAAGAGTGTTGAGTGAAGGAGTGAGAAAGGTAAGGATTCTAAACCCATTTTTCATTATTGTAATAAATGGGGGCATATTGCTGATGTTTTTAGAAGGATCAATCAGCCAAACACATCCAAAAACAAGGGTTATTGTCACAAGTGCAATATGCAAGGACATATGACACAAGATTGCAGATCTAAAGTCACGAAGACACAAAGATTTGATGGATATTGCCATAATTGCTAGAAGTATGGACATAGACCTTTTGAGTGCAGATCACAGCCTATGTGACACCAAATCAGCATGTGAGAAGGGAAAACTATGAACATCACTACAATTGGGATTACAATACAAGGAAAAGTTGTCACTATTGTCAAGAGTATGGACATATCCCCTAGAATTGCATAAGAACACATTTCAAGGGGAACTATAAAAGATGGTTGAACCAAACTACTTGCTTCAGTTGCTTGAAAATTGGACATGTCAGTAGAAATTGTCCAACAAAGGCCAAGGCACCCAAGACTAAAGAAAATAAGGGCAAAGAAAAGATTGATGTGGAACACATCAGAACAGACATGAAGAAGACATGGAAGAAAAAGGATGGATCAAGTACATCTAATGAAAGGGTCACTTCACCCATGAGGGCAAGTGCTCATTTCTCATCCAACTAATCACAAGATAAGCCTGTAGGGCTGATATATATAAGGAAATATCACACATTGACCCTAAACCATGAAGAAGCACTACAAAGTATGAATTTTCATGAAATAAGATGCTAAGACTAAAATTGAATGATAATACCGAGCTATCCTTGATCCCAAGTGAAACTACTTTGGATGCCAAGTTAAGAAGTCTAGAGGAGGCCGACTTATTAACAAAGTATGTAGATGCTGAGTAAGTACAGCTATCGAGTGGATGCCGAGTTGAAAAACCTTTGGAAGCTAAGTGATATGTGTAGGTACAAAAATGCATTAAATGCAAGGATTTTGTGTCACTTAAAGGTGAAAATCAATTCATTTTTTGAGCCATTCAAACAAAGAGCAATTACCAGGAGCACAACAGTATTTTGCAATGATTCAGCATCTACCCAAGTGATTTAAGCATTTATCTAGGTATTTCCTTCAAGTTTCGAGTTTTATAGTTTGTGAAGTTTTCTTTAATCATCAAGCCCTAGTTCAATTATAAATGGCATCTAGTTCAAAGACAACCCAATGGAAAGAGAGCCACAAAATTCAACTTGTTAGTAACGAGGTTGAGCAAACCAAGTTTAAGCCCATACCAAAAGTTTCTTATAAAAATGATCCCATTGGTGACCTATTCACTATCCCTAAAAAAGTTGTTATTGTCCAAGATGTGTGAAATTGTTATAATTGCAAAATAGGAGCCATAGGTGACTTGGAAATCTTTAATGCCTTTGATAAACTCTATAATAATGGTATATTGAAGGATGAGTTTTTCATCATAGAAAAGAAGGGTTTAACCAAAGCCCTAGTTTTTCCAATCATATTCAAAATCAAGTGGATATGCATAATACTTAGCAGAATCCATGATGGATCATTTTGGTTAGAGCAAGGACCAGTCAAGACTACCAAGAAGATGGGTCATAGAGTTACAGGGTTTCCAACCCTAGATCGGCCAAAGACATTGAGAAGTGAAAAGAAGGAAACAATTAAGAAGAACACAGGTGCAAAATAGAAAAATAGAGGCATGACCATAGATACAATAACTGATCCCCTTCTAGACTTTACTATAAGGATCATATCATATAAGTTTTATCAATCCAGCAAGTTGAATAGTGTACCCTGCATAGCAATGGATGTGGCATATAAGCTTGTAAAGAAAGACCACACCTATGACCTTGCAGAGCTCATGTTGCAACAGATCAATGAAAATTTTGGAGCTATTAGAAAGTCCAAGGGAGCACAATGTAAATTTTTTTCAGTGTTGGTTTGTATGTTCTTCTATGTAATGAAGGAATTCCCTTCATTTGTCAAAGTCAACTGGAGTCAGAATAAAACCATTGTTGATCAAATAAATGATTTTATTGCACAAATGGGAGATAGATTTGATGATCAAATGTCTATCTATTTTGATGATTTCAAAAATACAATGAAGAAAAGAATGAGGATACCACTCTCATTGGTAGAAAATCATGTAAATGACATATGTTTTCTCGTTGATATTGATTATACTTACATTCAAGTAGTCCTTCCAAGAGAAAGATGGATTAGACCATTAGGATATGAGCTTGACATTGACCAAGCTTCTGCAACCATTACAACATTACTTGCAAAGGAAATGGACAAATTTGCAAAGGCATTTGGAACATATGACACTGTCAAATCAAGAGTTGTTACATAACTCAAGAAAACCACATCAGTGAAGAAAAAGGACAAGTTGGTAAAGAAGATAAAGAAGAAATTTGGTGTTGAAGAAGTAGGTGAAGCAGAAAAGATTAGTGAAGGAGAAGAAGAAGGTGAGCTAGAACAAGGGTCACTTGAACTACTACAAGGCCAAAGTGAAGATAAAGATGAGAGTGTTGAAGAAGACAAGGAAGCACCCATCAAAGGTAGAGTCATCAAAAGGAAGGCAAAGACACTTCTTGCTTCTTAGCCTTCACCAAATAAAGCTGCTATGGAAACACCCAAGAAGCCAACAACTAGAGCTACAACAAGGGCCTCTACACAAAAGACCAAAGAGGAAGCCACAAAGAAGAAGAAGATAGTCAAAAAGGCACAGGAAGAGCCAAGGAAAAAGAAAAGATATGTAGCTCAACTTGATACTGATGAAGAAGATTAGACGGAATAGGTAATTCATCCTCCTAAGTCTTTAGTTGATATATTATGTGAGAAGATTAGGAATGGAGACTTAAGTGAAATGAAAAAGATTGATTTCAATAAGTTTAGAAGAGAGGAAAAAAATAGCATAGAAGAATCAGTCTATGCATTAATGGCACAATTCAAGTATACACCTTTTGAACTAGATGGACAATTGCCAAAGGAATTATCTAAAATTATAGAAGATAGATGGCATTTCTATTTGAAAATGGAGAAGGAGATGAGGGAATCAACCCTACCAAGAATACTGCCTGATTTAACCAAAGAATAGATAACTCAACCAGTCAAAAGGCATAACACTAGGTTTACACCTAAGTATAGGGCATTCTCCATCCTACAAAAAAAAATTGAAGAAGTTGTACAAAGAACTACAAGAGCATGGAAGAATTTATATAAGAAGAATGAAGATTTCCTTGAAGAGGAGTACAAAGAAGAAGCTGCTACTAAACCTAAGGAAAGAAGGAAGAGGAGAGAAGAGAAGACAGAAGAAGAGAAAAAGGTTGAAGAAGAGGAAAACAAGAAAGAAAGAGAGGAGGAAGGAAAAAATGAAGACAAATGTACTAATCAGCAACAAAGTGTGCAAGCCACACAACTTTCACCTCCTAGTTCTCTTCACTCTACTACCACACCTGCAAAAATCATAAAGATTAAGGATGTTGTTGACACCTCATGTCGAAACATCAATCCATTAATTGCAAAAGATCTTACTAAGATCCTTGACCAAACAATTTTACAAGAACAATTGTGTACAAGTCCCATATTGGTTAGTGTAGATGATCTCCAAAAGTTAGTAGATAAACTCGAAGAAGCCAACGTGTCACCATAAGAACCAACTCAAATCATTCAAACTACTAATCTTTCATTTCTACCACCTCCTTCACCACAAAGAATAGTCACACAAGCTCATTAGGAGCCAAGTGCAACAATAGAGGAAGTCATAGGTATAATAGTACAGATAGAAAGTATACCTCTAGCAACAGTGACACAAGAAGAAGAAGCAAAGCAAGAAGAAGAGGATAAAGAAGAAACACAAGATAAAGAGGAGTCTACAATACAAACTTTGGTTGAACTTCCAAAAATAGGAACTCCCACCAAACCCATTCATAAGCTAAGTACTGAAATGATAACCTTACATCTTAGTACACCAAGCTCAAGTTCTACAAGGGTAGCCAGGACCATTCATTATGGTATTCCTGAGCTTGATGAAGAAATTAAAATACCCTATTGTGATTCAAGCACTCTAAATGAAGAAAAGATGAATGAAATACATAGTGCATTGGATAAAAGAAGGAGACAAGAGGCAATGAGGGAAGACCACAAATACAAGCAGACAATTAATGAAATCAAAGATAAATTCATGGATGCCTTCAACCTACAACCTTCGGATTCAAGCAAGTGAATCCTTGAGCAACTATTTGATATAGTTGACCAAGTGAATAATGAAGACCATGATACAAATGCAAAACTCATGGAATGGTCAGATAAGAAATTTGAAGGCAAAATAAACCAGAAGATAGCTAACAACATAATTTTAGGATAGGTTGACCTAGCTAAGAAATTGGATAATGTAAAGATTGTATTAGGGAATATCTTTTCCCTTTAAAGAAAATTGTGTGATTTTTCCAGGTTCACACAAGAAATAAACCCAAAAATTTTGAACCTTGAGAGCACATTAAAACTCTCCAGCAAGAAACTACCCTCAAATCCTGTACAGAGTGAAAAGAAATTTTCTCAAACACTTCACACTCAGAGGGAATTAGCTACATTATCACCAGAAGAGGCCACTATTAAAGAAAAGATGATGCAGATACAAGCCTCTATCACTCCTCACTTGGAAATATTACACAAGGAGCAAATATATGTAGAAATAGTCCAGAAGAAAGATCCAAATATTTCAACTCATAAAAGACTTGTTGATCTAGCTATAGAGGTTGAAATCCAACAAAAGTCATTGTATATTGCATTGAATAGTTGGGATGCAACTCTTCAAATACTCCTTGAGGTAAATTAAACATTTTTTGGCCAAGCATGGCATTACCATTTAGAACCCTTTAACATCAGTGTCAAAAAAGGGGGAGATAATATTCTAAGGAGGAGATAATATTGGAGAGATATATTATATTACATTAAAGGAGAAGAGAAAAAATAATAATAATAGGATCAGAAATAGAGCACATTAGAAACAATGGCACAAGACATTAGAATTCATGACATGATAAGGCAGAAACAATGGCATAAGACATTAGAATTCATGACATGATAAGGCATAATCAACTCAGGGGGAGTCTTAAGTTAAGTATTTTTGACACTCATGTCAAAGGGGGAGATTGTTGATCCAATAAATAAGATTGAAAAATGAGTGTCAACACACTTAACCATATATGCTGAGTACAAAATGGGAGCTGAGCCAGAATTTCTTTATGTTGTAAGCAAACTACAGTTGGTGCTAAGAAGAACACATTTTAGTATATGCCGAGCTATATAGAACTTGAGTAAACCATAAGACAGTGTGTGTTGAGCATTGCAAAGTTAATAAGAGTCAAGTAATTTAGGAATCAGTAGGATTTGAGTAACACAGGAAAGATAGTGGATTTCAAGCAATCCAGAATAGATGGTGTCGAGCATCAGTATTACCTTATGTGTGGAGAAACATAGAATTAGCATAAGAGTTTGTGCCAATACAAACCAAGATGCAAAATAGTTATGCATGACTCATGATAGGATAAGGAGATAAGATCAAATCCTTTCATTTACCTATGTGATCCTCATGCAACCAATCAGAAAATTGGAATTACATGTAGCCAATGCGTGAATTTATAGGGTTTGAGTAGGAACATTTTATCCAAGGATGCATAATGATCCTCTAATCTTTATAAGGGAATCTTGACACCATTGAATAGAAGAAATAGAAAAGAAGGAAAAAGAATAGCCTTTTATTAAGGTCATTACAGAGCATTGGTGTCAAAAGATTTAGTGGAAAGGGTAGCATTTACACATTGAGTTGATCAAAATTGAACAAGGAACACAATTAGTAGATCAGATCTAGCAGAGTTCAGGGATAAATGAGCATATCAAGAACCTAAAGATCAACATTAGAGATTGAATTAGTTTAGTTGTATTATTCTAATACTCTCTCACAATTGTATTAGGAATTTGGAAATCTTATTGAGTTAGGGAGGTTTAACAGCCTTATGTAAATCCGTTAATAGGGTGACATTCTAAGTTAAATGTTCTTATGTCCTCTAACAAGGTGTACTCCTAAAAGGGTGTAAAAATCATTTAACAGGTTCACATATTAACAGTGTGTTGTAGCCTTTACTAGGGAAAATCATCAGAAGTGGTTGAAATCAATTGATCCAATAATTTTGTGGGTATCATCCCCACTCCAATTTTACCTTCTTATTCTTGGAGGGTTTCTAGGTCACCAAAATCTAAAGTGTTATGTGATGATACATGTTTGTTTCACATGATTGTTTAATGTTTATATGCATGCATGACAATTTTAGTTATATGTTATTAAGGGTATAAAAGTTGTTATAAGAGTAGTACTTCTGATTCACCCCCCCACTCAAAAGATATCTTCCCATTAAGACTTTCCAACACTAAGTACTAAAGTAAAACCAAAGACTCCTCTAAAACGTCTTCTTACTAGTAAGGCAATTGATGAAGATATAGACATGGATAAATAAATTATTATCACCAAGATAGATTTGGACACTGCCTTAGCCAAAAAAATGAGATTGGTGAATTATCTTTTAGAGCATAAGGCAAGGCAAAAGTGGCTAAGAGAAAAGAGGGACAGAAAATCACTATAATTGAGAATGCCAAAAAGATAATTACTAAAGCTATAGGCATTGATGTTGATCCATCTCAACACATTTTTTTATAATTAGAAGAGGCTGTAAATAAGTTCAATGAGGAAACTTATGGCCAAGAGAAGCTCATTGAAGAGGCAGAGAAGAAATTTGACAATAAGGTGCTTGAGCACATTGCTCAACACAATGCAATAAAGTAGGTAGAATTATCCACAATTTTGAGCAAACTTGAACAATCCTTTACAAATGTAACATTACTTTTTGGCAAGCTTTGTAATGTTACCGAGTATACCAAGGATATTAAGGAAAAACTAAATAAGATTGATGTGGACATGAAGACTAGTGCTCAAAATTTATAGCTTTACCCTAGTTCAAGCTCATCACATCACATGAAGGTGAAATTTTTTTCAGAAATGTAGGCAAAGCTATTCAGAGAGGAAGCCAGAATCAGGTCTACACTAATTGACATCCAAAATATGATCCTTATTCAAAAACATATTGCTTATTCAAATAAATATTGCTTATTAATAAACATTGATCCAAGACAACAATTTTTCATTAGCAGATCATATGATTGAACTTTCTGCAGAAGTTCAAGTGGCACTCTCTACCTGCAAAATTTTGAAAGATAATTGGGATAAGACATTGTCTCTTATTCTCAAGGTACGCTATGAGTTTCTCTCACATTTTAGTGTCTCTATTTGAATTTATTGTATATATCTTTGGCATTATTATCAAAAAGGGGGAGTATGAGATGAACAAGGGAAGAGAACAGGGGTAGTAAAGAGACTTGTGGAGAAATAATGAAGAAAATAAGTTGATATATCTATAGATAAAAGCTATATATATTATTCCATATGTATGAGGGAGATATGTAAGATATGTATATATAGCAACTCTATAAAGATCAATTTTGAAAAATCAAAATTAGAATGTTAGTGAACATAAGTTTTGGCTCTGCATTATGTTGTATTTATCATTAGTGAAAACACTTATTCAATTCTAAATGCTTACTGAGCTCATCACTCAGTCTACATTTATACCAAGAATTTAGTGGTTACCTTGTAAGCTTAGCAGTTAAGTAGTTCACACCAAGCATTCTTGAAGTTACTGAGTGAATGTGCAGCTCAACTATGTTTACCGAGGTTGCAGTGCTCACTGAAAAAATAATGGTTATCGAGCTTCACAGTATCTATTGAGTTATTAGTTTTCATGACATGAAGTTAGTTTCTACCAAGCGATGAATGTGTAGTGTTTACCAAGTGAAGCAAGGTAAACTCAGTGTGTAGTATCTACTGAGTGACACTACATCTACCGAGTCACTAGAGGTCACCAAGTTCAGAACTACTCCAAGTGATTAGTATGGACTGAGCCTTCAATTCTACCAAGTGCATGATGGTACCATGTAATTTAGTGGATGTCATGTATCAGAAGGTCATCGAGTTGGTTTAGTGAACTCCAGTTATTCACTATTGGGCTAACTTTGTAATGTGATGTTCACTTGTGTTTTGGTCAACCTTGCAGTTTTGTAAATTTGAAAGGTATATATGTAATGTATATTGTAAGATATCATTTGTATTAAGCAATAGAGAAGTAATGTGAAGTATGTTTGAGAAGTACATGTGAAGGATTATCAACAGTAGTTCAAGGAATACAACAAGGTCAATATAGAGGCAGAAAAGTTATACCCATCAAATAAGGTGATCAATGCATAAAGGATCTTATCAAAAATTAGTTGTAAGTAGATCCACTACTTCATCTTAATAGGTGAATCAGTTTCTAAATCCTTTAACAAGGTAGACTTAATAGTGTTTGTATAAATCTCTTAACCGAGTGCATACTTCATTGAATGTTTGTAAATCCTCTAACAAGGTGGACCTAGTAGTTCTTTATGCTCCTAATAGGGAAGATCACCCAAAGTTGTCAATGTTAGCCTTAATAGGCCAACTTTATGCTACAGTAGTGAATTTTTGTGGGTAGCATCCCCACTCCAATTTTACTTTCTATTTGGAAGATTTTTGGGTCACCAAAATATTGTGTTCTTTTGTGTGATGAATGTTTTACCTTTTAGTACTAATGCAAGCAATATCATAGATTGATTTGTGGTAAATTTAAAAGGAAGAATTTTAAAGTTACTGATTCACCCCTCCCCTCTCAGTAACTTGTCATATCTTGAATATTTCCAACATTTTAATGAATTTATTATTTGCACTTCATATTTTCTTATTTAATCAATACATCCTAAGTTATGTATTCACCTTAATTATAATTCGAGTGTCTATCGATATCCCTAATAGTGACACTAGGAGATACCAACCATGATCATTTGAATGTTGAGCCACTTTTGTCCCTACATGGGTGAAACATATATATTATTGTTATTATTAACCCTCTAGTCATTGTTGTAAATCTAGATTCATAATGCATTTTTATTACAGTTGTGAGGATGTCTTTGCATTTAGGATTTTGTAGTTGTCATGGAAGATATCATTTAAAGTGTTGATTTAATTTAAAAATTGGGGGGATTTTATTTGTTTATTTATTTTATATTCTATTTTTCACAAAATTTATCTTAATTTAGTTTTAAATAGCTAGAATTTACTCATTTAATTTAGGAAAAAGATCCAAATTATTTATTCAATGGTTTAATATGTTAATTTATAAGTCACTTTAATAAAGTTTATTAGATTAGAAAAAAGAGTTTTCACACATACTTTTTATTATTGAGTTGTGAAATTGAATAATTTTATCAAAAGCCCTCTTTGAGGATTTTATTGATTTGTTTCTTATGGGAGATTAGCTGAACAAATTGTTGTGAAGATAGGCTTGTTGGTTTCATGGAAGTATTATCCATCTTCCTATGAGATTTTTATGATCTTCAAAGCTCTCTCCCTTTGTCTCTTTTGTTTCCAAGCTTCAAGAATTTTTTTAGAGATAAGTCTATCATGTTTTTATTTTTTTACATTCTTTCTTCACAATTATTTGATTTCTAAATTGTCGAAGATTTATAACTAGTGTTTTCCTTCATTTTCATGTGATACTATAGCCTAGTTGGTTGGTTTATTTATTTATGTTAGTTTTACTTCTTTTTTTCTTTCTTTTTATTGTGTTTCCATGCTACTGAGTTTCACATATGTTATGAGAATGGGATATTTATTAGATTTTTAGGAATTTGAGTTTAATTCTAGAAATTATTTTTTACTTTTATCAAATTCTAAGATGTTTAGTGTTTGGATATTTTCTCATGCCTCATTTTGTGTGTCATATAGATTTGAGCTATGATTTTGTGCAATGTGTTTTGATGATGGAAATGGATTATCCTCCATGTTTCTATTCATCCTATGTTTCCATTTATGTTTTTTGGATTTTTTAGAAAATATGTACTCTTGATAAAGTGCACAATTGATTTTATTTTCATACATGTATCTTTTGGTTGCATTTCTTAAATCCAATGCTTTCATTTGTTGTGTTCCATTGTTTCATGTGGATATGGTTGTGTCAATGCATGAGAATGTGCAGATGCCTCTATAATGATCTTTAAGACTAAAACTTCTAGACTTAAAGCCCATTTGAGTCATTTTTAATTTGGCAGTTAGGTTGGAAATTTGCATTGTCTTATTCTTGTTATATAATGAGAAAGAGTATGTATAGGTAGATGCATGGAGTGGCTTCTACTGACACAAAATTGTGCACCCCTACTTGAGTTATGACCCTCAAATAACCTTGTGTAACATGGAAACAACCTCCAAGTCTAGGACTTGCACTCTAATGTTGAATCTCTAGAGAAGGTCAGCTTCCTTACTATTAGAGTTCACCTAAACTACTTCTAGAGAGGAAATGGTGTAAGGAGAACTAAAAAATAAAATGTAGAAAGGAAAAGAGGGTGATATAGTGATATTAAAATTTGGTTACAAATTTTCCTATAAATATACTACACATAAATTAAAATCCAAAATACACTAATCTTGACTCTATTCTATTTCCCAAGGAATCACATGTAGGTTTGGAATTGATTGAAGTGTTGAAAGGAAAGATATTTCACTATGAATTTTTTTTCAACATACTTAAGACAACATATGAATCAAGAAAATAGAAAAGAAAAATGTCACCACAAGGAAAGATACATGAACAAATATTGAATGGAAATAACAGGTAAGCAATAGAGCTATTTCATTAATGGAAGGCAACATAATGCTACTATAAAATACAAGTAGAGAAGAACCTTTAACAAATATTTACAAATACCTTTTATAAATTTTAGGCATAACTCTGATGTTTACATTGAGTTCAAACCCTAACTATCTAGAGTTGATTTGCAAAGGGGAGAAATAACTAAAAATTAGAATGAAATCTGATCATGAAGTGGAATTGTAGCTATAAGTGACATGATGAAACCAAAACAAGTGCACCTAGCTACAAGAGATTAAATCACTAAAATATGATCATTTCATGAATTAAAGAGGCATGGAGTACATTGGCATATACTGATCAAGGCCTAAGAAGTAGCTGGGCATTAAGGATCTAGCCATGATGGTGTATCATAGCCACATGAAGCTTATTCATGTTGCTGGTAGCAAAAAATGGGAAGGGATAATAGGATGTGTTATCCACCTATGACATGCAAGGTTGACCATAAGGATAAACTTATTTCCCAAAATTGAATGTTGGTCATCGATGAAGGTCTTCTATTTGAAATGGATGACCTAAATATGGTGAGAATTTATTGAATGAAGGATTAAAACTCAACCATTGATGCAAATGTTCTTTATTTATAGGGGATGACTTGTTGATCTCTTTTTGGTTTTAAGGCAGTGACAAAACACTTAAGTCATTATCTAGAAGAAAATTAGTGCAAGTTGAGTGTATAGTGTATGTTGAGCATAAGTTGCCAAATAATACATGGTGAGAAATATGACAATTTGTGCCAAGCACTAGGATGTGTTGAGTAGCCTATGTGTCCCAAGTTACTCAAGAGCCAAGAAGATAGTATGTGAACAATGATTCAAGTGCCAAGTAAATAGTGTGTGTTGATTTGTCCAGAAGCCAAGTTATAGCATTTAGAGTATGCAATGTTGGTCAAGCATCAGAGCCTTTGGATACCAAGTAAATATTTAGTAACATAGTTGTTTCTAATGGCAAAAATTACTATGTAAACCATTTTTGTGCTGACATAAACATTATTTTTCAATTTTAGAAGATAATGATCAAGGCATATTATGAATCCCTATGCATTCCATGTAAGCAATAAGATTAAGGGATGAATTAGGTGACATTATGGATCAACCACAGCCATTAATTCTAACCTAACCTATTCCAACTATGTTTATTTAAGAAGGAAAACCCAAAAAAGTGTAGAGAGATCATTCATGGTGGCTATGTAGGTTATTATAGTGTTATGAGTTGTATAATTAGTTAGAAAGAATAGAGAAAAGTAGAGAAAGGGCAAAGGAGAGATATCTAATCAAAAGGATCAAGGATTTATTAGAAAATAGTAGATTTAATAGTTGGAAATATGAGGTAGGCAAGGTTACTAAGAGAGTAGGGGTGAATTAGAAATGAATACAATTTTATTCTTACTCTACCAATTAATATTTCATTAATATTATGATCTAATTTCATGCATGAAAAGTGAAAGAAAATAAACATTCATAGCAATTTGACACAAGATATGGTGACCCAAAAACCTTCCAAATAGAAAGTAAAACTAGGGTGGAGATGATACCCACAAGCTTTACTATTCCAATATAAAGTTGGCATGTTAAGGCTTATAATTGATTACTTTTGATGATCTACCCTATTATGAGAAATAAGGACTATTAAGTCCACCTTGTGAAAGGAATTACAAAACATACAATGAAGTATGCACTCTGTAAAGAGATTTTTCAAAAAATGTTAAGTCTACCCTGTTAAAGGATTTAACTAATAAAGCTATTAGATGAACTAGTGGCTGATCTCTAATCTACAACTATGATTTGCTGGTTGAGATTCCTTTAAAATGTAAAGATCACCTTGTTGTGATAAATAAATCTTTGATATCCCTTATACTCCTTGTAGCCTTCTCAATTTGCACTTCTTCTCTTCAAAATTTCTTCATACATACTTATTTGGATATGATACAACCCATTACATATATACCAATCCAAATCACAATTTATCAAAGTTGGCTACAACATAGGTTTCCATCAAGATGACCAAGTCAACCCAACTATTGACACTTAGGTTTAGAAGACAAACATAGTGATATTATGATACTTGACAACCATAGTCAACACTTGGCATCGTCATGCACTTGGTATATGTAGAAGCTTAGTTTGTACGAATCACTTCCAAGTATCTTGAACTTGGTTAGCACTTGTGTGACTTTGTGAACAGTACAAAACTTGATATATAAATTGAATCACTTGGTTGAAACTTCATGGTTTGGTCAATACTAATACTAAGAGCTTAGTATAAACTAGATCAATTGGTTGACACTCCTTGGATCGGTCAACAATAGATTCTCATCATTAATACTTCAATCTTAGTAGATACTAGAGAGCGTGGTTGATATTGTGCAACTTAATTAATACTATAAAGCTCAGTTAGCACTGTTACTAAACAACTCCATAGATATTTCTTGACATGAATTGTATAAAGATTATGGAACTCAATAGAAATTCTAAATCTTAGTAACAAATATATTACTTGGTGGTAACTGGAGCACTTGGTTAGCACTACAAAAGATAAGCTCAGTAGTAGCTTAGCCAATTGACTAAGTGTGAGTCACTAATAAATAAACTTTGACCTTAATGTCAACAATCTCCCCCTTTGGAATTAGTGACAAAAATAAAATTATCAATCCAAAACTAAATGGTTAGAATTTCAAGTCCAAAACATTCTTTTATCACTTTTCTATGTCTACAACTTGGTAACATACTCTGTTTTTGGGATTTTTCAAAATTACTTTTGTAAAAGATGCTTTCTGATTATCTATACAAGTATTTTATAATATTATGCTACTTCCCCTTACATATATCTCATATTATACTTCTTCCCAATACTCTTGATATATACATTCACCTTATATTATACTTCTCCCCCTTTTTCACATAAATTCTAAAGTTGTATACTACATGTTAATGACAAATTGCAATAAGAAGTCAAAGTATATCTTTAAAATCAATGCCATTGTCTTGTCCCAATTTTCTTGTAACACCTTGCTTGCACGTAATGCAATCTACACTTTTGCTAATAACTCCATCATGTGATCAGTATGGAGAAGTTACTATCATGGCTGAGTGTCTTTCCATGTGTAATGCATTTCTACAATACATCCATTTTTGGAAGAATCATGCCTTGTATGTGTATAAGTATGGCCCTAATCATGGCTTCTTCCCTTAATAATTCTACTATAGCTTGGATCAAGTGACAACTAGCGTGCACTTGCCTTCAAGTCTTCATCTACCTTAGATAATTTTTCCTTGATTCCTTGGGTGAAGCTACATTATTTGTAGATGTTTTTGATGAACTACTTAAGAATAGTAGACAAATCTACTTGGTTTATTGTAATTTTCTCTGCAACCAGTTCAATTTTTTTTTTTCAAATTTTATTTCTACTCTTTGTAGAAACTTTTCCATTAATATCTTCATTGAATTGCTAATTTATTTAAAATAGGTTGTGTACTATCAACCTCAATACTTAGTGCACTTATAAATATGTCCTTTACATCTTCAAGCACTTGTGTTTCCTTCCCCTTTTTGTTCTCTAAGAATTTTTTGCTTAGCTATTTTTTGTAGTAAGTTCCATAGGATGTTTATCTTATTAGTAGTGAGGGTTGTGATATCCCAGTTTGGAATAAAAATATCCTTATCTAAATCTATTTTCTTGTCTTCATCCTTTTCTTTGAACGTAGGAGAAATAATTTTCTTACCCTTGTCTGATACTTTAGTACTTGGTTGAGACTAGTTCTCAACTATCATTGTACTTGCTATATGTGGAATACAAACTATATTAGAGATAGAGGGGCTAGCAACAAAAGTAGATATGACACTAGTAGTAGAAATACCTTATTGTTGCATTTTCAAATTAGATGATGGAAGCACTTTCTACTTAGTAGATGAAGTGTTGATCACTTTAGCCAATGTAGTACTTAGCTAAATAGGTGCAAAGATTGGTTGGGTTCTTAGTGTTGTAGTGGTTGCAACAACCAACTCAACATAAGCTTTCTCAGACCTTGATATCATTAAAGCTTTTCTTAGAGAGTGAGGAAATGAGGTCATCACTGCTACTACAATTTTTTCTAGGTTAGTTTCCTCAATACAATAAATCTTAGGGAGACTTTCATCTGTAGCTTCATTTACTACATCCTTATCATATTCATCATCTTTGTGACTAACATGAACAAAAAAATTACTAGGTTGATGTAGGTTATTTTTCCATGTAGTTGTGGTTTTCTTTACAATATATTCAATATATTCTAGCACTATCATGCATGTGTTGAATTTAAAAGTGAGTTTTTCTTCATTTTTCTTCAAAGATTTTTTCACCTCTTTTTCATTGAGACTCAACATGAGTTTCCTTAGGTTCTACTCAAAAATTTCTTTTGTAGGCTTATTTGCATGCTCCCATATAGGAACTTGTTGCATAAGCTAATTAGGTGAATATTTCAATTTTCCCAATTTTGTCATCATCATGTCCTCAATATACTTCTTCTCATCTACATTCCTGGTTTCATATTTGAGAGATTTGAAATTTTCCATTCCAACTTCTCCTTCTATTTCCTTTACTTTCTCTTGAAATTTTGGTGGAGGCTTTTTGAAAATAATTTTCTCAACGTCCTCCTCACGTAACTTCAATTTATTCCTAGATTTTGGTGCCCTTCTTATGAATACAATAGTGGATGACTTAGTAGATTTGGCTATGATAAGTTTACCTTTTTTTTCTTATAGACTCTTCTTCCTCAAATTTGGATTCTTCTACTTCATCCTCTTCTTTATCCTCTTCCACATCATCTCCTTTTCCCTCAATCAATAGGAGAGTAGAACTTGCTTGTTTTAATTTTTCTATCCTCTTTCTTCCTTTGCTAACTTCTTGAGGAAGCTTAATTTCAAGTTCTATCCTCGCGTTGGCTTCTCCATAAGTTCCAAGTTATGATATCTTAGGATCCATAGGCTCATTTAATAGAGCCTTAATGATGTCTTTTGTATCATCAATGTTAACCTCATATTTAAGATGCTTAACACTTGCCACCCTTAATCTGATTGCCTAAATGTACACTCTATCACAATCTACCATGAAGTAGATATCATCTTTGTAGTCTTCTAGAAGTTTCTTTTGTATCCTAATTCTATTATTAATCATTTCTTTGAATGTATCAAAGTAGTTATCCATTATAATGTTATAATTTTCACCCATCTCTGTTATGCATTCATTAATCTGATATAGAATAGTACATCTTTTTTTCCATATAATTGAGCCTTTAGAGAGGACAAATTTTTGTACAAAGAAAAATAAAAAAGTTATGAGTGAACCAAACTTACATGGATTGTTCATGGAACCTCTGATGCTTTTCATGTTCTTATTGAATTAATTGAATAACAACTTAGCAAGGTCAAATGTAATATTATTTTTCACCACCTTGAGGGCATAATCTATTGCCTCACATGACACACTATTGAGATGGCTGGAGATGTAGATTTTGTGGTAAATAACATGAATTTCGAATTCCAATTCCACATCTATGATTCCACTTATCTTTATTCCTCTATCATCCCACTCAGCAAGAATTTTCTTTGCCAGTTCAGCCTGACCCAGGGTTTTTGTCACCTTGGCTTTGTTTAACTTTAGAAAGCCAATGATTTGGTGAATCATCTTTCTTGTGATCAAAATGGGCTGATCCAATGATAACTTCTCATTGTGAAATTAGCTCAGTATGAATCTTATCTTTTTTGCCTAAAAATCCCTTGGCATATGCAAAATATGTGTCAAACCCTTTTCTTCCAAATGTTGATGCTCGAGTTTTAGAGAGCCATTTACACATAAATCATTAAATTCCTCATACATTTCATGTGTTCCAAGATCTTAAATAGAATAGTGATAATATGAGCATATATCATGCATAAGTAATACCTGGGAAGGAATTTGAGATTGTGCACCTAATAGTTTGAGTGATTCAATAATTGTTGGACTGATTTTGAAAGTTGGAAGCTCACATTTTGCTCCTCAAATCAACATTTTAGATCCTTTCTTTGCTTTCTTTCTATAAGAAGCCATTATTGGTAGGGTCTTGTAGGGTTATAAAAAACTTTGAGAATTCTTCCAAAACAGACACACAGATCACTTGGAAGCATAGAAATTTCTCTTCATAGATAGCTCTAAAAAATTCACAATAAAAAATGAATTCAATTTTCTTCCTTTTACTTTTCAATTTCCATATATTCTTTGGTATGACAACTCACTCAATGATAGAATGCCTTCCACTTGGTTTTGTCTTTTAATACTTGAAGCATACATTCATATCTCATTAGTCTCAACATTACCTGGTAGAGTCTTCAACAATTTGATGTCCACACACAATAGTTCAATGTCCCCTAACCTCACTCTCTAGAGTCTTGTGACCCAACCTATCTTGGTAAGGGTCTTTGAATTTTCACAAAAACTTGGTGATCCTTGTGCATATTCAATGCTGATATGGATATTTTCTTCTTTTTGGCTAGAACTGATGAGAGATTTTTTCTTTAGAGTCTCAATTCCAATTATTCCTATGGGAATTCAAGTTTAGATGATTGAGTCACCAAACTCTTGAGTGACATCTGCTTCATGACTCAAACTTGCATTGTTAGAAGATTTTGGTATCCATTACTACTTCATCTACTTTTTGAAATTGTCATCTTTTGCTTTCTTTTCATCTTCAACTCTTCTAGTGTTCATATAGTTCTTCACAAGGTGTCTAATTTTAGTACAAATGAAACATCTTCTAGTGGTATCTCTCTTCCCCATGTGATGTTTACATAGTTTTCTCCAATGTGCCCAAATTATCCAAAGTAGTGGTATCTACATCATTTGTTGTAGTCCCATCCAAATAATTCTTTCATAATTGGTTCTATTGGATTTATCTTGGTTTTGCATTCAAAAGATTTGTGTCCTTATTTCTTACAATCATGATATTTAACTTCAAACTTAGGTTTCTCCTTGCATTCACTTTCTTGATGACCACGCTTATTGCAATTGTAGTACTATCCATTGAATTTTTATTTACCATTACTCCAAAATTTTTCTGATGTATGACCTAACTTACCACAATGATTACAAGTAAGCCTTTGATTCTTTTGAGCTCCTTGCTTGGATGATTCACCTTCTTTTGTGTATCCTATTCCAACTTTGCCTTTGTGTCTATACTGACTTTTCTCATTCAATTGATTCCTATTTTCTTGAGATTGAAACATAATTTCATTGGTTTTATTTTCATTATTTAGATCATTCTATAGTATTTCATTCTTTGATCTTGGATTCATGAGTTCTTTATTTGCATTAGTGAGTTGATCAATGAAATCTAGTTACTAAAGGGGTAGATGCTAAATTTCATTGTTCTTTTCTGCTATCTCTTCTTTGTTTTTTTCTTTTCTTCCATGACTTAACATAATATTATTAATTAGATTTCTTGTTCTATTTTCAACTTTGTAACTTCTTCTTAAATATTGGCATTCTTTTCTAATAGGTCTCTGATTGATTCATCAGCTTCATCTAAATGTCCTTTTGGACAAATATCTTCAACTCTTTCTTTAGTCTAGAGATTGTCATTCATTTGTACTACACGATCTTTCCTTATTTTTAGTGATTGAAAGAGTTTCTCCTTTGCTTTCTTTAGATTCCCAATAGCCAATTCAAGATCCAACTTTTCATTGTCACTAGCCTTATCTAGCTTGTATACCTCCATTACTTTTGATCTTTGCTCAAGTTGCTAAACTTATTCTATTAGAACTAGAATGCTCTAATACCAACTATTGGAAATATGAGGTAGGCAAGGTTACTAAGAGAGGAGGGGTGAATTAGGAACCAATAAAAATTATCCCACCAATTAATCCTTTATTAATATTTTGATCTAATTGAATGTATGGAAAGATGAAAGCAAATAAATATCCATAAAAATTTGACACAAGATATGCTAACCCAGAAACCTTCCAAATAGAAAGGAAAATTGGGGTGGGGATGATACCCAAAATATTTAGTACCATAGTATGAAGTTGGTCAGTTAAGGCTTACAATTGATCATTTCTAATGATATACCTTGTTAGGAGCAATAAGGACTACTAGGTCCACCTTGTGAAATGATTTACCCAACATACAATGAAGTATGCACTCAGTAAAGAGATTTATCAAAGACTGTTAAGTTTACCCTATTAATTGATACACTTGTTAGGAAGAACCAATGGCTAATCTCTGATCTAAAACTTTGATTTTCTAGTTGAGATTCCTTTGAAATATAAAGATCACCTTCTTGTGATAGATAAATCATTGGTGTCTCTTATACTATTTGTAGCCTTCTCAATTCACACTTCTGCTCTTCATAATTGCTTCATACATACTTTTTTGGATATGATACAATTTATTACATATATACCAATCCAAATTCTAATTCATCAAATTTAGCTACAACATAGGTTTCCATCAAGATCACAAAGTCAACCAAACTACTGACACTCTAGTTTAGAAGAAAAACTCAGTGATGTTTTGATACTCGATAACCATAATCAACAATTTGACATCATCATGTACTCGATAGATGTAGAATCTTAGCTCATACTAGTCACTTCCAAGTATCTTGAACTTGGTTAGCACTTGTGTGACTTAGTGAACACTGTGGAACTCAATATATAAATAGGATCACTTGGTTGACATTTCATGGCTTGGTCAACACTAACACTACGAGCTTGATATAAACTGAACCACTTAGTGGAAATTACTTGGTTTGGTCAATGCTAGATTCTCATCATTAATATTTTAGGCTTGGTAGATATTGGAGAGCATGGTTGACATTGTGCAACTTAGTTAATATTGTGAAGTTTAGTTAGCATTGTTACTGAGCCACTTAGTAGATACTAGTTGACATGAACTATATAAAGATTCTAGAACTTGGTAGAAACTATAGAACTTGATAACAACTATATTACTCGATAGTGACTAGAGCACTTGGTTAACACCAAAAATTGAAAGATAAGCTTGATAATGGCTTAACTAATTGACTACGTGTGAGTCACTAATAAAAAAACTTTGACCTTAATGTCAACACTGACATCTAGCAGTGAGGTGCTAATTGAAGGATCATGATGTTGAATCATTTTAATAGGTGATATAAAGAAAATATCTTAATATAGTAGCCTTAACAGGTTTTTTTGTCTTAACAGACTCTTTTAAATCTCTTAACTGAGTGCTTACTTAATTGTGAGTGTAAATCGTCTAAAAAGATGAGACCTAATAGTCTTTGTAGTCTTTGAAATGGTAGACCCCTCATAGGGTAGATCATAGTTTATAATAAAACTCATTGTAACCATAATTGGCTACACTTTACTATTGTAGTACTAAAGATTTGTGGGTGTCATCCCCACCCTAGTTTTACCTTCTCCTTGTAGGATTTCTAGGTAACAAAATTTATTGTATCATGTGTTAAATTTTTTTATGCTATGGATGCAAATGTGTAATTATCTATTTTAATTTATATGCTAAATTATGAGATGGATGTGTGGTGAATATTTTATGGTTAAAGTTTTGAAGATTCCCCAACCTTCTCAGAGTTTACTTTCCCATTGTTATTTCCAACATGGCTGAGATTTCATGAGGTGCCTCAAGTTATGTTTAATCCAATAGTTTCATGCCATTTTAGGCTTTAGAGCCTCATAGAGACTCCATAGCATGAAGGAAAGCCAGAATGGTGATGTGTCATAGCATGATGTAATTTTGAGCCTTAGAGAATTGAGAAGGATTTGTAGTATGAGGAAGTGCTAGAATGGAAACACATGGCAACATCATATAAAATCATGTGCTTTGGACTCTCATGGAGATTCTATAGAGTGAGGAAATTTCATAATGGTAACACTTGGAAGCCTCTTGCACCATTTTTTTTTATGGAATGGATTGTGATCTTTTAATCTTTGATTGAACATATTTTGCTAGCTTAAATGTCAAAGGTGAGACCCTCTTTTGCATGGCACAATTCCAAGTTTTGGAGCTTTGAGGAAGTAATATAATGTAAGGAAATGCCACACTTAAAATGTGTGGAAACATCTTGTACTTTTTAGAAAATGGGAAGATAGCTTGTGAAAACATGAGAGCCATTAGATCTCATAGCAAAGAATCTATCCCATAGAAAATCACTTAGATTAGATACCAATGATTGGCTAAATGGGGGGCTTGTTGGTGTTTGAAAATGTTACCTATTTCCAACTACCTTGATGAGAACAAAACATATCTAGGGGCAGCTAACTCCGATTCTCAACATGCCCATTCAGACACTAGGCAAACTATAAGGCATGACCCTTCTTCTTCTTCAGGTTCTGCAAAACCTAGGTGGGTAGACCTGTAGATTTTTTATATGGTACCAGTAATCAAAATATACATTGAATCCAAAATGATGTAGATAAAACCCTTATTTCTCCTAGTAGCTCATGAAATAACATGAATCTATAGTAGCTAAATGCAAATCTAGGAACCTCATAAGTTGAGTGAGGGCATTCCATTGTAGCTCTTCAACATGAAAGGGGAAAAGCATTTGATTATTGATGTTGATCTCAGCAAAACATGATATGAACAACACAAACTTATGATCCTTCAAAATGATTAGTGCCTTATCTATTGGGAATTTAACACAAAACCCTAACACACATCCCTAAAAGTCACTAACATATGCCATACATCATGACTTCCTGATCTATCTATCCACTTTGTGAATTAGACATCTGTATCCTTCTGAACCTCATACTTGACTTATCCCTTCATGAAATTTGAAATCCTATGATGATGAATCAAACATTTACATAACTCTTTGAGTCATAAGCAAAATAAATCAACATACACAACCAATAGATTGCAACTGAGTTTCATATTCTTTGTTTACAAAACACAAGAAATTACAGACAACATGAATGGGAGACAAGATAATAGAATGAAGATTGACTTGTTGCTGCCTTATCATTAATTTCCTTGAAACAAATTACAATAAGATGCATGAAATTTAAAAGCAAAGCTACCTAACAGATTAGAACTATTTATATTCTTATTTCTTGCTGTTCATTACATGAGAAATTTGCTAAAGAATGGTATCACAGATCTGAGAGAACTCAAGATTGGAACCATGAATGGTCTCTGAGTTAAAAAAAATTGGAACCTCTGGAAAAAAATAAAGATAGAAAGATATAGCAAAGGAAAGAATCTCTGATCTAATCTTCAAGTGACAAGTGTCCATTTGAAATGCAATCCTCTGTAACTAAAAACCTCTTTCTTCCATGGGTGAATCAAATCCCTCAACTGTTAATCATATCCTTTCTGTTTTACCTTGCAAAACATCTTAGTAAAGACAAATATCTGTTAATGAAACCAGCTAAGTGCCAATTTATCAAATTGAAGCCAAAACAACATAAAAACACAAAAAAATCAGACACAAAGGTTACTGAGTGTATTTTAGGTGTCTTTTAACTGAATCTTGCAAATAGTGATTCAAAACACCAGTCAGAACACACAAATCAATCTCTGATAGAAAACCCCCTATAACATGAACCAGATGCATTCTGTGCAAAAATGAACTTTATATTTGGATAGTTCATCTTTTTTTGGTTTCAATGGTATATTGAAGTGCCCATTTTCGATACCAAAAATTTTCAGAATCTAAATTTGAAAAATACCCTCTCTAATATAAAAATCATGTCTGCATTCCTTTGAAATTTAAATTATTCTAAAGTAAAAACTTTAGGCTAAATTTCCCCTTTTGCAATTTTTCTTTTTTAAAATTTGAACGTACCCACTTGAAAAAAAATAAAAGATATATTTTTTTATCATTTTCAAACTTTTTCCCTTGCCCTTCAAATCTGGGGTCAACCCACAGTTGACTGAGCATCTCTACCACATGGCAATTTTTGATTAGTCAACCTCTAATGTTGGACTACCTCATCATTGCCTTGTCTACAGTGCCACATCAGCACCGCAGGGACCTACACTGCCAAATGTCAGAAATGGGCTAACCCACATTACTTATTTAGTGCGCACTTTTTACTACAAGGAAGTGCCAACTGTTGGATCGTAACACATGTCACGATCCTATGCATCTCATTTGAATTGCTCGTCCTCACCACATCATCATTTCTAGGACCTGCGCTGCCACATGTCAAAATTGTGCTTCCTCCGATTACTTATCGATCTTGCAACTTTTTTTGCAGGGATGCACACGCTGTTGGATGTGGCCACATGTCAACATCTGGATTCATCTTGCCACATCAGCTTCTCTGCACTTTCATTTACAATGTTGCATTTCCTTCATCATGTTGATGTCATCCTTGTTGCTTGGGACCCACACACTCAAGCCTTGCCTTCAAAAAGCCCACACTTCAATTCACAATGCAATTTGAGTGCAATTGTATTTAAAGACAAAAATACTCCCCATACACACGATGTGGGATAAATGTTTTGATTGCTCATCGCTCTATGTTTGACTGTGGTTAGAATTGGCTTCCTTATTCTTTTAAAAAACATTGAAGAAGCTCCCCTTGTATTTTTTTTACTTTGGCATGGAGTCTAGTTTCTTGTTATCATGCTCAGTTTGAAAACCACAATTCATTACCTACAACTACTTGCTTTTTAACCAGCTGGGCAACTCTTTTCTGAATTGGCATCTTTTTATATCTATAGCTTGTTCTTTTTACTTTAGCACCTCCAAATTCTCTTGCCATGGGCACCTCTTCAAATGGTGTCTTTTATTAGTTAACATGGATGCTTTGACTACGTCTTCTCCTTCACATGAGATGGCTTTATTCTGAGAGAGTGGATTTTCTTCTACTGGCATGAGGAATTTCCTTTTGGTTTTCTTTTATGACTGTGCTCTATTATGTTGCTAACCTGTACCTTAACTAGCACTATGTGTTGTTTCTAGATGAGCGAGTCTTCTCTATCTTTAACAGCGGCCTCTTTATCTGCGCAGAGCTCTTTGTGGCTCCCTTTGCATTTCTTCTTTCCTTGGAAACTACGGGCCCCTGCTACCTTGGACTGCCCTTAAACAATTCTATTTCCTCTCCAAGGTAGGCATGACCATTCCTCATTAGTGAAGACTTGTGTTAAGTCTGCCCCTGCTCTAGCCGGTTCAACAATACATGCATGAGACTTCTTAAAAGGCATGGGATGAGTTTTCTTTGGAGATGTGAGCTGCTTGCTTGGCAGCTTAGCTCTCTTTTTCAATGTGGTGATGTCTTGTTTAAAATGTCTACATTTTTTATCTGCAATACATGTGTCTTTACTGGACGTGGAGTTGCTATTTTTTAATTGCCTACAGCATCCCTTAACTCTCATTGCCTGCTAATTTTTGCTGGTGAATCTTGAACTTTGTGGAAACACCTCTAATGTGCCTGAACCTACTCTAATGTGAGACACCCTTGACCATGTCATTCTTGCTCAAACTCCATGGCTCATTCCTTTTCAAAACAAAAGCTTAGTCTCTGATTCTCTCTATGCAGTTTTTATGACTTGCATGAGTTTGTTTTTTCTTCATCCTTGGCTACCCTTAGACACTGGTGGATTTTGGTGTCTTCTAGCACAAGTTTCTTTATATCTGCCACCTAAAAGCTTCTCATGGCATTGGTTTAAAAACAACACCTCTATTTTTGTATGGGTTGGCTTTGAGTGGATAGTCTCCTTTGGTGGAGCTCCCCATATAGGTTGTGTACGTGGCCCTTGTTTTTTCTCCATGGCTTGATGCTTCTACCCTATGTGTTGATTTGTGGTGAGTTGTTTTGAAAAAGAAACGTCTCTGCCTATGGTTTGTTTGAAACCTCTTCTTCACAGGTGGAATTCTTTGTGTCAAAATCAAGACTTGCATTTGTGTTTGACCTTGATCTTCAATGTGTAACAATTTTAAATTTGGTCTTGCATCAAATGCGTATCCCATTAATATGGATGCCTTACCCACAGGGCATTTGGTGAAGATTCTCTTTCTCTTGTTCTTGTTCAATGGGGTGGGCAACTTTGCAACTCTCCTTTCCCTATGGTTGGCTATCTTCATTCTCTTAATAAAGATCAAATTGTAGAGGTCAAACTTTGACTCTCAGGAACAACAGTGATCTTGGCCTGTTGAGTGTCTTTCACTCAAGGAAATTAGTCTCTTTGGTCTAAAACAATGGAGTCTTAAAAACAAAATCATTTATAGTTTAAACTAGCATATTCTAAAGATATTCTACATTGTCCTCCTAGTCAACTCCCTCTTTCTCACATACACAGCTTTTCAACTTGAGGAAAACATCAATTTGGTACATGAACTTCGAACCCCCTTCAATTCTCACTTTCATAGGTTCTGTCCCTTTATCAATGAACTTAAATGGATATGTTAAATTACCAAAGAAATCTCTATCTTTATCTTGATCACCATTTCCCATAAAGCCTGATCATTTTGACAAGATTAGTCAGACCCTTAAGTGGGTCTGGCTAAATTTTTTTTTGCTTTCGGACAACTGAAACCTCCAAACTAATCCACTAACCTTTTAATATCAACTATAATTGATTTCAATAATCAATTGATCATTAAAATCTCATCTTATCATTTTATGCAACTGGTCAAATTGGTGCCAGTAGGTCCCTTGACTACCCTTAAAAATTGACCTGAACATATAACTGAGCTCTGAAAACTAACCCACTGAATCTTTGTTATGCACTCTTGCACCCTGTTGATTCTCGTCTCATGATGAATTTGAGGTCAAAAGATACTGACCGTCAAAGTTACCTTCTTAGAATCACCTGCACAAAAACATGTTAGAAAACACTAAACTGGGTTTGGATTTGGCCTAGAAAACTGGGCAAATGGGCACATGGGGAAACAAAAACTGGGGCATTAGTTCTCTGTCATGAGGATAGTATGAATATGAAATTTTGGCTCAAGAAGAATAACATGGAACAAATGGTGGATGTTCAAAGTAGGCTACTTCGAATTTTGCAGATTGGACATGCTGATAGAAAGCATTTTTTACAAATGGAATGACCCTAGAAAAGTGTGCAAACAGATTCATCAAGATTTGAAAATTGGTACACTTGTAGTAATTTCAACATAGAACATAGGGAAAGAAACCATTCAATCTCACCTATCATGGATCAAGAGATATGACATCACGAATAGGGGTACTGATCAATCTACAAATACTGACACTAGTAAAAAGTTAGAAATTCTATTTGGAATCGCATTTGAAAACTGCTTAAAGGGAATCATCAAGAGGTGAAACTTGAAACATAACATGTCTTTGACATCTAAAATACAATGCAAAAGGAATTTTAGCATTCAAGTCAACTGGTCAAAACTTATAACACGTCAAATGGCACTTCCCAAAAATATGAACAAAGTGCAAAAGCATGAAAATAGTAACTGACCAACTTTGAGGGATTCAAAACCTAATCAAATAAACTAGAAATGAATCAAAATCTGAAACATAGGTTCTCAAGTATGGATAGTAGATACTCCCAAAGTAGTAAGTAATGACACATTTCTGGGTGCATGATATTCAGGTGCAAACATGGCCTTCTATCATTGTCTGACACTTAGGGTAAAATGTAGAAATGACAGTTTCTCAAAACATAACTTCACCAAACGACTTGGAATCACAGTTTAACTTCACAAAATAGGTATACAAGCTGAATGAAAGGTATTAGAAACATTGAACACCTCTAGGGCTTTACAAGTATTGCCGGGTACAAACTCACTGTTTGAAGACATTTAAGGGGCTTGATTTCTCAATAGTGCTCAAAATTGAGCCTAAAATTTTGAGTGCCAACAGTGGCTCTGTCTGGGGATGCATGCCCCTTGTGGTTATGGCAAGATTTCATATCTATGGAAGAAGTAGACCACACACTTGAATAGCAAAACTTTCTCGAGCAGCTTTATTGAAAGCAAGAAAACTACTCTAACTATGTACACACGATGTCCTCGGGCCACCAAAAGTTTTAGAACTTCTTACCTTTGTCAAAAACCTAATTCTCATTTACATCTTTTTGAGGTAAGCTAAAACTCTCTTTCCCATCAATTCTACCAATTAGATTAGTACTTTGAAGCAAAACACTCGGCAAAATTGAATTCACACTTTCATTCTCATAATGCATACATATATCAGAATTACCCTTTACTTCATGCTCATTATGAGAGAAAAAATCAGCATGCTCCTAATTATACAAACTAGTTTTTGAATCAAAATCCAACAATGATTCATGTACGCTGATTGGAAACACAAAGACTTCATATTCTACATCATTCACCAAGTTGCATGTATTAAAGGCTTGCAACTCACCTTGTGCCTCTGACTTCAAAAAATACAATGGATCTGAATCAACTTCATGTATCATGTCATCACATACCAAATTAGATCTGAAACTTACTAAAAAATTACCACCATAGTCTTCAAAAAAAGGTTAATCAGACATATGAAAAGAATCTTTATTAAAATTCTCATCAGCAGGAACTCTACTGGCATAAATATTCTTATCAAAGAAATTGCTAGAGATACTTGTGAATGTGTCAAACTCATTAGCATAAGACTCACCAACCTGTAGAGAAGTTTTAACTATAGATTCATGTGTACCATTGTCAGTATTCACTTTATTGCATTAATCATCAAATCTCATCTCAAGTAATGGTAGATTACTATCATATATTCCATTTGGATCAGATAAAAACCCAATTGATCTCACATCATCATTAGTAACATTAATCATAGGAATTTCTTCATTAAATGTTAACTCAGAATCAAAAGATATCAACAACCTCTCGTTATCATCTCTATAACATAGATCTGGTTAACATCACTCATGAAAGTAGTGAATACATCTCTACTAGTCTTCATTTCTTCAAACAAATCTTCATGCTTATGCTGAAAGTCTTCAAAAGAATAACAATGTTGACATGTAGGAGAACAAACATAGGGGTATACATCATACCTTACATCATCCTTATGAGATGCATGCACTAATAAAGGTGAAGTTGAATCACATATTGACATATACCTTTCAAACTCATGTTGCAACAAGGCTGAGACCTCATTTGTATTCAATAGATCTCTTTCACAAACTTCTTCATCTTGATTACAATTATTTCTCAGATAATTTGAAGAACTTATAATAGTGACACCATTAGTCCTACAATCTAAAAAATTAGTAGTAATTTCACAATATATATCCTCTTCCCTGCACCACATCTAGACATTAAATGCTTCACTACATTCAAATTCATTGTAGGAAGATATTTCAAGACTACTGTTATAACTCTTTTCATTCTCAAACATATTATCAGAGGACTCATCACTTTCACTATGACTATCAACATTTTCAATTTCAACAATACAGTAACCATTCTTTTCTAGATAGCCTTCACATTCTCTAAATATTCTATCAAAGTATTTAATCTTTTCAAATCTTGCTTTCACTGTCCAATGTACTAAATCAGGCATGAAGACTAATAAAAACACAAAAGCCCATGATAATTCACTGGGTATTGCTGAAATGGGAAACTCTAAGATTTCCAACTTGAATTGCATGTAAATTTGAATTGCATCTAAGTCATCTACACTTCCCACATTCCTTCGGATAGAAGAAATGACTTGACTATGAAGCTTTCCATACAACATAAACAAAGTTTCATGTACCTCTTCATAGCTTGATAGAGTATTATCAGATCTACAATCTGAATCCATTTTGAGAATGAAATTTCTAGCTCTTTATCCTAGTGCTAAAAACCACTGAATAGAGGCAACCCTTTTAAAACACTTGACCTTCATGAAAAGAAGCATGAAAATCAAAATACCTCAAGTGCTAATGCTGAACTTTGATCTATTGATTTGGCACAAGTACAAGACTGAAATTCTTTACACCACTTATCAAACTTTGTAGAGCCGCCACCTCTTTACAAGAGGAATGAAATAACCACTGATGTGATTCACTTTTTATATTTCAATTTCTTATAACAGTAGATTGCAACCAGCACTTAAAAACTTATCAAGAATTTAAAACTTCCTTTCCAAGATCTATCAACAGTCTTAGATATGTCCATACAATTGAAAGTCCTTCAAAATTTAGCAATGAAATCAACTAGGAACAACTTGTATAGAGATTTGAGAGTCCCCACTCACACTTGGTGAGAAATAAAACATAATTTGTCACTTGAAAAATCTAAACCAGACCTTCAATGTAGGAAAAACTTGTAGATCATTATTATGTTGGAAAGAAAATATACTTTATAAATGAATTCTTGACTCTAAACTTTCTGAACAGTACTTGCAAAAATTGAACTGATTGAAGATAGACCTATGATAGTCATAGAACACAATTTTCATCCAGTTTTACAACATACTGCCATCCATGAATAAAGCTTAAATGGAGAACATGAAACTTCAGCAAGGAAAATAAGAAATTCCTCTTACTATAGATTTTTTATATCCAATCTATTTCATGGCAGAGATTTTGGTTCTTTCTATATGCAACTCCCCAGCAGAGTCGCCATTTTGTTGGTGTTTGAAAAAGTTACCCATTTCCAATCACCCTGACGAGAACAAAACATATCTAGGGGTAGCTAACTTCCATTCTCAACATGCCCATTTAGACACCAGGCCAACTATAAGGCATGACCCTTCTTCTTCTTCAGGCTCTGCAAAACTTAGGTAGGTAGACCTATAGATTCTTTATATGGTACCAGTTATCAAAGCATACACTGAATCTAAAATGAAGTAGATAAAACCCTTATTTCTCCTAGTAGCTCATGAAATAACATGAATGTATAGTAGCTAAATGCAGATCTAGGAACCTCATAAGTTGAGTGAGGGCATTCTATTGTAGCTCTTCAACATGAAAGGGGAAAAGCATTTGATTATTGATGTTGATCTCAGCAAAACATGATATGAACAACACAACCTTATGATCCTTCAAAATGATCAGTGCCTTATCTATTGGGCATTTCAAAAAAAAACCCTAACATACATCCCTGAAAGTCACTAACATATGCCATACATCAGGACTTCTTGATCTATCTATCCACTTTGTGAATTAGACATATGCATCCTTCTGAACCTCATACTTAACTTATCCCTTCATGAAATCTGCAATCCTATGATGATGAATCAAGCATTTGCATAACTCTTTGACTCATAAGTAAAATAAAACAACATACACAACCAATAGATTGCAACTGAGTTTCATATTCTTTGTTTACAAAACACAAGAAATTATAGACAACATGAATAGGAGACAAGATATCAAAATGAAGATTGACTTGTTGCTGCCTTATCATTCATTTCCTTGAAACAAATTACAATAAGATGCATGAAATTTAAAAGCAAAGCTACCTAATAGATCAGAACTATTTGTGTTCTTATTTCTTACTTTTCATTACATGAGAAATTTGCTGAAGAATGGTATCACAAATCTGAGAGAACTCAAGATTGGAACCATGAATGGTCTCTCAGTTACAAAAAACTAGAACCTCTGGAAAGAATGAAAGATAGAAATACATAGAAAAGGAAAGAATTATATCTAATCTTCAAGTGACAAGTTTCCATTTGAAATGCAATCCTTTGTAACTGAAAACCTCTTTCTTCCATGGTTGAATCAAATCTCTCACCTGTTAATCATATCCTTTCTGTTTTGCCTTGCAGAATATCTCAGTAAGGACAAATATCTATTAATGAACTTGGATAAGTGCCAATTTATCAAATTGAAGCTAAAAGAACATAAAAACACAAACCAATCAGACACAAAGGTTATTGAGTGTATTTTAGGTGTCTTTTCACTGAATCCTACAACTAGTGATTCAAAACAGTAGTCAAAACACACAAATCAATCTCTAATAGAAAACCCCTTGTACCATGAACCAGATCTATTCTGTGCAAAATTGAACTTCATATTCGGATAGTTCATCTTGTTTTGGTTTCGATGGTATATTGAAGTGCCCATTTTTGATACCGAAAACTCTCAGAATCTAAATTTGAAAAATACGCCCTCTGATATAAAAATCATGTCTGCATTCCTTTGAAATTTAAATTTTGAAAAATTTAACTTATTCTAAAGTAAAAAATTTAGGCTAAATGTCCTCTTCTGAAATTTTTTTTTTAAAAAATTTGAACGTACCCACTTCAAAAATAATAAAAGATATATTTTTTATCATTTTCAAACTTTTACCCTTGCCCTTCAAATTCGGGGTCAAGCTACGGTTGACTAAGCCTCTTTGCCACATGGCAATTTTTGATTAGTCAACCTCTAATGCTAGACTGCCTCATCATTGCCTTGTCTATAGCGCCACATCAGCACCGTAGGGACGTGTGTTGGCAAATGTCAAAAATGCACTTCTCTGCATTAGTTATCAAGTGCGCACTTTTTATTACAAGGAAGCACCAATCATTGGATCATGAAATGTGTCATGATCCTGTGCATCCCATTTGAGCTGCTCATCCTTGCCACATCATCATTTTTGGGACTTGCGCTACCACATGTCGAAATTGCACTTGCCTGCATTACTTATCGACCTTGCAATTTTTTTTGCAGGGATGTGCACGTCGTCGAATGTAGTCATTTTTCAACATTTGGATTCATCTTGCCACATCAGCTTCTGTGCACTTTCGTTTAAAATATTACATTTCCTCCATCATGCTGATGTCATCCTCATTGGTTTCAACCCGCGCACTCAAACCTTGCCTTTAAAAAGCCCACGCTTCAATTCACAATGCAATCTCAGTGCAATTGTATTTAAAGATGAAAATACTCCCCATACACACAATGTGGGATAAATGTTTTGACTGCTCATCGCTCTGTGTTTGACTGTGGTTGGAATCGGCTTCCTTATTCTTTTAAAAAATGTTGAAGAAGCTCCCCTTGCATTTTTTTTACTTTGGCATGGAGTCTAGCTACTTGTTATCATGCTCAGTGTGAAAACCACCATTCATTACCTACGAATGCTTGCTTTTTAAGTAGTTGGGCGACTCTTTTCTAAACTGGCATCATTTTATATCTGCAGCTTGTTCTTTTTACTTTAGCACCTCCAAATTCCCTTGCCATGGGCACCTCTTCAAATCGTGTCTTTCAATAGTTAACATTGATGCTTTGACTGCGTCTTCTCCTTCACATGAGATGGCTCTGTTCATGAGAGAGTGGATTGTCTTCTACTGGCATGAAGAATTTCTTTTTGGTTTTCTTTTATGACTGTGCTCTATTATGTTGCTGACATGTACCTTAACTAGTGCTATGTGTTGTTTCTAGATGCGCGAGTCTTCTCTATCTTTAGCAGTAGCTTCTCCATCTGCACGGAGCTCTTTGCGACTCCCTTTGCATTTTTTCTTTACTTGGAAACTACGGGTTCCTGCTACCTTGGACTATCCTTAAACAATCTTGTTTCCTCTCCAAGTTTGGCGTGAGCATTCCTCATTAGTGCAGACCTATGTTAATTTTACCCCTGCTCTAGCCAATTCAGCATTACATGCATGAGACTTCTTAAAAGGTATGGGCTGAGTTTTCTTTGGAGGCATGAGCTACTTGCTTGGCAGCTTAGCTTTATTTTTTAATGTGGTAACATCTCCTTTAAAAAGTCTACATTTTTATCTGCAATACGTGTCTTTACTGGACGTGGAGTTGCTATGTTTTAATTGCCTGCAATGTCCTTTAACTCTCATTGCCTGTTGGTTTTCTCTGGTGAATCTTAAACTTTGTGGAAGCTCCTCTGATGTGCCTGAACATACTCTAACGCGAGACACCCTTCACCATGTCATTCCTGCTCAAACTCCATGGCTCATTCCTTTTCAAAACAATGGCTTAGTCTCTAATTCTCTCTATGTGGTTTTTATGACTTGCATGAGTTTTTTTTTTCTTCATCCTTGGCTGTCCTTAGACACTGGTGGATTTTGGTGTCTTTTAGCACAAGTTTCTTTATATCTGCCACCTGAGCTCAATCATTTTTACAAGATTAGTCAGACCCTTAATTGGGTCCAGCCAAAAAAATTTCACTTTTGGACAACTGAAACCTCCAAACTAATCCACTAACCTTTTAATATACACTATAATTGATTTCAATCATCAATTGATCATTAAAATCTTATCTTATCGTTTTATGCAAATGGTCAAATTGGTGCTAGTAGGTATGTTGACTGCCCTTAAAAATTGACCTGAACAGATAACTAAGCTCTAAAAATTGACCCACTAAATCTCTATTATGCAGTCTTGCACCCTATCGATTCTTGTCTCATGACGAATTTGAGGTCAAAAGATACCGACCATCAAAGTTGCCTTCTCAAAATCACTTGCACAAAAACATGTCAGAAAACACTAAATTGGGTTTGGATTTGGCCTGAAAAATTGGGCAAATGGGCACATGGGGAAATGAAAACTGGGGCATTAGTTCTCTATCATGAGGATAGTATGAATATCAATTTGGTCTCAAGACAAATAACTGGGCACAAATGGCGGACGTTCAAAGTAGGCTACTTGGAATTTTCCGGACTGGACATGCTAATAGAAAGCATTTTTTACGGATGGAATGACCCTGGAAAAGTGTGCAAATAGATTTGTCAAGATTTGTGTTGGTGTAAATAGATATTTACTATTTACACTTTACCTAAGTTAACTTAGGTTAGTGCATTATTTTATTATTTCTCTTTATGAGAGACTTAGGAGTTTGTGCATCTTCTACAATTGTCATGTAGACAACATAGAAGTATGCCACTCTATTCATGCACATGGTGTCTACACCACAAGAGTTTGCATCATTATTTGAGTTGTCATGTTGAAAACACAATTTTTTGCACTCTTGATTTAGCACATGTTGTCTACAACATTGATGTGCGTGTTCTCGCCTTTGTAGGCTTATCCTCACATTATTGCACTTACTTCTGTGCATAATGGAGGATAACCCATGTCTGGTGGACATGTGCCTGGTTGTTGGACTTATCATGGTGATAATTCTAAGGCACTCTAGATGAATCTTAGAGGCCTTTATATTGAGGTACTCCTAGCGTACTTGTACAAAACAATGGTGAGTTGAATACTATACAGTTATTTTGATCATACTCTTGTCTATTTGTGCTTGTGTTTTTGAGTTCCTTGGTCTTGGGGAAATTTTTTTGTAACACAGATTCTTACGTGGTATCAGAGCTGAGAGAGATACTCATCAAATAGCCTTTGGAGACCTCATTGCCTCATTTCTTCAAGAGACCCGATTCAGATCCGGAGGCGGACATCGCAATTGTGTTCGAAGTGAAGATTCGATAAAAATTGACTATAAACTTGCCTATTTTAGGCCATAGTCAATCGGGAGCCAAATTTTTTTTACAAATCCAAACCCGAAGTCCCAATTTGCAAGTATGGGTATAATCATTTTTATTTGATATTATTGATTATTTATTAGATCTGAACATTATTTGTTCTGCAATTCATTTTTATATTTGCATTTTCAGAATTAGTTTTTTTCAAAATTATTATTTTAGTACGGAGAAATTTTTTTGCAGCACTGGGTCGTCACATCCCAGCCCGCAGAATATTTAATTTATTGCAGGGTATTTAATAGTTCTACACACCCTTAATTTCATTGGGCGCGAACAATTTTTGGTGACGAGCTATTTCCAAATCTGACAATAACGACCAGCCACAAAGTCAACTCCATCAGCCTGCTCACCAATCCAGCGGCCCCTTCCAAAATAGGGTGCAACTTTGCATTTATACTTGTGGCAGTTTTGTTATACACTGTCGACAACTCCCACACACCGAAAATGTGGGATGAAAAACTCACATCTCGGCGGCAACCCTGCACAAAATCTAACGTCAAAAGTACACAATCCAGCATTGGCAAAAAAAAGACTGATGCTCGCTGCTCCTAGTGCCATCACTGCAAATTCTGCCACATGGCTTGCTCTGAGCTGCTACACTCTCATCTGCTCGACATGCAAACCACTTAATTTTTGCCATGCATCATACAATAATTGGTGCACACTCAACAGTCTTCTCCACCTCATGCTTGAGTTAGCAACACATGTCACCTTCCATACTAACACATAGGAGGACACACCATTTTTTCCATACATTCCATACATGTGACATCAGCATCTGTACAAGGTGACATTATTAGAGGCCAAAGTTTGTGCTGACATCAGCAAAATACAATGCTAAAATTGACGACCGTATGACCGTCACACCAGGCCTCATTTTAACTGCTGTGATGCTCATTTGGATGTTAAATTTATCACTATTTTTTCCTCTGCATACCCCTCTTCATTTTCAGTTTTGATTTTGGAGCTCGACTTTGAATGACCATAACTTGGTCATATAGACTCCAAACCAGGTGCAATTTTTTTTATTTTTGTTAAAATTTCTTGAACTTTTTAGTGGTGCAATTTGTTTTTGGTTTTCGTGCTTAGATTGGTCAAAAATTGCAATTTTTCATGACTGTACTTATCTAATCTTACTTTTTGCAACTTCAAACGCATCGTACGAGCTCATCTGGACTCCTTTTCAAGTTCTATTTTTTTTGAAAGTGTATATTTTTGTATCTAGTTTTTAAATTTTTGGTCAGATTATAGTCTCATTTGGAAAAAAGTATCACTTTCAAAAAAAGGTCTTATTTTTCATTTAATGCTTCACAGTTGATGTATTTTGAGCTACATTGTAATAGTCCAGATTTGTACTCTCTACAGAGGTTGTAATCAGTAAAATTAGAATGCCTACTTTGCAAATTTTTTGGAAAGTGGCCAATTGTAAACGTACTATATATAAAGTGCCCAAATCTTTTATTAGGGGGGGGGGGGGGGGGGGGGTTCTTTGGTATATTGGAGGTTCATTGATTGATCTTATGGAGTCTTGTCACATTTGTAAGTTTGGTATTAGACCAAAGTTGACACCTAGGAACTATTACCAATGGAGGACTATGATAATGGACCATCTCAGGGAACATCCAGGGTTGCTTCCTTATCTCTATTCCATGTCATTCAATGTTGATTGGACATATATTCCTAGCCTTACTCGATTTTTGCATAACACTATGAGTAGGAAAACCCTTCAATTGGCACATTTTCTAGCTGATATTTGGTGGTCTCTTTGGAGATCATATGGAGATCCATGTGATCCTCCATCTCCAAAAAAATACCTACCTTCAATCACTCTAGCTCTGGTTTCTTCAACTCTAGATGAGATCACACCTCCAGCTCTCGTTGCTCCTACTGATCCTATTCTAGCCACAGATGCTTCAAATCTAGTGCAGCAGGACACTTCATGTCTTCCTACACTACCTTCATGCGAAGACTTCCTTTCTGACATCAGACAGTTGTTCGTGGAGTCTGACATTGAAGATGTGGGAGACATCATTGATGAAATTCATCTTTTATTTGAGGCAGGTACTCCATCCTTTTTTGCAGTGACTTATTCATGTACTTCAACACTACAGAGTACTTATGGTCTTCCTATTGATGATTTCTTGCCATACATTTCAGCTCTATTCTTGGAGTCACACATAGAAGAAATGGGTGATTTTCATAATGATTTATCACTTCTCTTTGCTAAAAATGATTCTTCTACAGTTATTGTACATTCTCTACATGATCAATCATTTCAGGTTGGTGTGATTGTGGATACTTATGTCCAACATCTGCAGGTGATTTCTCTCACATTAGAGAAGACTGTTGGTTTCCTGAAGTAGGTTCTACATCCTTCCTTCTTTGATCTGTTCTTCTCTTTAGTAGTTTTGGAGGAAGACATCTTCACTAACGACACAACGATACTTGGACATGTTTTAGAGACACCGTTCATCATCGAGATTCCTTCTCCATCTAGGGGACGCTTCTCATTGGTACCCTTGCCATTGTTTCTTCCAAAGGGGAGGAACATCATTCAGAGGTCATGGATCAACTTCTTCATTAGAACCTTTCTCACTACTTGGCACACTTCTTTTAGTGGGGGGGGGACTATCTCGTCTCCTTCTTCTCCTCTTTGGGGGGGATGATTTCCTTCTTGAGGTCTTCTTCTCTCTCTTTTTCTATTGTACTTAACTCATTTTTTGGAGGATGGTTTTTCCCATGAGGTTTTCCCTCTTTCTTTGCTTTACAAGAGATTGCATTGCATCATTTTAGCATTGCTTTTGTACATGGGTACCTAACATGGCCTAGTAGCCGGGACCCATTATGCATTAGTGAGCTTAAGAACATTCCCCTAAGTTGCACTTAAGGGGGGGTGTTGGTGTAAATAGATATTTACTATTTACACTTTACTTAAGTTAACTTAGGTTAGTGCATTATTTTATTATTTTTCATTATTTTATTATTTCTCTTTATGAGACACTTAGGAGTTTGTGCATCTTCTATAGTTGTCATGTAGACAATATAGAAGTATGCCACTCTATTCATGTGCATGGTGTCTACACCATAGGAGTTTGCATCATTCCCTGAGTTGTCATGTTGACAAAACACTTTTTCACACTCCTAATTTAGCACATGTTGTCTACAACACTGATGTGCATGTTCTCACCTTTGTAGGCTTATCCTCACATTATTGCACTTACTTTCATGCATAATGGAGGATAACCCATGTCTGGTGGACATGTGCTTGGTTGTTGGACTTATCATGGTGCTAATTCTGAGGCACTCTAGATGCATCTCAGAGGACTTTATATTGAGGCACTCCTAGTGTACTTGTACAGAAGAAAAGTGAGTTGAATACTATATAGTTATTCTGATCACACTCTGGTCTATTTGTGCTTGTGTTTTTGAGTTCCTTGGTCTTGGGGAAATTCTACTCTAATGCAGATTCTTACAATTTGAAAATGCGCAAACTTGTAGTAATTTTAGTATAGAACATAGGGAAACAAACCATTCGATCTCACCTATCATGGATCAAGAGATATGACGTCACGAACAGGGGTACTGATCAATCTACAAATACTGACACCAATAAAAAGTTAGAAATTTCATTTGGAATTGCATTTGAAAACTACTCAAACGGATTCATCAAGAGGTGAAACTTGAAACATAACATGTTTCTAACATCTACAATAAAATGCAAAAGGAATTTTAGCATTCGAGTCAACTGGTCAAAAGTTATAACATGTCAAATAGGGCTTCCCAGAAATATGAACAAAGTGCAAAAGCATGAAAATAGTAACTGACCAACTTTGAGGGATTCATAACCTAATCAAATGAACTTGAAATGACTCAAAATCTAAAAAATAGGTTCTTAGGTATGGATATTAGATACTCCCAAAGTGGTAAGTAATGAAACATTTTTGGGTGCAAGATATTCAGGTGCAAACATGGCCTTCTATCATTGTCTGACACTCAGGGTAAAATGTAGAAATAATAGTTTCTCAAAACATAACTTCGCCAAATGACTTGGAATCAAAGTTTAAATTCATGTAATAAGTAGATAGTCTGAATGAACACCTCTAGGGCTTTACAAGTACAATCAGGTACAAACTCATCGTTTGAAGACATTTAAGGGGCTTGATTTCTCAATAGTGCTCAAAATCAAGCCTGCAATTTTGAGCACCAACAGGGCCAAAAATGGCCAACATTTTTGATGACTTAGAGGGAATTCTTGCCTACTACGCATATATTAGCAACCTTAAAAAATACATTTGGTATGAAGTCACCAAAAGAAAAACACATTGTCCCACCTAAAACTTCATAGAATCTACCTCTGCAATGAGCAAAAATACAAAAATTTTCTATATCTAGGAGGGAATAGTTATGCTCATGCACTTCTTGGAAAACTAAAAAAATACTATACTATGCACAAGTATTTACAAACAAAAAGGTTAAAAAAATCCATTAACTAGATTGTGGAAGTAGCTACCCTTCCTTACAAGTTGGTTTCTTCTATCATGCATGTGGGCAACTAAAAAGATCAGAAAGCATAACAAACATGTTGCTACATAGAATATCTTCTTCCTACTGTTGAAAATAATGAAGCTTTCCAACACTGGGGCATGACCTTCTTGAGAAAGATATATTTTTTCACTCTTTTGAAATGCATCCTCATGCTCAAAAAAAGCATGACTGGTGGAAACATGATTATCTATTGTAGAGCTAGATGCCTGATGGGGGATCCTCTTGATGACACATGGTCTAAGAAATCAACCTCATTTTTGTGCTCTAACACCTTGGTGTCTAGCTAATTTGGAATTGAAAACTCCTCTTATGAAGAAATAATCTCCAAATCTTCTCCATGGTATTCATGAATCACCTCCTTTGGAGCTACCAGTATGGTGTGTGTCTCCACTTTCTACTTTTGCATCTCATAATTATCTGATGAATGGGTAGAATATTTGATGTCCATGGATGAACAATACATAACCAACTCATCCTAAAAATTATTTTCATCAAACTTCTCTTGTTGTGTTGCAATAAAATACATAGGTTGAGGAGAAACCTTATGCATATCAACATGTTCTTTCTCAAGGAAAACATATCCTTGAGGGTCTTTTCTCCATCCTCAATATCATGTATAGTTGTGTATTGCAAAAAATGTTTTTTTTTTTTTTCCTTTCTCAGCTTGTAGCAAACCCTCATTCTTTGGTAAAGCCTCAAAGGCCATGATTGTTTCGTCAAAAGAAGGAACAACCTCTTTTTATTTTTCTTCCTAAACAAAGGAGGGAAGCTCTTCAAATAAGAGGATTGGATCCTCTTCCTCTTGTCCCATGTTGACTTCCTTGTCCTCCTAAGTAGGTTGAAACTCCTCTAATGGTAGCTCATTGGGCTTCTCTTCACTCTCCCAAAATTCCATGTTTCTACCATCAAGAGTCCATACAAGCGGTCTACCCTCAAAGAGTGAAATGGTAATGTGTATGGATGGCTCATGGGGCCATATTTTTTTCATGGGGAGTGGAGGAGTCACAACACTAGGATCTTGTGATGGAGGGGGCTTCTTGAAGCTAGGAATGATTTTTTTTTGAGAAGGGGATGCCTCTACTTCCTTCATATGAAAACTGAGCTGCCTAGAGCCTCATTTCCTCTTATTTTTCTATAGTAACTTGGATAGAAAGTCTCTCCTCAAAATCTATTTTTTTCTCCCTCTCTTCTCCTTCTTGTTGGAGATAGGCCTAGTATGCCATCTCCTCCTCCTATCTCTCAATCTCTTGACACATTTTAATCTCATGAAGCCACTTAACCCAAGCCAACAGCTGCTCATTCTACTCCTAATGCTTTAAGTCCATATTCTTTGTTTGTTCCATTATTTACACTTGGAGTCTGAAAAAATTCTCACCAATCTTAGCCATCATATCTTTAATGGTCTTCATTTTTTCATTTGAAGTGCTAGGTTTAATGGGACAAGAGTAGGAGGATATTAATAAATTTGAGTAGGTTGGCTATAAACAACTTGGGGCCGTGTATAAGAATTTTCATTATATGAGGGGGGGAGGGAGCACAGGGGATAATAGTTGTTTCTATGAATTGGGCTCATGGTTAGAGTTTCATAAAAATTGCAATTTCATAGAGAACTTGAAAATCATAAAAGATCGAGGATGATCTTTATATACCAGCATTCTTTCACCTTGAAACTAGTAGATGTGCACTAGAGTCACCATTGTGTTTGATTAAATGCTTCTAAAGGTTGATGATATTGAGAATAACACTAAAATTCTCAATGGATCAAGATTGCAATGGTTTCCAGCAAACTTGAGTCATTGAAATTGATTGTCCCACTCGGCATACCTAAAACTATTAATACAAAAGTCTAGACCCATGCATGAGGTATGACCCTGAAGAGACCTTGTGTAAAATGGAAACAACCTCCAAGTGTGGGACTTGCACTCTAAGGTTGAATCTTTGTAGAAGGATAATTTTCTTACTATCAGGGTGCACCTAAACTAATACTAGAGAGGAAAAAGGAGAAGGAGAATTGAAAATTCAATGTAGAAAGGGAAAGGGAGTGATGCATAAAGATTAAAATTTGGTTATAACTTTGCCTATAATTGTACTACACATCACTGAAAACCCAAAATACACTAATCTTGACTCTATTCTATTTCCCAAGGAATCACATGCAAGTTTGAAACTGATCGAAATGTTGAAAAGATATGTATTTCACTATGCAACAACTACTAGTAGACTTAACGAAACATATGAATCAAGAAAATAGAAAAGAAAACATTCACCACAAGGAAAGATACATGCACAAATAATAAATGGCAAGAAGTGGTAATAAATAGAGTTATTTCATTAATAATGGAAGCCAAAAGTTTTAGAGCATAATGTTGCTACAAAATCCAAGTAGAGAAGAAGCCTTAACAAATATTTACAACTTCCTTTTATAGAGTTGAGGCATAACTCTGATGTTTACACTGAGTTCAAAACCCAACTAAGTGGAGTTGAGTTGTAGAGGGGAGCAATAATTAAGAATCAAAATGAAATCTAATCATGAAGTGCAATTACTTCTAGAAGTGATAGGATGAAACCAAAACAAGTGTACCTAGCCATAAGAGATCAAATCACTAAAATGTTATGATTTCAAGCATTAAAGAGGCATGGAGTGCATTGGTCTCATGCCAATAATTTCCAAAGAAGTACTTGGGCATTGAAGAATTATCCCAAATGACATGTCATGGCCACATGAAGTTGATTCATGTTGCTATTAGAAAACTATTGGAAGGGATAACAAGATGTGTTATCCACTTGCAACATGCAACGTTGACCATGAGGACAAATTTTTTTCTCAAAATTGAATGTTTCCCATCAATGAAGGTCTTCTCTTTGAAATATATGGCCCAAATATGGCAATAATATCTTCAATGATGGATTAAAACACAACCATCAATTTGAATCTTCTTTATTTTCATTGGACAACTAAGATGTCATGAGGAGCCTCCAAAATGTATCAAATCCAATGGATTTCATATCATTCTAGGCTTTAGAGCCTTGGAGAAACTCTATAGCATGAAGGAACAATAGAATGATAATGCATGGTACTATTTAGAAGTCTTTACATCACAAAGAAGTGCCAAAATGATGATGCTTGGTAGAATTATATGAAATTCTTGGCTTATAAATCTTACAAAGATAGAATGAAGTGAGGAAATGTCAAAATGGAAGCACTTGGTAACATCCTATGAATTTTTTTTTGATAGAATGGATGGTGATATTTTAATCTTTCCTTGAACCTCTATCATCAATTTGTGTATGTGCATATTGGGATGGCATAGATGTTAGAGGTCGCACCCTCTACCACATGGCACAGTTTGGAGTTTTGAAGCTTTGAGGAAGCACTACATTATGAGGAAATACAAGAATGGAGATGCATGGAAATATCCCCTTCTTTCAAGAAGATGGGAAGATAGGTCACAAAAACATAAGAGTCATCACATCTAGTAACAAAGAATCTAGCGCATAGAAGATCACTCAAATAGAATATTGGTGATGGGTTGAATGGTGGGACAAAAATGGCCAACAAGTTCTCATGAGTACCTCATCCCAAAGTAACCTACAAGGTAACATGAAGGGGTTAAAATAAATTAACAACTAAATAAAAATTCATATAATAAAACCTAATGTAAGATAAGGGAACTGTCTTATCGGTAGATGAGAATCCCAAGGGGCTAGTACAAGAGTGGTGTGTCACTCTAACTACTAGTCTCCTTTTCAAGATATTACATGGACATGGTATGAGGCCTCTTGACGGAGTTCATGAATCATATCATATACAACTTGTGCTAGTACAAGAAAATAAATTACACTCCACTAAAGGTTGTATATATAGTATCATTTAGAGTATTACGAGCAATGACCTAATGTATTGTATTGCATTCATGATCATATGTGTACTTGTTTCATGTACTATTTCATATATGTGTGTATGCCTTGGATGTCTATCTTTTATGTGATTTTGATAGGGTAATTATCTTCATGAGCATGGAAGAGTGGGTTAAAGGTTAAATATGGTTCAGAGGAATTTCTACCTCAACCACTATTGGGGAGTAGAAAATAGGGAAGAATATCATTTTGATGTAGGATTATGTTTTACTTGCCTCTACTTCTCTTGTCCTCCTCACTTTTTTATTTTTAGTTTCAATCTTGGTGCATATTCTTTCTTGTATCAAATAGATGTATATCTGATTAGTTAGATGATTTAGATGTATAATTAATGTATGTGATATTAAGTTGCAATTGATTGACTTCCACCTTGATTTGTGTGTATCTAGTACACCCCAGTATGGAGGTTTCTTATCTCAATTAGCATTCTAATTTCTCTCATAGCCAAAAATTGCATTTATCATATGATGAATTATTTTATCTTATGATAAAGGAATTTCCTTTTGGAATATGTGAAGGGTTGGACATGATACGAAGGAAGTGAAGAAGATGTTGAATTAGGAGGAACACTCATGGAAAGTATAGTGTTAGAAATACCATTACTTGGATGATTCAAGATTTATATATAAGTCATAATAAGTGGTGGTGAATAAGTGGGAATGATAGGAATAGAAGTTAAAATAGAAATGGAAGGTTGAACAATTATGGAAGGGGGATTGTATCCCAACTCTTGAGAAACTCAAGTAAAGGATTAGTATGAGTATCAATGAGATGAGAAATTATATAGAAAATGGAAATTTTATTATCATCATAGCTAAAATAATTCTTTATATCTTTAATAGAAGAAACACTATAAGGATATTAATTTTATTACACAAGTTAATTTCCAATTTATCAAATTTATGAGTGAGTATGTCAACTTGGGAAGAAGTAACTTTTGAGGATTAACCTTCATCATGATAAGAAGGAGAATATCTATTTACCATGATAGAATTAAGATCATGAGCGAGAATTTTTGTATTACCATGGGGTTCTAGGAAAGGAGGAATCATGACCAAAATACCTCATGAGTATACAACTTTATTTAACAAGAATAATATAGGTTAGATTTAATATGATAAAATGTATAAACTAAAAGATCAAACAAAGGTAGTCTAATGAGATTAGCCAAAAAGAAGATCTAAATGTGATTAATGTAAGTGCAAGAGCATACAAAATAGACCTCAATGCACAAATGAAGTAACAAAATCTAACACCAAAATGAACACTCAATGTAAAGAAGTACAATGCATTATGTTAAGAAAAAGAAGAAAAACACTTAATTTAAAGAAAAAAGTGTAATACATCATGGTTTACAAAATATTTATGATAAAAATGGAAGCAATGGAGTCATTAATATAAACAAGATGAGATGAGTCCATTAGTCAAACATCTTCATCCTAATTCATTCAATACAAGAGAAAGAGGGACTTTAAAACACAACTCTCAATACAATTCAAGTTATATTAGACATACACAAGTAAGATAAAGGGATGTCAATACTAAACATAAATTATAGAAAGGAAGCACTGATGCAGGTGCATATTGGGTGCAAGGGAAATCTTGCATCACCCAAATATTATTTTTTCTATTTTTTAATACTAGTTGCTTTAGTGCAAAAGTTGTTATTTTTGGAAACTTATTATTTCTAGTAAGTGGTTCATACAAGCTGAAGGTGTTCCAATTTCATAATGGGCATTCATCTAATTCATATCAATCTTATAGTTGAGCTTCATTTTCATATCATTTGTATTGATGAAGTAATTTTTATTTTTTGGTAGAAAATCTTTGAGCTCAATTTTAAAGGCCTTAAAAGCTCTAGAAAAATGTTGAATTCCAACTGATGGAACTTACTATGTCAGGTAATTATAGATCAAGAGTTGTCATTTTCAAAAAGTGGTTATAATAGCTAGTCAAAGATACAGCTAAAAATTAATGGCCTCTAGAAGTTGGACTAGTTGTGATTATAACTTGAATTATTTTTTAGATGAGTCCATTTAATAAATATGAAAAATGAAGTAATTTTATGGTTGGTTAGTCGTATACGTTACATTAAGTATAGAAACTTCCTAGAGAGAAGAAAATTTCCTATATAATGAAGGCTTGTAGGGTTGTCTAAGGAAATTCTAGGTGATTGGTTTTGGCTCTATCTCTTAGAATATTTTAAGGACAATGCCCATGTGGTTTTGCATATTGTATTATCTATAATTCAATACTTTTGGAGATGATAATGCTCTTATTTTCTATTCTTGAACAATAGTTTTGTTTATCTATTTATGTAATGTGTTTGTGGTACAAAGAGGAGAACCCCTTCAACAAGGGGTATTAGGGAAAGAGTTAATAAGTGCGTGGGAAAATCACTAACTATGCAAAATTTTACACCAAAACCCTTTTTTTTACTATACACACAAAATTGCCTCGATAAAGTGATGTAGGAGCATCTAGAGGTATAAGGGCAATCCTATCTCACCAAAAAAATGTACTTAGACTTAGTTTCTACTTCATGTGTTTTCATTTCTAGATACCCATTTGGGTCAAATAAAGGTTCCAACTCTCACAATTCCACTATTAGTGTTCTAGGTTAGAGTATTTGAGCACCATAGGATACACAAAAATGCCTAAAAAAAGGAGTATGTAATTGAGCGATCATTTTGGTGAACTAGGAGGTGTAAATTGGTCATATGATTGTAATTGTAATGTAGAGCATTCCAAAAAAAGAATCAGGTCAAAAGTCACCACGGTTTGAAAGTTATTGCAGTTTTTCAGTTTTTGGAGATCTGCTAAGAATGCTTCAATATCAGATTTAGGGAATTAAATGACCTTCTATAGGGCCAAAAATGGGGGACAAGAATATCTGGTCCATAGGGCTATAGAGAACTTTGAGAGCTTTCCAAAAATGTAAACGGTTTGTCAATCAAAGCTACGGTTCAAAAGTTATGCCTCCCAAAAGTTCGGTTACCATTTCAAGATTCTTTTAATTTTGCGTTGACTTCTAACACAGATTCTAGAACCTTCTATTTGGTCAGTGGATGCCAACTAGCACTTTCTAGAATGTATTCCTAATCCTTAACCCTTTGGGGTCTATTTAAGGACATTTCTAGCATTTTAAAAGGCAGTTTGGAGTGGAGTTTGAGAGAAGGTACTAGGAGAAGAATTTATCTCTAGATTTGTTCTATTGTAAGCCCATAGGGCATGTGTAGAAGTTCATTTTCTCTATATTGCATGTAATAGCATATTTTTATAGAAAATAAAATTTTCCCTTTCCTGTTGTGTCCATTCTAAGCTAGGTTGTGTCCCCATCAAGTGGTATCAGAGCGAGTTTTCCTGAGTGTGTAGATAGAGTGCCAAATGTGAGGCAATTTGCACCAAGACTGTGTGGTTGTTGGTTTGAAGATGCCTCCATGAAGAGAGTGTGGTGGAAGGGCCAAAGCTATTAATTGTGAGGAAGTTAGAGCCCTCAAAAAGCAAGTCCAAGCATTGTAGGAGGAGCTCTGTAGGGGAACAAATATTGCTGAAAGTGACTAAAGTGAGGACAATGATGAAGAAGAATTTGGACCAGAAGGGGAAGTTGATGGGGAAGTTCTGAATCAGGAAGAGGAAAGGCTTTTTAGGGCCATTTCTAAGTTTGGGAAAAGACCTACAATTGATGTGGGTGTGTTTTTAGGAAATCTAAAACCAGATGAGTTGATCAACTGTATCAATGAACTGGAAGAGTACTTTGAATATGAGGATATTAGGGATCTGAAAAGGGTTAAGTTTGCAAAGGCAAAACTAAAAGGCCATGCCAAGATCTAGTGGCAAGAGGTTCAATTGGAAAGAAATAGAAGAGGAAAGGATAAGATCACAAGGTGGGATCGTATGGTGGATAAATTGAAGAAGTAGTTCATTCTTGTTGACTATGAGCTTGATTTATTTAAGAAGATGCATGGGTTAAAGGAAGCAGGAAGATTAGTCCAATAATATATGGAAGAGTTTTACCAACTTTTGATTAGAGTAGGGCATGCAGAAGAAAATAAGGAGAAGGTTGTTCATTATATCAATGGGTTACGACCTAGCATCCAAGAGGAATTAAGTCTGGTAAGAATGATCAGCATTGAAGAAGCATACCAATTTTCCCTATGAGTTGAAGAGAAACTAAATAAAAGTTTTGAAGGAAAACAAAGAGGGTGTGTTCAAGGAGGAAGGGGTAGTGGTAGGTCATCTGGAGGTCAAAATGAGACCCAAAAGAAAAATGAAGATGTGGGTACTAACAGGAACCAAATGAACGAGAGTTTCAAATTCTCCCATGATCAAGACTTTTTGAATCAGAGAGGAAGAGGTAGAGGACATGGACAAGGAAGAGGAGGCCTTTGAATTCCCTCAATGTCAAGGAAGGATAGATAGGAGAACTAAAGGCTAAGCTAGGGTTGTTCATGTGGATAAGGATGCACAATCATCACATTTAGAGGATGTAGAAAGAGGAGAGACTTTAGTAAATGAAAGGGTCCTACTAAGTGGTGAAATTGAACCAAGAAAAAGGAGGAGTTTATTTTGTACCAGGTGCAAGTGTGAGGATAAATGTTGTGATGTGATCATTGATGGTGGTAGCATTGATAACTTGGTATTAGAGGAGATGGTCTCTAAGCTGAAGCTCAAGAGGGAGAAAAACCCCCAGCCCTATCAGATCGCTTGGGTGAAGGATGATCATAAGGTCCTAGTAAGTGAACAATGTTTAGTGAAGTTCAAAATTGGGACTTACCATGATGAAATTCTCTGTGATATTATTCCAATGGATGTTTTCCATCTATTGTTGGGTAGACTATGGCAGTTTGATAGGCATGCAATACATGATGGTCATGCAAACACATACTCTCTAACAAAGGATGGAGTTCACCACAAACTGAAGCCCATGAAGAAGGAAGGTGAAAAGGTATGTAGCAGTGCTAGGATTTGTCTTGTTGATGGAAGGAAGTTTTTAGATGGTATGAAACATTAGTGCAAGTGCTTTGCTTTGATTCCTAGAAAAGATAAGGAAGGTAGTAGTGAAATACCAATTGAAGTTTTAGATTTATTAGGTGAGTTTGGAGATGTTATCTCTGATAATGTTCTAGAAGGATTGCCTCTGATAAGGCAAATCAATCATCAGATAGATTTAATCCCAGGAGCTAGTTTTCCTAACAAGGTTTCTCATAGGATGACTCCTAATTAAACTGAGGAGCTAAATAGATAAGTTCAGGAGCTATTAAGGAAGGGTTTGGTTTGGTAGAGCCTAACTCCATGTACAGTACCTACAGTATTGGCACCAAAGAAGGATGGGGAATGGAGGATGTGTACAGACTCTCAAGCTATAAATAGGATAACCATCAAGTATCAGTTTCCTTTGCCAAGGATGGAAGATATTATGGACTGTTTGAGTGGAGCTCAATACTTCACAAAGAAAGATCTCAAAAGTGGCTACCATCAAATATGGATACGAGAAGGAGATGAGTTGAAAATTGCCTTCAAGACCAAGGAGGGTCTTTATGAGTGGTTAGTCATGCCCTTTGGATTGACGAATGCCCCAAGCACCTTCATGCGGCTTATGAATGAGGTACTTAAGAAGTTCTTGGGAAAATTTGTTATTGTTTATATGGATGATATTTTAATTTTCAGCAAGACTTTGGAAGAACATTTATTACATATTCGTAGTGTCCTTGAAAGGTTAAGGGAAGATAAACTGTTAATTAATTGTAAGAAGTGTATCTTTGCAAAAATGAAGTTAGTCTACTTGGGGTTTGTTATATCACCTGAAGGTCTTAAAATGGATTCAGAGAAGGTAAAAGTGATCTTGGAATGGCCTACTCCAAGATCTACTACTGAGGTAAGATCATTTCATGGTTTGGCTAGTTTTTACAAAAAGTTCATTAAGAATTTCAACGACATATGTGCACCCCTGACTAACACAATAAGAGGGGATAGAAAAGAGTTCAAATGGACTACATCATCTATGAGAATTTTTGAATTCCTGAAGAAAAAGGTGATAGAACAACCTATGTTGTTACTTATATATTTTAGAAAGGTGTTCTAGGTAGATTGTGATGCTAGTGGCAGTGCTATTGGAGCTGTATTGAGCCAAGAAGGTAAGCCTATTGCATATTTTAGTGAAAAATTGAATGATGGAAAGAAGAAGTATTATGTTTTTGATCAAGAGTTCTGTGCAATAGTTTAGGCCTTAAAGAAATGGAGACATTATCTATTGCCAAAGGAATTTGATTTATATACTAATCACTAGGCATTACAGTACCTAAATAGCCAAGGTAAATTGAACCAGAGGCATATGAAGTGGGTAGAGTTCTTGCAGAGCTATACATTTGTGTTGAAGCATAGAAGTGGAAAATCTAATAGGGTTGCATATGCATTAAGTAGGAGGTAGTTGTTGCTTATAGTAATGCAGGTTGAAGTAGTTGGGTTTGATGAACTCAAGAATATGTATCCTAAGGATCTTGATTTTTTTAAAGTGTGGAAAGCTTGTAAGGAGCCTATTGTTGTAGATAGAACCAAGTAGCTAGACTATTTGACCTAGGATGTTATGTTGTTCAAGGGAAGTCAATTATGCATTCTAAGGAGTTCCATGAGGGAAAATTTGATTAAGGAGAAGCACAGTGGAGGGATGGCAGGACATTTTGGTCGAGACAAGAACATTGCCATTCTTAGAGAACATTATTTTTGGCCTCAGATATCATAGGATGTGAAGAAGTTTGTACAAAGTTGTTAGGTTTGTCAAGTGGCCAAGGTATTTTTTCACAATACTAGACTATATTAGTCATTGCCTATTCCATCAAAGCCATGGGAGGACATAAGTATGGATTTTGTTCTTGGATTACCGAGGATACAAAAGGGTAATGACTCAGTATTTGGGGTGGTTGATAGGTTCTCAAAAATGGCACATTTCGTTCCTTGCCACAAAACTCATGATGCTATCCATATTGCAGACTTGTTTTTCAGAGAGGTAGTGAGACTACATGGTCTCCCAAGGAGTATAGTTTCTGATAGTGATACTAAATTTGTGGGGTATTTCTAGAGGACATTGTGGAAGAAGTTGAGAATAGACTTGAAATTTAGTTCAACACATCACCCGCAGATTGATGGTCAAATAGAAGTGGTAAATTCAAGTGTGAGAAATTTGCTAAGATGTTTAGTGGGGGATAAGCCCAAGGGATGGGATTTGATTCTACCACAAGTGGAATTTGCTTACAATAACTCTGTAAATAGGAGTACTGGTAGATCACTATTCCAAATTGTATATGGAAGTAGCCTAAGGATTCCACCAGAATTAAGGAAGATGGAGCAAGGGGAGAGGACAATTGCTGAAGCAGAAGAGTTTGCTGAACATATCAAGCATCTACATGAGGAGGTCTAGGCACACATTACCAAGATGAATCAAGATTATAAAGCTAGGGCTGATCAAAGGAGAAGACATAAGGAGTTCCAAGTAGGGGATCTAGTCATGGTACACTTAAGAAAAGAAAGATTTCCAATAGGTACTTACAACAAGCTGGAGATGAAGAAATTTGGCCCCTGCAAAATTTTGAAGAAACATGACTCAGGAAATGCATATGAAGTGGAGTTGCTAGATGGAATTCACATTTCTCCTATTTTCAACATTGCAAACTTAAAAAAGTATCATGATGATGGTGCAGATGAGGATCTGATTTTAGAGCCATGTCTGATTCTTGCTTTTAAGAAGGAGGAGATAGAAGACATTCTAGATCATCGTGTGGGCAGGAGGACTAAAAGTAGGCAGTATGAAGAGTATTTGGTTAAGTGGAAAGGCCAACCGATTGAAGACTCAACTTGGATATCAGCAATTGAGGTTTACCATTTGGGATTTCCTCTATCATCCATAAAGTGATAGGATCACTTTTCAATCTACCTTAGGTGTGTGATGTAGGAGCATCCAGAGGTATAAGAGAAATCTTGTGTCACCCAAAAAAATGTACTTAGACTTAGTTTCTGTTTCATGTGTTTTCATTTTTGGATACCCATTTGGGTCAAATAAAGGTTCCAACTCTCATAGTTCCACTATTAGTTTTCTAGGTTAGAGTATTTGAGCATTGTCCCCCCTCCCCCCCACCCCCCCAAAACCAAATTATTCTAAAGAATTCCAGTAATTAGTATCAGAGTGCCATAGTGCTTAAGAGGACTAGTTTCAAGGTACTATAAGAAGAAGATCAAGATGTCCAAAAAAGAGGTACCCAAGCTTAATGAGAAGAAATTTCTTGCATGGAAAAGTTTGATGAAGCTACACCTATGAGGTCTTGGAGACAATACACATTCTAGCATCACCACTAAGCATGTTGGCCATGTTGGAGCCTTAAGTATCAAGGATCTAAAAAAGAAGAAAGAATACAATTAGGCAATGTTGGAGATTGCATCTTCCCTAAGCTACATTGAGTGTGAAGACATCAAGGAATGTGATACTTCTAATAATATGTAAGATGCTATAAAAATGATCTATGAAGGAGATAAAAATGTACCAAGAGCCAAATTTGAAAGTCTTAGAGATAAGTTTGATGATATGAGAATGCAAGAAGGTGAGAATATAGTTAAATATTATGCCAAAGTAAAAGAAGTAGTCAATGCTATTAGAGGAGCAACTAGTAAGATTGAAGATGAGACTATGATCAATAAAGTATTGAGAACCCTATTACTCATCTATGCTATTAGAGTTTCTTCCGTACAAGAACTGAGTTGAACATCTGGTAATGATCTGACCCTTGAAGGATTCATAGGTAAAATCACTACCTTTGAACTCTCTAATTTTAATAATTTCAAATCTAAGTATGTAAAATCAACTTTCAAATCTAAACTATCATTAAAAGAACTTAAATAGAAGAAGAAAAAGGTCAAATATATTTCTAATGATAGTGATATAGATGAGGAAGATGTAGAACAACCTGAAGCACTACTAAAAATGATATTTCATAGAGGCAAAGGTAAATTCAAAGCTAAGTCACCTATCAATTGTTTTAACTGTAACGAGGTTGGTCATATTGCTACTAGATGTCCAGAGAAGAACAACAATAGAAGTGGAGACAAATACATAAGAAAAAGAGATTATGAAAAAAAAGATTACAAAGATAAAGGCAAGAAGTATTACTACATTGCTAAAGAGGATACCAAAGATGGATCTAATGGTGATGAGGATAATGCAATTGCACTAGTATCTTATGTAAACAAGAGTCACAGATAGATCATTGATATTGGGTGTTCACATCACATGACTGAAGATAAACATAAGTTCACTATCCTTAATTATTATGATAGAAGTAGTGTAAGGTTTTGTAATAATGCACCCTATTTGATAAAAGGAAAATGATCTATCAAACTAATAGAAAAGATCATGTCTGACAATGCTTATTATGTAGAAGGACTTAACTATAATTTGTTTAGTGTGTCACAACTAAATAGTTTAGGTTGAAAAATTTAAGTTTGAGAACAAGATAGAAAAGATCTATGACACTGATGGGAAACTAATTGCAAAAGGTGATCAAACTAGAGGTAATCTATTTTATCTTGATATGAATGATGCTACTTGTCTTGTTGTATAATTTGATGATGTGTTGTTATGATAGACATGTTGACTTTGATAAATTAGTGAGTATAAATAACATAAAAAGAGTAAGAGGTTTTCCTAAACTAAAGAAACCTAACAATATGATATGAAAATAATGTTATTTAGGAAAGATGAAAAAATATAGTTTTAAAAGTAAAAGTCACACACCTAAAGAAATTTTGGAGATTGGTCATACTAACTTGTGTGGACCAATTGATGTGAAAAGTTACAAAGGTGACAAGTACATTATCCTATTTGTTGATGATTATTCTAGGATGATGACAGTTATGTTTCTAAAATAGAAATATAATGCTTTCCAAATGTTTAAGTGGTACTTAGCTAGAGTTGAAAAGGAGATGGGCAAAAGCTTGAAATATCTGAGATCTAATAGAGGTGGATAATTTACATCAAATGAGTTTGAGATGTTCTATAATAAAAAAAGAATCAATAGATAGACATCTATAGCTAGGACCCCTCCACAAAATGGGAATTCTAAAAGGAGGAACAAATCTATAATGTATTGTGTTGGGACACTTATCATGGAGAAGAATTTTTATTCTAAATAATAGAGAGAGGTTATAAGTATAGTTGTCCATATCTTGAACCATGTGCATGTCAAGAAAGGTACTCATTCAACATCTTTTGAATTATGTTATGGATACTCACCCAATGTAAAATATTTTAAGGTATTTGGAAGCAAGTGCTACATTCTTTAGGATTTTAGGAATGGAAAATTAGATGCTAAAAAGTGAAGAAGGTATATTCCTTAGTTATTCCACAAGAATTAAAGCTTATAATTGTTTAAATAGTAAAACTAAAAAAGTTATGGAAAGTGAAAATGTGATTTTTGATGAATATACAAAGGTACATGAAGTTGAATCTATGAAGGAACCTATAGACTACAAAATATTTGTATACTTTTATGAAAGTATGTCTATTGGTGAAGATTTGGTAAACCATGTTGTTAATCAACAACAAGTTTCAGTTATTGTCAAGTCACATACAATGAATATCAAGATGCATTCATGAACTAAGCTATAGTTAGGAGCCAAGTTGTAGATAGAAGTTGAGGCACATTCTGATTTTGAGATTAGAGTACATGAAAAAAATGTTAAATTACTATGAAGAGAACTATATAGTGATTCTAAATTTGGCATACCTAATGAGGAAAGGAGAGAAAAACCAAGATTGTCAAAGTATGTCAAAAGACATCATGCTATTGAACAAATTATTGGACACAAAGATGCTAGACCAATGAAAAGGAATAGGATGAAAAGTGATACATGTGTGTTGAGCATGCATGAGCCCAAGATAGTGAAAGATGCCTTAGAAAATGAGGAGTGGAGTAAACCCATGAGAGAAGAGATTGAGAAGATTGAGAAAAACAAGACATGGACTCTAGTTACTAGACTAGAGAGAAAGAATGTGATTGGAACTAAGTGGGTGTACAAAAAAAAGTTAGATGAAAATGGTGAAGTCACAAGGATTAAGGAAAGATTAGTTTGTAAGTGGTATGCATAAGAAAAGGTGAAGTAGTTATCCAACCATTATCACAATTATTAACTTTAAGCAATCTTAGCCACATGAGTAAAATTAACTAAAATCACAACAAGATATTCATACACAATTAACACCAGATATGTTAACTAGGGAAACCCTTGATCAAATGAAAAACTTTAGTGGGGATGGTACCAACAAGATGACATACTAATATAAGTATTCCTTGTTAGAGGATAGACCCTATTAGGAGTCCGTTACAACATTTAGTACATATGAGTCCTTATTAGGGTACTTTGAATTTCTGTTAGGTGATTCCAAAAATGTTAGGAGTTGTGGAAGATAGTTGGACCCACTACCCAAACAACTTCAAGGTTAAGATCAAAGAACACACTGTCCAAATGATCTCTATATTATTCCTTGCAAAATAATACAACTAAAATGTACTTCCTCCTCTATCTTTGTCCTATCAACCAAATGTTTTGTCCTACAAATCTTGTAACTAGATCTCATACTACACATCCAATGATGCCTTGGATCACTTACATGTATTCAGTAAGCATTCCACTCCTTCTTGAACTACACACCAATGCTTTGCATTTCACTTAATCCTCTTAATCAAGATTTTTACATAAGAAAGGGAAAAAACTTTCCTTTATACTATATCATCATAATAATTCCTTTTCTTGGCCTTGAGGCTTTCCTAATGAATTAAAATGAGATAATTAATTAGTTTACAATTATAACAACACTATCGGCTCACAATCTATACAAAAATTCATATGTGTGAAACCACATCTTGTGCACTGGCATTATCACATAATTTTCCTCTATCACTATGTAACTGTGTATCTCTTCATTACATCATAGATGAAAGATAATGATGGATCATCATAACTTCATTTTCCAATGCTCTATTTCTGCATTGCTTCTAGTAAATCAAGTGTAACTTCCATACAACATTGACTTAGACTTAGTCCTCTTAACCATGTCATTAGGAGAACCTTATGAATATTTCCTCCAATATACATCTAAAAATTCCTCAAATTCTATGCATCTTAAGATTACTGACTAATATTCTTCTAGTCTTAACATAATTACTACTATGTTGACATCAATAACAAATCCAATGATGAATGCAACATATCAATACTCTCTAATGCTTAGGATGCTCCCCCAATGTAGTATTATCAAAATTCATGCTAAAAATCTTCCCCTTTGGAATTGATGGAAACATAGACAAAAAACATCTAAGTTCAAAGAATACCAAACTGTACTCTATGGCTATCATCTTCTCAAATCCTCTTTATTAATCAAATCTGAAATCCTCTACAACACTATACTATTTTTCTTCTTATCTAGGATTGGTAATTTTTTTTATAGTAAACAACTTACAATACTTGTTGGCTTCATCTATGCACTTACACTTCCTTTCGTGCACTTACACTTCCTTCTACATACTTGCACTTCCTTCTGTTCACTTACATGAATCTTTCTAAATCTCCCTAAAGTTGTAACTCTCCCCATTGCCATCTCAACAGGTGCTTATGTACATTCTCTAAATATGTTTTTCATGTACATTCTCTCCCCCATTAACATAAATGTCAAAGGTATACCAATTGTTACATACCACTTACTAATTAGCTGCTTAAATCTTGAACTAGCTCAAGTGTTCAAAGACACTATTCAATACCAAGTATCAATTACTACGAGTCCTTCATGACTCGGTATATATCAGATGCTCCCCATTTAGGAAGCATCAACATTAGTCTAGGTTAACCATAGTGCTTTGTACCACTGGACTGATGCACTCCTTGCATCATCTATTTTGAAGTAGGTAGCTACATAACCCCTATCATACCTCTTAGGTACTCAAAAGTATCTTTAAGAAAAGGTTTCGTAAAGATATTTGTAATTTGATCTTTAGTACTTACATTCTCCAACCTTATTTATTTCTCTACTACCTTTTCTCTCAAAACATGATACTCTATGCATATGTTCTTTGTCTTAGAATGTAGTACTATATTCTTAGACATACTTAGTGTACTTGTGTTATCATAGTAAATGATAATAGATTCTATAAATTCAATTCCAATATCCTTCAACATTTTTTTCATACACATAATTTGATTACAATTATTTTCTATTGTAACATACTCTACCTTAGATATACTCTAAGATATATAGTCTTGTTTCTTGCTCAACCAAGAAACCAATCTTCCTCCAAGAAAGAATGGTCCACCACTGGTACTCTTTCTATCATCTATATTGCCTATCCAATCTGCATTAGTATATGTGCACAAGGTGAAATCACTTGATATATCATACCATATTTCACAATTAGAGGTAACCTTCAAATATTTGAACATCCTCTTTACTACTGCATAATGATACTCTTTTGGATTAGCTTGGAAAATTGCCACAATCTCTACTACATTTTCTATATCTAGTCTAGTGTGAGTCAGATATTGCAATCCTCCAATCATAGATCTATAATTTTTTTCCTCAACTATAGGTGTTTCATCTTTAATAGATAACTCGTGGCCACTTATCATGGGTGTACCAATAGGTTTGCAACTTTCCAAACCAAATCCTTTAGATACTTAGTTTGTGAAATAAATATCCTATCCTTGTTCAACACAATCTGCAATCCTAGGAAAAACTTTATTTCTCCTATCATGCTCATCTCAAATTCATTTTTCATCTCTTTGGAAAATTTATAACTTTCTTTATCATTTCCTCCAAATATTATGTCATCCAAAAATACTGCAATGATAAAGAAGCCATAATCATTTTTTCTTAAATAAAAATTTCCATCGACTATACCTTTAATAAATCCAATCTTAGAAAGATACATGTCCAACCTTACATACCAGGTTCTAGGTGTTTGCATTAGACCATACAGTATTTTCTTTAGTCTGCATATTAAATTTATATCTTTTGTCAAAGGCAATTGATCAAGATGCTCAATGTAGACTTCTTCTTCAAATTCTTCATTTAGAAAAGCTAACTTGACATCCATCTAATAAACCTTTAAATTCTATCTTGTTGCATAAGCCAAGAACATCCTTACTACTTCCATTCTTTCCATAGTTGTATATGTTTATTAATAATCTATATCTTCTTGTTGTGAATAACCTTTGTAAATAAGTCTAACCTTATTTCCCACAACTTCTACTTGCTCATTCATCTTATTTCTAAATACCCACTTGGTTCCTATAAAAAAATTGTCCTTAGGTCTAGGAACTAATTCCCATGTCTCATTCTTCACAATATAATATAGTTCTTCTTTCATTTCTTGCATCCAATGATCTTTTTTACATGCTTCATCTATTGTCTTAGGTTCCACTTAAGAAATCAGACACAATTCCTCATTCACTCTATTCCTTTTCATCACACCTTTATCCTTGCTCCCAATTATCTATTATAGAGGGTGATTCTTTGTTGTGTTTCTACTAGAATTAGAAGTTGACATCTCAACTCTTAGCTCTTCTCTAGGTTTAAATCTTTCTTCTTCTTTATGATCAATATATACTTCAGTTTGCAATTCATTATTAGTCTCAAATGGAACTTCAACATTCTATCTAAGAAATTCAGAATTATCCTCTTCTTCATTAGAATTATAATCTACCATCTTCTCTTTAGTACCAAACTTTTCATCAATCCTTACATTTGCATACTCAACTATTGTCTTAATTCTATAGTTGAAAAATCTATATGCTTTACTCTTCAATGAGTAACAAAGAAACATACCTTCATCACTTCTAGGATCAAACTTAATAATGTTATCATCTCTCTTTATGTAACACTTACTTCCAAATATTCTAAAATACTTGACTAGTGGTGAATGACCAAACCATAACTCATAAGGAGTCTTGCTCATAGCTTTGCTAATGTGTACTTTTTTCAAAGTATATACTCTAGTTTTAACTTCTCCTCTCCAAAATGTCTTTGACACATCATTCTCAAATAACATCACTCTTTCTACTTCTGGTACTAACTTGTTCCTTCTTTTACCAATCCCATTTTGTCCAAGTGTTCTAGGTGAAGATAACTATCTTTTGATTCCATTCTCTTCATAGAACATGTTGAACTCTCTAGAGGTGAACTTTCCTCCTTTATGTGATCTCAAACATTTAATCTTGACACCAAATTCATTTTTAACTCTATTCTTAAATATCTTGAATTTCCAAAAAGCTTTAGACTTCTCGTTAAGAAATACTACCCACATCATCCTAGTGAAATCATCGATAAAAATCATAAAGAACCTTTCACCATAGAATCCTTTGGTTCTTGTAGGACCACTTAGATCTCTATGAAAAATCTCCAATTTCTCTATTATAGAGAATTTTTTGCTAGGAAAAGACACTTTCCTTTACTTAGCCAAAATACATTCCTTGCCAACAACATCAGTAGGCTTAATAATTTTAGGTAGATCTATCATTGCAAATCTACTGCTAACTTTCATAATATTATCAAAGTTTATCTGACAAAACCTTGTATACCATAACTAACTATTATCACTTTGCAACCAAACATGTTATTTTAGTACGATTCAACTAAAATATATTACCTCTGGATTTGGTTCTAGTACTAATTAGATTACCATCTTTGTCTTTGATAATGCATGTCACCTCTAGGAATTGTGATAGATATCCTCTATCTACTAACTGTCTAATACTTAACGAATTATGTTTCAAACCATCAATAGAGTAAACATCATCAATGTTAGTTTTACCATTAAGAGTAATAGATCCAATCCATATAATATGATAGGGTGCATTGTTACCAACTCTAACAATACCTCCATCATGATTTTTGAACTTGACAAATTTGTTCATATCACCAATCATGGGATGTGAACATCCACTATTAATTATCCAATCTGATTTCTTCTTAGCTTGGATAACTAGACCTCTCTTCTCTAATTTTTCTATCAATATTATCTCCCTTCACAGCCACAAATCCTAATTCATCATCACTTTCACTTTGATCTTTTTCATCATATTTTTCATCCTCATTAGCATATAAACAATTTCTATCTTTATCTCTTCTAGACTTAAATTTTCCTCTAAACATTTTCTCTCTTTTAGGATATTTAGATGCATAATGATAATATTCATCACAAGTCCAACACTTAAATATTTTCTTACCATCTTTCTCTCTTTTTGCTAGAAGGGATATTCCTTCTTCAATCTTCTTATCTTCTTCAGATCTACTACTGGCAAAGTCTCCTTTTGCACTAGCACTTCTTGATGGATTAAGTCAAATCTTTAGAGCACTAAAAGTTGTCACAAATTTGGCTAATTTTCTAGACTATCTCATTTTTGCTTCTACATATTCTAATCTTCCAAGTAATGTTTCCTTTGTGAAATCTCTGGTGTAGGACATTACTAGCTTAATCATTTGAGTTGTTTTCTTGAATGGTGGTAATAAAATTTTCAAGATCTTCCATATAACCTCATCATCTTGGTTAGTTCCACGAAGAGATAGAATACCTACAAAAATTTATGATATTCTACCAAATAATTTCTAATGGATTCATCTTCCATCATCTTAGCATCTTGAAATATGCAAATCCAATTTTGCAATTTCAAATGTTCTTTTTGCACGATCATCACCTTCAAAAGTAACTTCTAATGCTTTCCAAATTTCATGAGAAGTTCAAAATGTCTTTACCTAATTTTATTCATTCTCAAGAAGAGCTCATGGTAGGGCTTCTTAGCCTCTCATGTTACACATGAACATATCTCTTTCTCCCTTACTATATTCTGCTAGCTTTGATTCTTTAACAATTGCCTTCTTAGACTTCATCAAAAGCCAATATCCTGGACCCTTGCATAGTAGATGAGTCTTCATTTTTTCCTTCCCACTATCATAGTTGTCCCCATTGAATCTCAGACTATCTTTTCTGGACATATTCACCATTGATTTTCCAAAGCTATTAAGCCTTATCTTCAAGGACTTGATGCTCTGATACTAATTATTAGAATATATAGTCCATTGATATAATTGAGAGGAGGGGGCTAAATTATTCATCCAAGTATTATAATAATCAATTTTAACCAAATGAGTAAAGTTACCTAAAACCACAACAAGATACTTATACACAATTAACACTAGACATATTAACTAGGGAAATCCTTGATTAGAGGCAAAACCCTAGTGGGGATGGTACCCACAAGATGATGCATTAATATAAATATTCATTTCTAGAGGATAGACCCTATTAGGATTCCATTACAAAATTTAGTACATATGAGTCCCTATTAGGAGAATTTGAATCCATGTTAGGAGATTCTGACCCTATTAGGAGTTTTCGAAGACACTTGGACCCACTACCCCAATAACTTCAAGGTTAAGATTAGAAAAACACACTGTCCAAATGATCTCTATATTATTCTTTGCAGAATAGTAGAACTAAAATGTACTTCCTCCTCTATCTTTGTCCTATCAACCATACTTCTACTCCTTTAGATCTTGTTACCAAATCTCATACTATGCATCTAATGATCCCTTCGTTCTTCTTCACACACTGCACCCTAATACTTCACATTTCAATTGATCCTCTTAATCAAGTCTTTTAAATAAGAAAGGAAAACATATTTCATTTATACCATATCTTCATAATAATTCCTTGAGTTAGCCTTAGGCTTTCCCAATTAATTAAAATAAGATAATTAATTAGTATACAATTATTAAAATATTGTTAGCTCACAATCTATAAAAATCTTCATACATATGAAACCATGTCTTAAGTTCATGCTAGTGTCATCATATGAATATCCTCTATCACTATTTAATTATGCATCTCTCAATTACATATTACATGAAAGATAGTGATAGATCATCACAACTCTATTTTCCAATGCTCTATTTTTGCATTACTTCTAGTAAATCAAGTGTAGCTTTCATACAACATTGACTCAGACTTAGTCCTATTAACCACATCATTGAGACAACCTTAGGAACGTGCCCTCCACTATGCATCATCAAAAACTTTATTTTCTTTTTTTTTATCTTAAGATTACTGAATAATATTGTTCAAGTCTTAATAGAATTATTGTGATGTTGACATCGATGAAAAATCTAGTCATGAATGCAACATATCGGTACTCTCCAATGCTTAGGATACTTCCACAATGTAGTACCATCAACATTCATGCTAAAAAAAACATTTTCCCCTATTGCAAGATTGGAAGTAGTAAGAACTTTGCTTTCTTAATCTACATACAAAGGCTTCAAAGTTTATCAAATGGATGTGATGTTAACATTTTTGAATTGCATATTAGAAGTAGATATTTACATAGAACAACTAGAAGGATTTTTTGATGCCAAAAACTAGAAAATGGTATGTAGACTACACAAATATCTATATGGTTTAAAGAAATCCCCAAGAGCATGGTATGAAAGGCTTCACAATTATCTTATTAAGATTGGTTTTCAAAAGACTGATGATAACAACAATCTATACTTGAAAACTAAATGAGCTAAAGGAATTTTAGTAGCTGAAATTTTTGTGGATGATATCATATTTGGAGGTCAAGACACATTATGTAAGGCATTAGCAAATGAAACAAAGAAAAAATTTGAGATCTCTATGTTTTAAGAGATCAAGTTCTTTGTTGGTTTGCAAGTATATCAAATGAAATATGGTATATACATCACTCGGTCTAAGTATGTGAAGGGAATATTGAACTTTTTTGGATTGGAAGATTCCAAACTAATTAGAATACCTATGGTGATAGGACAGAAGTTGACAAAGAATGATGATTTAGCTAATGTGAATCAAACATTGTATAGGTCTATGATTGAAAAACTGTAATATGTAGTGCATAACATACTTGACATTGTATTATCTATTGGGATTGTTGCAAGATTCTCTATAAATCCTAAGGAGAATCATTTTATGGTTCTTAAGATAATTATGAGATATCTAAAAGGAACAAAGGCTATGGTCTATACTACAAGAAAAATGAAAAAATTGAGTTGAGAGCCTACACTAATGTTAATTGGGCTGGAAAAATTGATGATAGAAAGATCACATGCAATGGATAATTTTTCTTAGGAAAGAGGTTGGTCATATTGATCAGCAAGAAACAAAATTGTATATCTCAATGTACTATTGAAGGTAAATATGTGGTTGCTATAGCAAATCATAAAAATATTATATAAATCAAACAATTGCTCAAAGGTATGAAGGAAGAAATCACTAAACTTGTGTTACTTTATTATGATAATACAAATGCTATTAATATATTAGATAACCCAATGATACACACAAAGACTAAGAACATTCTAATCAAGTATCATTACTTGAGAGAGTTAGTTCAAGATAAAGAAGTGAGGATGGAATATGTGAATACAAAAGAAAAAATAACTAATATCATTACAAAATCTTTACCTAAGGATTCCCATGAGTATCTAAGAGATAAAATACGGGTGATACCCCTATCCAAAGCTACATAGGAGGCATAACTAGTTCCCTACATCAACTAAGATGAATTTTTAATCTTACAACTTGATGCTGTCAATATTACTTTAGGAGCTACCTAAAGTAATGAAGGAACTAAATTAGAAGATTACAGTCACATGAAAGGTGATATAGGGAAAATATAGAATTAACTATATCTACATGTAGAGATGACAAATCTAGAATTTTGTCAAAGAGGGAGAAAGAAGTAGTAGGAGGGAGAATATATAGAGAAGAAAGAGATTGATACCTAAATATTAGAAAGAGGGAGAGATATTCTTAAGAGGGAGATATAAGAAAGAGGGAGTAGTAATGGAACTTGACAAATCTCACTAATAAAGCAAGAAATTTAAAAGATTTATTCTCTTTTTGGTATTGTTGTTGGAATTGGATTTCCATCAATGCAAAAGAGGGAGGTTGTTAATATAAGATTGTTTAGAAGTGATGAACATGTATTGGAACATTTATTATTTTGTTAATGATGTCAAACCTGCTCCCTATTGGTGAGAAAAATTATTTTTGGTTTGAAAGCTATCATTTAGTTGATTGATGAAGAGGATTTGAAAAGAGGAGGTAACAATAACACCAAAAGAAAGGTTCAATTATTTGGTATGTAAAAGAAGCACTAAGACCAAGTAAAACATTGATACTATAGTGTATTTCTTATCTACTTAAAGTATGAAATGAATGATTACTCAAGTTATTACTAAAAGAAGATCAAGTATGAAAAGTGTTTACTAAGTCTTGTTGAGTAGTCAATGCAATCAAGGTAGAAATTAGTGGAAGCTGAGTTAAAATCAAGAGGTGTAGAACAAAGATGAAAACTAGTGCAACTAAGTGATTGTTAGTATATGCCAAGTAAATTTTAGTAGGTGCTCGACATTAGTAAACTTTAGTATTTTCCAGGTGAACTAGTGTTGGCTGAGTGAAAGAATAGTATATATGTTGAGTGCCAGTAAATGTGTTAAATTGAAGATTTGACAAATTTAGGCCAAACATTTTGTTTTCTTGAGTTGTGTGAAGCATGTGGAAGATAAATATGATGAGTTGGTGGCACAAAATTTAAGGTAAACTATTTTGAGGGGAATTCAAGGAAGATTGTAGAAGAAGTTTCTAGAGAAACTAAATGGAAAAGTGGGTAGATTCATTGTATCCTACCTAACCCTAAAATAGATGATTATGGTTAAGTAGAAAAAGATCTTAATTCTTTATTCATAGAGATAGTTGATCAAAAGAAAAGGTTGTCATGTGCAAGAACCTAAGGAAGACAAGGAGTCTAGGGTATTCCTTCACTCAGTGGTTGAATAGAAGTGACTACAATTAACATGATATGATAGAAGGCTTTAGAGTATGTTTTCTTGAAGGATGAATAAGATATCAGAGTTGAAGTGTGTGAATGCCAAGAAAAATGGAGGACTAAAATAGAGATATGTAATTTGCAAGTGAGTTTAGTTTGTTATCAAATCAAGCCTTGTTGTTACTTTCTAATCATTGTATCAATCTAGGGTAAATCCTTTGGATTAAGGTTGACCTTACAGTCATTTGTAAATCCTTTAACTAGGTGAAATTCTAATGAAATGGTCTAAATTCCTCTAAAAATGATCACTCTTAATAGGGTGATTGAGATACTTTAGCCAAGTAAGATTTTGCAATGTGTATTATAATCGTTAACATGGTTGACTTTAGAAGAGTGAGAATTAGTAGCATATTACTGGTGGTTTTTCCAAAATTTGATTTCCACATAAAATCCTTATGTCAAATTGTATGAATGTTCTTATGTTGTTTCATGTTTACATTTCTGCAAAGTTTTTTTGACCTAGGACAGTAACCTACAAAGTTTATGTATTTAAAATGATCTAATGGATGCATGCATGATAAGGTTTTATGGATACAAATCTACTAATGATTGAAAGTTTTATTTGTACATGTAGACCTTGGATTAATGATTCACCCCCCATCTTAGTTATTGTAAAGAATTCCAACAATAATTTGGTGTCAAAGGATATGGTCATGCAAAGTTAAATATCAAAAGGTAAAATATCCACATCCATACTAGACTGATTAGTTGAAAGATAACCACAAGCTCATGATCAATGAGTAGTTCCTAGTTAATTTCAAGATTGGGAGCTACCATGATGAGGTACTATGTGATATTATACCCATGGATGCATCTTCTATGTTGTCAATTAGATTGTGGAAATTGGGCAGGCATGTTGTGCATGATGGTTGTGTGAAAACCTATTCCCTAGCAAAGGAAAGAGTGGGATATAAGTTAAAGCCATTAATGGACATAGAAGAAAAGGTATGTAGTAATTCCAAGATAATTTCCATTTATAGAAGAAAGTTCATAAAAGGTATGAAACATGAGCATATGTTTTTGTTATAATTATAAAATATGATAAAGAAGAAGTAGAACATGTACCTATAAAATTTGTATATTTGTTGAATGAGTTTCATGATATTATTTATGATATGTGCTTGAAGGATTAGCACTAATATGTAAGATCAACCATTAAATAAAATTCATTCTAAGAGTCATTTTTCCAAATAATTTAGTCCATAGAATGACACAAATAGAAAGTGAATATTTGAATAGAAAAATATAAGTGTTGTTGTAGAAGGGGTTGATTTAAAAGCATCTAAGTCCATGTGCTACACTAGCAGTGTTATCACCAAATAATAATAGAGAATAGAGGATATTTATAGATTCTAGGGCTTTCAATAAAATCACAATCAAATACAAATTTCCCTTGTAGAGGATATATGATATTTTGAACTATTTGAGTGGAGTTGTGTATTTCACAGAGATAAATCTAAAGAGTGGATATGAGTAGATTTAGATCCAAGAATAGGTGAATGGAAGATTTCTTTCAATATAAAAAAGAGGATTGTATGATTGGTTAGTCATGCCTTTTGGAATAACCAATAAATTGAGAACATTCATGAGGCTCGTGAATGAGTAAGTGAAATAATTTCTAGGTAAGTTTTCCATTATTTACCTAGATGGTATTTAAATATTCAACAAGAAATTATAGGGAATATAATGTATATTCTTATGGTATTTAAGAAGTTGAGGGTAAATAACTTGGAAATTAATTTGAAGGAGTGCAATTTTGTAAAGGAGGAGATATCTAGAATCTGTAGTATCAGTAGAATGTCTAAAATAGAGCTAGAGAAAGTAAATTCTATCCTCAAAAAGTCTACTCCATGGAGTGCTACTGAGGTAAGATATTTTCATAGTTTTCCTATCTTTTATAGATTATTTATTAGGAATTTTAGCATTGCCTATGGACACTTGACTGAAAGAATGAGAAGGGATAGGATAGAGTTTAAGTGGACTATACAAGCAGATAATATTTTTGAATTAGGGTATGTGTAGGATCATGATGTGCCAAAAAGTGGTGATCTAAAAAATATGTAGTTTTGAAATGCCTCAAACCATTTCAAAATCTATTCCAACTTTTTTCCCACCCACCCTGATACTAAATGAAAATAATTAATATATTTATAAGGTCTACTATATATTTTAATACCAACCCTATATGCCAACTTTAAAAACATCCTAAAAATGTCTTTTTGGTCTGTTTTTATGTGATTTTTACTTCAAACATGTAGCTAATGACTTTGTTTTGGTCAAAATTTGGTAAAATAAAAAGGGTTTCTTAAGAATGTTCTTATTTTTTCATAAATGTAACGTTTGTCAAATTATGAGTTTAGTAAGTAATTATTACTTATTTTCTAATGGAGTTATGCATAAAGTGTTGATTGACACACTACTTGAAAAAAAAAAAGAAACTTTCAAATGGTAAAACATTTTTTAAATCCAAAAGATGCATCACATTCTATGTTTCTTCCACTATAAGGGAAAAAAAATGAAAACTTAAATTTTGCAAAAGTTTTAAATTAGTTAAGGTGGTCAGACATGAGAGTTTTTTTATTCCAAAAATACTAAAGTCAAAAATTAATTAATTATTATTTATTTATAATAAAAATACCTAAAACTATGTGTCACATCTAGGCATGAGTATACTACTTATATCTAGAATATTATTAAGAAATATTATCGTTTAATTTTGATTAAGGTGGTCAGACATACGTCTACTTCTTATTTTTGTTCTAAATTTTTTGTAATATTGCATTAAAATTCAAAATTTTGACCGATCAATTTTGTTTTTTTTGAGATAAGTCCTAGTAGTTTAGAAACTAGATTCAATTTCCTAGAGATTCTTTTCTCTCAACTTTTATATATAAAGCTAATAACAAGTAGAAAATTGCGAGTCAAGTTGACATAACCTTGATTTTCTTATTTTTATTGCTACTTAAGAGCATAGTTTGGCTGACCATGATCCTTCACATTCCCACTATTAAAATAAAAATTTATAGAGTAACCTATTTTATAAATTACATATTTTAATAAGATGTTTCAAGAAGACTATGATGATAATGGGACTCTAATATGAATTGTCTTGAGCAAAGAAGGTATACATATTTTCTATTTCAATGAGAATTTATGTAATGCCAAAGAAGACTTTTTTTTTATGATTCGGAATTTTCTACTATAGTTCATGCAATGAAGAAGTAGAGACACTATATTCTTCCTAAAGAGTTTGTTTTGTGTACTAATAATCAAGCTTTGTAATATTTAAACAATCAAGAAAATTTTAATCAGAGGCATTTGAAATGGGTTGAGTTTTTTCTTTAGTTATTAATTTATTTTAAAAGGTAGGAGTTGGAAGTCTAACAAAGTCGTAGATGCTCTTAGAAGAAGACCAAATTTACTGATAGAGTTTCTGATTGAGGTTGGTGGGTTCAATAAACTCAAGATTTTATATCTAGAGTATCTTAAGTTTGAAGAACCTTGGAAATATTGTACAATACCTATTATTCTAGATGGATAAAAGTGGTTGGGTTTCATCATCTAGGATAGTATTTTATTTGAAGGGATTAAATGGTGCATTCAAAGGAGTTCTACGAGGGAAAATATGATCACAAAAAATAATAGTGGAGACATTTTGGCCAAGATAAAACTATTACTTTGGTTAGTGATAATTGTTACTGGTCATAGCTATGCAAAGATGTCAAGAAGCTTCTACAAAGTTATGAAGTATGTTAAATAGAAAAAGGAGAAAATTAAACTATAGGCTTGTATTAGCCACTTCCTATACCAAAGAAGTCATGGGAGGATATGAATCAAGATTTTGTTCTTGATTTGCCAAGTTCTCAACAAGAAAATGATTCAATTTTTGTGGTGGTTTTTAGGTTTTCAAAGATAACACATTTTATATCAAAATGATTTAGAATAATAGAGAGGGGGAGGTGAATTAGTTATCATCTAGTCTAGATGTACCAATTAAACATTAGACACTTCAAACAATTGATATCTAAACATTAAGAAGCTCGGTCTCTATAACAATATACTAGTAACATAAAACTTGTAGTCCAGTGTCCCTATAATAAAAAAATTGTAGTATGTAAAACATTAATAGTAGAACATCTCAAATAACATCGAAACAAGTATGACACAAGGATTTAATTTGGAAATCCAAACTAGGAAAACTCACGATTTGCACTCTTCTAAAGTGAGCTTTGTGAGGAGCCAACATTGTTAAAGCTTACAATACACACTATTAGGTGTGAGCCTATAAAATAATGTAATCACGCTCTTAGGAGTGGCCTTATTAGAGGAATTAAAAAATTTTCATTAGAATATCACCTTTATTAAAGGATTTACAAATAATTGTTAGGCCAACCTTGATTAAAGGATTTCAATTTGGATCAATGGTCAGAAATTAATAGTAGGTTGATCTAAATAAATTCAACTCACTTTGAAAATATAGATTACATTGTAGCACATATGTTGATCCACTGACTAACCTCCATTGTCATCTATGTCTCTGATCTTCTTGGAAGCTCTTCAAAAAATTATATTTCACCTTAGCTCTTCTCCTTCACAACCTTTTGCTCAAGTTCACTAGTCATTAAATTTGAAACTTCTAACCTCTTCTATTTTATCATGTATACCTCCTTAAATAGGTAGATTCATCTTTACCACTTAAAAATCACCATATGTCTTAGGGTTAAGTCAAAATCATCGAATCCTTCCATTTTTTTTTCATCCTTCATCTTCTAGAAACTTCTCCAAACTTCTCTTTGAATCCATGCATATAAATGCTCAAATAATATTTCCCTTAAATTAAATGTTTCATCTCATCAATTCTTATCTTCAACACTATTTCCATATTCCAAGAATTCAACTATGTTGGCCACAAAATGAGATTCCTTCACAAAGTATAAAATTATAACACTTCCAATATTGTGTTCCTTGACCTTAGTCATCACTATGCTACGTTCTTATCTTACACTATTTTCACTTAGACCATTCACTGATTCTCAGTCAAACTTATATTTTCTTTTTTCTTTTATTGACACTTGATCAACATTGAATTTTCTCATCTTCTATTATTTACTTAGTCGACACTAGAATTTCTTGACTTAAACTATAAGTTCCTTAATCTTGTTCATTAAAGCTCGATTAAGCCTAAGTATTTATTCTTTATTGATCATCTCTTCTAGGATTTTAAAAAATTCTCTTCTCCACTTAGTGTTATGATTAGAAAACACATGATCTTTCCAAAGTCTAATTGATCAAGTGCCTATTATAATTCCTCATAACTCAACCTTTCCACTAGGTCCTCTTGTTATCTCTTTGTCTTAAATCCTCTTCATCAAGAATATTGATATGACACTCTACTCAACTAGTAAATGTCTTAGCAATAAGGTTTGACATGAATGAAAACATAACAATAGTTCCAACAATCTCTCTCTTTTTCATTAATGGAAACATCTCTAGTTACCATGCAATGAAAAAAAAAATATAAATTCTTCAAGCATCTTGCTCTATGTGGAGTATCATATCTTCACTAATATCCTTAGTTTCATTCTAATTCTCATCTTAGTGTCCAACAATCTCCCTTTGTAGTTTCATTCTGATTCTCATCCATGCAAATCTGATATGCAATACCTCTAGGTATAACAACACATAAACTCCCTCTATCATATCGGAACATGAAATCAACCATCTCTCTGTTTGATATAATACTCCTAATCTTCTAACTTACTAGAATGATAGAAACACCTTTCACTTATTTATCTCTTTATGCGCTCTCCCTCTTCAAAACATATCTTTCTATTTTCTTCCTCATATGGTAACTACATAATATATCTCCCTTCATTATGGTAGCTTCATAATATCTCCCTCTTTGACAACAATTCCTAAGACACTCCAATACCATCACTAGGAAACTTTTTCACATGCACCTTTAACATGTAGAAATCTCTTGGTAAATTCTCTAAATTTGACTCTTTTGTCATCTTACTTATGAATGATTCAACATATATTTCTTTTCTCACTTCAAAGGTTTAGGAAAATCCTAAAGTGTGACCCTCTACATTAATTTGTAAGATATTTTGGTCAACACATTTGATGTAGAGATCCATCTTAGCTTAAGTAGACTCAGTGAAGGGAATCATCCCTATTTTGCCTCTTAAATAATCATCTGTATCCTTAGGTAAAGCTTTTGTGAATATATTAGAATTTTTTTCCTTTATATTTACATATATCAATCTTACTTCTTTGTCTTATACTAACTCTCTCTAGTAATTATACTTGATCGAAATATGCTTGGTCTTTGTATGCATCACAAGATTTATAATTATGTTTATAAAGCATGTTGTTGGCCTAGTTTTTCAACATATATTTTGCCACACTCTATAGTGAAAAATTCATTAGTCCCATGTTTTTAAATTATGAAATGTGTCAAAACCCTAGGTGAAATTGCTAAAATTTTGTCACACCCTTGTTATGTGCCCTAGCTTTTATTTGAATTTTAGAAAATAGTGTTTTAAAAGTTGGAATGAGAAATTTGTTATCCTAAGCTTTTATCTTCTAACATTCTCCCATATTTATGTTTTAGATTACTTTTCCAAATTTTAATTATCCTTTGTTGTAAACCTTATCCTAACTATGTTCTCACCTTGGTTTAAATCTTTAAACACTCTATAAAATGTTTTAACCACTATGGTTTTCCTTCATCAACAGTTGATCTTCAGAAGATTAACGATGAGTGCATGTCTATTGTGAGAATTTTCTTGACTTTTAGAAAATGTGGGCAAGTGCCTATTTTCCATGTAGCACTTCTTGATGCTGAGTTTTTGATGTTTTGCAAAGACTAGAGGACGTTAGAACTTTTTAAAACATTTTAGAGTTATCAGAGCATGTTGGAATTTCTAGCAGTTTCATTGATCGAGCTCAATAGTGGGGTCTCTTTTGGTACTACAACATTGCATCATTGATCATGGAAAGATCGAGGGTAGGTGTATTACCACTTCATAAAGATGTTAAAACTTTAACTAATGTGTTAAGGTGCCCTCCTACCTTGTATATTAAGTGATGTTATACTTCTAAGTTTGAAAAGGTATTGGATTAGTTGGAAACTATCAAAACATGTCTGATAAAGTACATCATTTCATTGGTTGACCTTGTTGGAAAGATTCCAAAATAGGCAATAACTATGACATACTTGATCTTTAAAAGATCAATGGAAGGTGCTTCACCACAATGAGCAAATCATAGAACTTTATGAAATGTAGGAATGCACCTACCCTCCATGTGGACAAGTGAGGCTACTTACTCTAAAGGTCACCTAGTCACGCTAGGGTGGAAAAGCATGGTGGTATGGAACATGATGACTAGTGGGAAGGTCCATGTGTCTACCTAGCTAGAAAATGAGTGTACTAGTGGGCCCATTAATTGAAAGACAGAATTATAAAGTTGTAAGGATTTTCATGATTGTCAATCTTTGGAAGATTGATGATCCCCACTTCACCACTTTGTGAAAGTACTCTAACATTATGAAATGTACAAATACAACTTGTTGACACATGGAAAATTCCAAAAATGAGTTAATTCAGCTTAAAAATTTTAAAATAACTCATCCAATGCTTGATGATCAATAGTTAACGTTCAAACTTCATGACATGGCACAAATTTTTGATTGCTAGAGTATTAATCCTAATCAATGCCACTTCATGCGAGCTTAATATTGTAGTAAAATTTTTAATTTACCATTATTGAGCCATAAGATCATAGAATTAACATAATGTAAATATATCCAGAGCTAAGGGCAAGAGTTTTCAAGGTTTTTGTTAATTTAAAGAGTGATTTATAGAGAAGAAGAGGCAAGAAAAGTGGGTAAGTTGTCTAAATTTTTGAAAATTAAGAAATTGTGATTACACTAGGTTAAATTGAAAAAATGCCTTCATGAAGGATTTTTTGGGAAAAGTAGATTACCTAAAGAGGGTGGTTTATAATGATTTTTTAGAAAAAATGCTGCTATTAATGAATGAATTGGCTAGGGATAGATAATTGATTGCAAAATTCCCTAGGTTATTGGTTAGTGAGGGTTTTTATGACAAAGAAAACTAGTTGAGGGATGTACATCTATCTATAGGAGGATTAGAAATTTTTAAGAAATGGTTTGTAGAAAGGAAATTGGGTACAAAGGTTTGGGAATTTGACATAGGTAAATTGATTGTCTCTAGAGTATTTTTCGATGATGTTCTACTAGTAGACATGGCCAAGAAGTATGAGCCAATTACTGGTGTTGTAAGGAACCATGTAGGGGATAACCTTTTTAAGGTTTTAACTAAACTAATTAGAAAAGTTTTCAAGATGAACCCCAATCATGTTGGTCATGAAAAAATTGACATGGAAGACCTCCAAGCTAGATATGATGCACAAAGGGTATATCTAAGTGGAGGACCATTACAACAACATTTTGTTAAATTGGATCATTACCCTTAGTCACACCAAATACCCCTGAGCCCATTTTGAAAAAATATTTCAACCCTAGGGCACAGGTTTTATATTTTCCTCTATGTATGATTTTGGTATGGATGAACAAAATCACATCCCAAGCTCTATTGTTTTCATTATTGATCAAACTCTTCAGTATGGAATGAGTTCAATCCTTGATTTTTCTACTATCTTGGCTGAAGAAATTCATAATGGTTTGATTGGAATAGCAAAGGTTAAAGTTAATAGGCCCTTCTATTGGTATTCAATGCTGATATATATTTGTTTATAAAGGGAGTTACCTTTTTCTCTAAGGAGATGAAGATGGAATTAGAAAGAGATGGAGAGAAAATCCCTATGCAACTATGGAGTGCAAACATGACAAGGGAGGTAACTAATGCTAGCTTTTTCAAGTTTGATAGATACTTTGCCTCTAGGCTCAGAATGTTGTTGATAGGAGATATCCCTAGAGTACAATAGCATCTATTAGAGTTGATAATACCTAAGATCCATGCTAAAGGACTTTTGGTAAGCCATATAATTGGGGTGATATTATTCCATATCCTATTTCCATTATTTTTTAGATTTTATGGATTTTTGGGATAGCCACATGTGCTGCCATACCAAGTGCCTTTGAAAGTAAGGGTTGTAGAATTGTTATGGTAAATTGGATCAGCTAAGGAGAGGGACTTGCTTGGTAAATCTGAACGTACTTTCTTTCTAGTGATTGAGTATGTGGAAGATCATGTTCAACCAAACTATTCTATTAAGTGGCAATAAAAAAAATAGAAAATTAGGGTTATCTCAACGTAACATGGAATTTTCTAATTTTTATTACCTTTATATCAAAAAGTTGAGAGAAAAGAATGTCTAGAAAATTAAATCTCGTTTCTAAACTACTAGGACTTATCTCAAAAAAATAAAAATTGATTAGTTAAAATTTTGAATTTTAATGCAATATTACAAAAAATTTAGAACAAAAATAAGAAATAGATGTATGTCTGACCACCTTAATCAAAATCAAATGATAATATTTTTTAATAATAGTCTAGATATAAGTTGTAGACTCAGGCCTGGATGTGACACATTTTTTTGGATATTTTTTTCTAAATAAATAATAATTAATTATTTTTTGAGTTTAGTATTTTTGGAATTAAAAAACTCTCGTGTTTGACCACCTTAACTAATTCAAAACTCTACAAAATTCAATTTTTCATTTTTTTTCCTTATAGTAGAAGAAAAATGGAATGTGATGGATCTTTTGGATTTGAAAAATGTTATACCATTTGAAAGTTATAGTTGTTTTTTAGGTAGTGTGTCAGTCAACACTTTATATGTAACTCCATTAGAAAATAAGTAATAATTACTTACAAAACTCATAATTTGACAAACCTTACATTTATGGAAAGATAAGAACATTCTTAAGAAACTCTTTTCATTTCATCAAATTTTGGTGAAAAAAAAGTCATCAGTAACATGTTTGAAGTAAAAATCACATAAAAATAGGCCAAAAGCACCTTTTTAGGATTTTTTAAGTTGACCATATATGTTTTTTATCAAAAGATATAGTAGACCTTATAAAGATATTATTATTTTTCATTTAGTATGAGGGTGGGTGGGAAAAAAAGCTGGAATAGATTTTGAAATGGTTTGAGATATTTTAGAACTACATATTTTTCAAATCACCACTTTTTGGCACACCATGATCCTACACATACTTGATTACAATTATTCACCATTTTGTTTTTGTCAAAAAGGGATGGAGGAACCTAAGAAAATTCTTAGATAAGTATCAAATGGCTCAATCCCATGCCCGTTTTGTTGACTCAGAAGGATTTTATGACCTCCTTAGAGAAAGGAGTAAGGCTAAGATTTAGATTCAAACTATATATTTTCCTAAGGACATAATTAGAAATAGGTTCTCTTTACATGAACATGAGGTTGGAAAAGAAAAATGGGTAGTTTATAGTAATTTTTTAGATTTTATAAATGCTTTTGAGCTAAATTATGATCCCTTAGTAGATAGAAAGTATGGGGAATAAAAATAGATAAGCTAATGGACAACTTTATTGGGATTATGAAAAAACTAAAAAAGAAGAAAGAAGTCATAGAAAAAGCATATCTAGAAAAAGCTATTGAGGTGGAGAGGATGGCTAATAGAATGATTGTAATCCCAGAGTAGTATATATTGTAGAAGAAAGCTGGGTATGGGGTGGCCAAGAATATATAGTATATTCCTCCATACAAAAGGCCAAGATCTGAAAGCCTTCCTAACACAAATGCTCCTAAGAATCAGAGACTAGAGAAGGGATCATCCTCAACTGTAGAAGAATACTCACCTACCTGGACACCACTTGAGAGAGATGATGAAGCATCCTTGAGAGAATAGCTAATAAAAATTGGAGGGGAAGTGGATATTGTGGTTATAACTATTGACATTTAAGGAGGAGCACCTAAAGAGCCTCTTGTGTTAGTCTTAGATTGGTTTTAACAATTGAGTGTCAACACACTTAACAAATTTTCAAGATGATGTTGAGTATAAAATAGAAGTCAAGCTAAAGTGTATGCCAAGCCAAAGAATTAAATAGGTGTCAAGTGAACTTTAGGTTCCAAGTGATCTTTACGTGCCGAGTGATGTTCAAGTGCTGAGTCGCTATAGATGTCAAGTCACTATAGGTGCCAAGAAAAGTATAGATGCCGAGTGAAATAGAATTATTATAGGAATCGAGTGAGCCAATTTTCCTATATGTGCTGAGTGTCACTAGTAAGTTTCGAGTAACATAGAAATAACATGAGTTTGTACGTTAACAAACTCAGGTATAAACCATTTTTTGGAGCCGACATAGGATGAATCTCGAAGGATCTTGAAGATAAGATTGAATCTTTTGCATTACCTATGTAATCAACATGCAACCAATAAGGAAAATGGAGAAGGCATGCATCCAATAGGAAAAGTGCAAGAAATGAGTTGGAAATGAAGATTTAATATTGATCATAGATTCATACCTAACTCTAAGTCTTTGCAATCTTTAAAAGGAGCATGAAACTTGATTATGCATGCACGAGAGAGAAGTGTATGGGTGAATTATAGTGAAGTGCAAAAGGGTGAAAAGACTTAGAAAAGAATAGAGCAGTATTGTAGAACCTAGTTGATCAAGAATAGAGTATCAGAACTTTAAAGAGTGACATTTTAGATCAAGCAAGGATTAGATCAGACAGAGTAGAGTAAGGATCTAAAATTAGCAATTGAAGATTGCAAGTTATTAGGTCAAAAATTTTTAATACTCTCTAGCAATTGTATTAGGTATGGAAATCCTATGGACTTAGGTTGGCTTAGCATCCATTTGTATATCCTTTAACAGGGTGGCATTCCAAGTGAATGTACTAAAGTCCTTTAACTAGGCCTACTTTTAGTAGGGTAGTTAAATCCTTTAACCTGGTCTCTTTTAATAGGGTGTAAAGTCTTTACCAGGACAAGCCTTTAATAGGGTAGACCATTGAAAGTGGTCAAACTTTGTAACCTTGAATAGTTACAAATTGCTGCAGTGATATTTTGTGGGTGTCATCCCCACTCTAGTTTTACCTTCTTGTTTTGAAGGTTTTCTAGGTTACCAAATTTGTGTATTTTCTATTTTCATGCATGTCTTTACTTTTATGTTCATTAGATGAATTAGATGCATGTGGGTGATATTAGTTGAAAATAATTTGAAAAGGTTAAATTTAGTTACTTCTAATTCACCCCACTCTCATAAGTAAATCTTCCCACTTGTAAATTCTAACAATTAGTATCAAAGTTCAGTTCTCACAAGGAGGAGCTTTATAGCTTGGATAAAAGCTATGGAATGGAAGTCTAAAAACTCAAGAAGATCATAGAGAATCATGTAATCGATATACAACTAGCCTTACATGGTTTGGAAGAAGCTAGAGAAAAACTGAGAAAATCCTTAAAGAGGAGAAGATAGATTGACATAGCTAAGAATGATACACAATACAAGGAGATTGACACCTCAAACCTATTTTCAAATGGAGATTCCAAAGAATTTAATGTAGAATTAGCATACTTGATGGAGAATAATAGAGCTCAAGTAGAAGAAATTAGAACACTCAAGCTTGAAGAAGACTCACAAGCCATGATTCTTGGTGAAGTGACTGAATAGAAGAAAAGAGCCATTTAAGACAAGGCTATGCTAGAAGAAGACAAGAGAAACCTTGCCAATAGACTAGAGGAAAATTTAAATGAACATGTAAGAATTTCCAACATGCAGCTAGACACCCTAAGTCAGATGATGAATTCACATCATGAACTTAATGTCAAGGCTATTGAGATCTCTACACTAGACATACAAAATCAAAAACTACAAGATGAGCTAAAAAGAGAAAAGGAGATTGTAGAAAGCTTCAACAAACCCAATAAGGCCATCAAGTACTTTGAGTAGCTACTGAAATCACCAAGGGCTAGCAATGATACTTTAGGACTAGGTTACATCAGCATTGAACAAGGAGAGTCATCCAAGACTACAGAAGAAAGGAGTAACAAATGTAAGAACAGTAAACCTACTTGTCATTTCTATGGTAAAAATGGACATACCTCTAATGTATGTAGGAGCAAGAATTCCCATCAACACGACAAGCCTAAGAATGTAAGTCATTGTCATAAGTGCAAAAGGAAAGGACATCAAGCACATAACTATAGGACTAAGACTATCATAACACCAAAATTTGAAGGTCACTACTACAATTGCATGAAGTATGGACATGGAGATTTTGAATGCAGATCAAAACCTATGTGGTCGCCAAATCAAACAACAAGCGAAAGTAACCATGGACATCACTACAATTGGGACTATAACACTAGTTATAGATATCATTACTATTAGGAATATGGACACATTCTTAAAAATTGCATAAGGACACATTTCAAAGGAAACTATAGCAAATGGTTGAGCCAAACCATATGTTTTAGTTGCTTGAAGGTTGGTAATATCAGTAAGAATTGTCCACAAGCTCAAAGGGACCCAACTCAAAGAATGAAAAAGGTAAAGAGAAGGTAGAACTTGAAAACATCAAAAGAGAAATGAATAAGACATGGAAGAAGAAAGATGGGTGTAGCACATCAAATAAAGGGATCACTTGACCTAATAGGTCAAGTGGTCACACTTCATCAAAATAAGCAAAGAGAAGGCATGAGTGACTAATTTACAAAGTTTTTATCAAAGATCAATTTCTAAATAAGTAGGTACTAAAAAGAAGAAATTAGCATAATCAGAGATGCAAATTTAAAATTTCAAGATTTTGTAAGTGCTACCAAGTTTCTCTTAGATGTTGAAAAAAATCCAATACATGTTGAGCTTATTGTTAGAATAGTAGGAGCCGAATTGGTAGAGGAAGCCGAGTGAAGAAGAAATTTTTAGTTGAAGTTAAGTAAAGGGATACTCCTATGGAAGTCAAGTGGTGGAAAGACAATGGAAGTAAAGTAATGTAGAATCCTTCAAAAGTTGAGTGGATATCTATAAACATACTAACCATTAACTCAATGAAAATAGGGTATATTATTGAATTTTTAATCATTTTTCCTCATTGTGAACAAAGAGATAAAATGAGAAAGAGCATAGAGCAAGTTCAAAGTAGAGAATTTAGAGCATAAGAATATTTCAACAACATTTTAGCATAATTTCATTGAACTCAAGTTATTTATGTCTATGTAAAGTTACATAGTTTAGTATTTTCTTTGTGTTAAAACCTTAGAATTTCAAAAATGGCTTCTAGCCCTAGGAAAACTTAGGAGAAGAAACTTTTTGAAGTCCACATTGGGTCCAATGAGGTCAAAAAAATTGACTTTCGCCTGATACCAGAGGTAGCATATAATAATGACTCGGCTAGAGCCCTATCCATCATACCCCCTAAGGTTGTAATGGTTTAGGATGTAAGAAGATGTTACAATTGCAAGATTGGAGCCATAAGTGAAATGGTTTAACACGTGCCCTAGAATTTCCCACAGTGTTCAAGACTGAATGGATTAGACTAGTACTCAACTAAATACATGATGGAAATTTATGGTTGGAGGATGGTCCAATAAAAATCATGGAGAGAATTGTTCATAGAGTGATAGGGTACCCAACCCTAGATCAGCTAAAGACCCATAGGAGTGATTCTAAGGAGGCAATTGAGAAAAACACAAGTGCTAAGTGGAATAAGAGAGGGTTTATAATTGACACCATCGAAGACCCTCTTGTTGATTTTGCTATCAAAGTCATTGCACATAATTTGTATCAATCTAGCAGACTCAACAGTGTGCCTTGCATTGCAGTGGATGTATGTTATAAATTGGTGAAGAATGATTATACCTGTGATCTTGCAGAACTACAACTACAACAGATTAATGAGAATCTAGTAGCTATTAGAAGAAACAAGGGAGCCTAATGCAAATTTGGTTCCATTTTGATTTGTATATTCTTTTATGTTTAGGATGAATTTCCTTCTTTTGGTAAATTAGCATGGAAAACTAATAGGTCAATCATAGCTCAAGTAAATGAATACATAGAGTAGATGGGAGCTAATTTTGAGACCTTAATGACTAGCTATTTTGAAGACTTCAAGAAGTCAATGAAGGAAAGGCTAAGAATTCTAGTGTCATTAGTGGAGAAATATGTAAATGATGTATGCTTTCTTGTAGATATAGAATATACATACATTCAAGCTGCCATACCAAGAGTGAGATGGCTAAGACCTCTTGGTTATGAAATAAACATAGATGAAGCATCAGGAGCAATAAATACATTACTAGTAGAGGAAATAGACAAGGATGCACCAAATTTTGGAACCTATGACATGGTGAGATCAAAAGTGAATATAGAGTTAAAGACTACCTCCACTTTCAAAAAGAAGGATAAACTTGTGAAGAAATTAAAAGCCAAATTTGGGGAAGGCACTATAGAAGTAGTAGAGGAAGAAGGTGAAGATGCCAAGGATGATGAGAAGAGCAAGGTTAGGGGCCACTTGCTATAACCTAAGGAATGGAGGAGGATGCAGATGAAGAGGAAGGTGCCAAGTAGGAAGCACCCAAGGTTAAGAAAAAAAAAAGAAAGCTCAAAAATAGCCAATTGCATAGCCCAAGGGAAAGAAGAAGGCTAAAAAGCCAAGTCTAGGCAAGCCAACTACAAGGGCTGATACTAGCGATACAACTTACGTAGCAAAAGAGTAGGAGAAGAAGATGGAAAAAGAACAAGGAGGACCTACATAGTAGAAGAAAACAAGAAAGTATGTTGCACCTCCTAGATCAGACAAAGAAAGAATAGAGTTTGATGAAGAGCAATTCAGATTGGTAAGACGTTCTACCACATCTAAATTGGAAAGCATTTGAAATAATATTAGTGACAATGTTGATTTAACTAGTATAAAGACCATTGATTTCAATAGGTTTTCAAAGGAACAATAAAACATAGTGGAAGCTTCCATCTATGCTATGATGGCTAAGTTCAAGACCACTCCACTCGAAATAGACAACTCAATGCCTAATGAGCTAAGCTCATTAGTTGAGAATAAATGGCATTACTATCTCAAAATGGAGAAAGAAATACGAGAGTCTACATTGGCTCATGTAATGTTAGACCTTACTAAAGGTCAAATAACAAATGCCAGCAAGAAACATGGGAGCAAATTTGTACCCAAATATACAACCTTTAGAATTTTGCAAAACCAAATAGAAGATGTTGTGCAAAAGTCTACACAAATGTGGAAACTAATATATGGATTGATAATAGTCAAAGAAGGGTAGGAAGACCCATTTGAAGGAAAAAATGATGAAGAAGAAGAATAAAATGGGAAAGAAGAGGAAGAGATAGAAAAAGATAAAGTAGAAGAAATAGTGGAGAAGACACAGGGTAAAGAGGCAACAACTAAAGAGCAACAAACTGAACAGAGTGTCTAAGACACCCAACTACCACCACCAAGTCCTGCACAAATAGCACCTATAGATATAGTAATTTTAAAGGATGTTCCTAACACATCAGCTCAAAACATCAATCCATTGACTCCAGAGGATCTCAAAAGGATCCTTCACCAAACCACAATGCAATCACAACTTTGTACAATCTAAATTTGGCGAGTGTGGATGAACTGCAAAAGGCTATAGCTGAAATTGAAAGGGAGAAGGAAAACATTAAAGAACCACCTACACAACCTCCCATAGTCATAGCAGATCAACCTAAGGAGCAAGAAGTATAGGATACAATTTATAAGGTTGATAATATAGTTACAGTGAAAACAATTATTGAGGAGCTAGCAAAGGAACAAATAGGAGAAGATGTTTCTATGGCACAAAGTCAATAGGAACCTCCTCAAATTATCATTATTGATCAAGGTAGTAGAGAAGAGGAGAAAGAAGAGGAGAGAACCCCTAAAGAAAAGGAAAACGAGGCAATAAAAACATTAGCAAACTTGCCTACCTCAAGGATCCCTACTCAAAAGTTGAGTACTAATGCAGTACCATTGTAGAATTTAGTACTAATGCAAGGGTAATTCACTATGGAGATCATGCACTTGATGAAGAAATAGTCATACCTTGTTATGACTCAAGGAGAAGAATTAAGCACAAATAAATGAAGTCCAAGAGGCACTAGAGAGAAGGAAGAAATAAGAGATACTTAGAAATGAGTATGGGCAGAAGCAAGCATTGGTGGAAATTAAAGATATATTTCTTGATGCTTTCATCTTGCAAGTACATGATGAAACCTAGCCCATCATGGAGCAATTTTTCAACACCATGGACTAGGTATAGAATGAAGACCTTGACACTAATATTAAATTATTAGAAGGGTTAGAAAAGAAGTTTTAGATGAAAGTGAATGAGAAAATATCAAGTGAAATAGCACTCTCACAAGTAGAATTGGCTAAGAAGGTTGAAAAAGTTAAGACAGTACTTGAGAATGTATTCTCATTGTACACAAAGTTGTGTGATTCATCATATTTCACACAATAAATTAGCCAAAGGATACTGAGCTTGGAACAAAATCTAAAGATTTCTAGCACTCAGCTACCCAAAGATCTAGCTTAGACTGAGAAGCATTTTAAAACTATGCTTCATACACAGAAAGAGTTAGTTGTATTGATAGTAGAAGAGGCCAATATAAATGCCAAATTAATATAGATTCAATCTTTCATTACCCCACATCTGGAATTACTCCAGAAGGAATAGGCCTATGCAAAAACTATTCTAAGGAAAGATCCTTATCTTTCTTCTTTGGAAGGCCTTGTACATCTTGCAACAGAGATAGCCATCTAACACAAGTCATTGGAAATTTCTTTAGATAATTGGGATGCCTCTCTCAAGATCATTATGGAGGTAAATAAATTTTTTTTAGTGAATTATTCTATTCATTCTTAGGACCCTTTAACATAAGTGTCAAAAAAGGGGGAGATAATTCATTATTGCATCTAATAAGAATGGGGAGATATAATATTTTGGGGGAGATGTGAATAAGAATGGGAGAAAATACATTAGTTAATGGTAATGCATTCTTTGATGGAAATAAAGAATATCCAAAGGGGGAGATATTCAAATTTTGAGGAAGTAATAAAAGCCAAGAAGGATACAAAAGTATAAGAAGATGTGAAAGGGGAATAGATACAAAGTATAGGAAGCAAAAATAGGGTACACAGATATAGAAACAAAGGTAGACAAGGAAAAGAGTATCAGATACACTAGCATGAGACACATTTAGCACAAGAATTTTGGTTACAGGAATGGAATTGGCACATCAACTCAAAGGGAGTTATAATATTTTGAGGTAAACATAATTTTAAACAAACTTTTTGAAGTCTTGCACATATGATAAACATAATATGTAGTATACTCATAAAGATCATATTCATAATGTTTACTTAAGTGTTTTTTTCACTCATGTCAAAGGGGGAGATTGTTAGTCTCAGATTAGTTTTGACAATTGAGTGTCAAAACACTTAAGAAATTCTCAAGATGATGTTGTGTATAATACAGAAGCCAAGCTATAGTGTGTGTTGAGCCAAAGAATTCCATGGGTGCCCAGTGAACTTCAAGTGCTGAGCGATCTTTAGGTGCTAAGTGAAGTTCAACTGCCAAATCACTATAGATGCTAAGTTACTATAGGTGTCAAGAAAAGTATAGATTCCAAGTGAAATAGAATTACTATAGGATCTGAGTGAGCCAATTTTTATATATGTGTCAAGCATCAGCAACCAGTAAGTGTTGAGTAACACAAAATCAACATATGAGTTTGTACCATCAAAAACTTAGATGTAAACCAATTTTTGGAGTTGACGTAGAATGAATCATAAAGGATATTGAAGATAAGATCAAATAATTTGCATTACCTATTTAATCAGCATGCAACCAATAAGAAAAATGGAAAAGGAATGCAACCAATAAGAAAAGTGTAAGAAATGAGCAAGAAATGAAGATTTAATATTGATTGTAGATTCATACCTAAACATAAATCTTCAAAATCTTTAAAAGGAGGATGAAACCCCATTATGAATGCACAAGAGAGAAGTGTATTGATGAATTACAGTGAACTGTAGAAGGGTGAAAAGACTTAGAAAAGAATAGAGCAACATTGTAGAACCCAGTTGATCAAGAACAGAGTATCAAAACTTCAAAGAGTGACATATCAGATCAAGCAATGATCAAATCAAATAGAGTAGAGTAAGGATCTAAAATCAGTAATTGAAGATTACAAGTTATTAGGTCAAGACTTTCTAATACTCTTTAGTAATTTTATTAGGTATAGAAATCCTATGGACTTAGGTTGACTTAGCAGCCATTTGTAAATCCTTCAACAAGGTGGCATTCCAAGTGAATATACTAAAGTCCTTTAACTAGGCCTACTTTTAGTAGGGTAGTTAATTCCTTTAACCAAGTCACCTCTCTCAAGGTGTAAAGTCTTTAATAGGATAGGCCTTTCATAGGGTAGACCATTGGAAGTAGTAAAACTTTGTAACCTTGAACACTCACACATTGTTGTAGTGATATTTTGTTGGTGTCATCCCTACACCAGTTTTACCTTCTCATTTTGGAGGGTTCTTGGGTTACGAAATTTGTGTGTTATCTATTTTCATGGATGCCTTTACTTTTATGTTCATTAGATGAATTAGATGCATGTGGATGATATTAGTTAAAAAGGATTTGAAAAGGTTAAAGTTAGTTAATTCTAATTCACCCCCCCACCCTCAAAAGTAAATCTTCCCACTTGTAAATTCCAACATCATGTGCCATCTTTTGATCTTACTATTATAGACTATAAAGGTAAGGAAATAGAACCTGTGATTGCACAAGCTTTTCAAAAGTTTATTGATGATGAAAATTCTGTTAGCACTAGAGCTTTCACACAGTTCTCATGGAGAAAAATATTGTTAATTTTGAAAATAAGTGCAAATTAATAAAAGAATAGCAACCTAATAAGTTGGACTCTAAAATCAAAGAAGACGTTAAATCTAATTTCATGGAATATTTTGTACAATTAACCCCTAAAGGGGGAAGGAAATTATTGAAAGAAATAGGAATTTTAATCTTTCTTGAATGGGACATAGCCGATGCTATTATTTTTTATTCTATTAAGAAAGAAAAAGATAATCAGTTTAAAACTAAGGAAGAGATATTGCATGAGTACAATAATGATCCCCATGGATTGGTAATTTGGTCTATTGAAAAGCGAAATAAAACTAGGTTATAGTAAATTTCAAGTGCTAAGCATACAAGTAGCCTCATGGTGTACAAAGTAGTTGATGTTGATAGTGACAAGGTATCTAAAATGACATGGGAAATGATGGATTTTGGGATGGTGGTTGCTGAAAAAGATAAAAATAAATTCTTGGAGCTTAATGCCAAGGCCCAAGTTTGAAGAAATATTGAAGGCATATGAGGAAAGAGGGAATATGATACTTTAGTTAGAGACATAGGTTGCCTAGAGGGAAAAACAATTGGGAAAGAGAAAAGTGGGAGAATTTGGCAGGCCCCAAATTACTTATCCTTATCCACCACTGGAGCCCTTTAAACAAACTCCTCATGTTGAAATTCTAAATACTCTACAAAGGACCAGATTTTATGCTGTAGAAGATTTTGAAGAAGTAAAGAGTAAACTATGGGCATTACATGTGGAGCTAAATATTCACTATGAGGACAAGCTAAGGAAAACTCTTATGTATTTAGTTGATGAAATTGATTGGCCATAATTTTATGAGTAGTTAACAAAGGCAATAAATATATGGATGAGATGAAAGAAAATGATGAAGCCTTGAAGCTGATTGTCAATAAATGGAGTAAAAGGAGTAAAGGTGTTACTCTTCTATGATTTTTTGTTATCAGTTCATCCTATGAATATATAGAAAGGACTTATGATTTGACCAATGATCTCTCATAATTTGATCATAAAAGAGTTGAATTACAAAAGAGGATAAGAAATTATATTGCCAAATATAAGAGTATTAATTTTGAGCTCTTCCCGCATTCCGTAGGTAAAATGGATAAATTTAAAAATAAGGAGGAATAAACCTAGGAATTGAATGACTTATTATGCCTTTGAATGGATAAGATCATAAATGAGAAAGGAAATGCATGGTGGGCAGCTACAACTAAAGAAATTGTAAAAGTGCAACTATTTTATGGTTTTTTAAGGAAAGATTTTTCTAAAATTGACAAAGTTGGACAATATATAATTAAGAGGCAACATGATATTCTAAAATTTAATTGGCTAGATGACACACTATTTCACAAATGGATGGCATATTTTTTCCATACAAAATAGTTGGAACTTGATACAATGGTCAAAGTGAAGTTCAACTAATTGACACATCTATTCAAGTAGAAGAAGACAAAGAAGGGAAACCAACTATAATAACAAGCATAGTAATCCAAACTAATGATATGGTCACATAAAAAGCAAATGTAATTGTTATTTTAATTGTGTACGATGACATGGATACAGATTCTCAAGTTGAAGAAACTTTGCATAAATCTAAATCAAGTTCACCAAGTGTAACTTCATTGGTCACATCATCCAAGGAATTCCAAAAACTTGGAAACCAATCATGAACTCCTTAGAAAAAAATAATGTAGTAAGAAGTGGTTCCCATAGAAGAAAAATCATGATTTAAACCATTTTGTTGCACCAAAATTGTCTTTTTTTGATAACTTAACAATGTAAATATCTTTTTGTCTAAAGGATAGTTGTTAATATTCTCTATGCCTAAAGCTTGTTGCACCTCAAAATATATAATTGAGGTCCCTAGGCTGGAGAAAGGGTCCAATTATTGTATGAATTTTAGTCATGTTAGTCTATTTTGGACCACTTTTTCTTGGCATCAATTTTTTGATATATTTTCTCTACAAATTCTGAGAATACATTAATTATCCATGATCATGGTGTCTTATTTTGAGTAGTTTTGAGTATTACCCAATGTCATATAATTTTCAAAGAAGATTAATGCAAAGATGGATTGTAACCATTATCTTTTCTCTCTAAATATTTTATCCATTTTTAGTGGCTAGTTATTTTGAGATTGTATGATTAAAGGTTGCTTAGTTTAATGCAACTAGGATAAGTTGTAAGTCAGTTAGTTATTGCTTCTGATTCAATGAATTAAGTAAATGCTTCAATGAATGTGGCAAGATCTCTAGGCAATAGGAAGGATTTAAGAATGAGTTGTAGAGGGAATTGCTAATTATATGGATTGTAATGCAATCAATTAGATCAAGAAATTTTATAGACTCTAAATCCCAATGGATGCAACACTGATCAACTATTTTAGAAAGCATGTGGAAAGACCATAGATAGATGTCAAGAAAACATCTAAAAGTTAATATAAATTTTACTGTTAATGTTTGAAGAATATCAAAGCTAGTCAGCACTTGTTTATATTTAATCTCTAACTCTTAGTTAGCTACTATTTCCCAAAATTATCTATAAACCTAAGAAGAATTGTGACTAATTTTCTATAGGGCATGAATATAGTTATAAGATATCATGGAGTGAATGAAGTGTGTAGTATCAAGTTTTGAATCTTTTATCCCTAAGGTGCACCTACCTTGGTTGTAGACCCAAAAGAGCAGAAAATCTTTGATGATTTTGTTGAAGTTGGGTCTAGATTTGAAGAACATATAGTTGTTTGTAAGAAGTAGCTAATCCTTAGGTTATTTTTGATATTCATCATCTTGGTATTAATTATTTTGTTTCTTAGTAGTGTAAAAACACCAACATAGTTGTTATCACATAATATAATAATAGGTTTAGTGGTCTCTTCCTTCATTTGTTTCAAAAATTCCTTGATCCACACTACATTAAAATAATTAATTGTTGTAGCTACATATTCAGCTTCTATTGTGGATTGTGAAATACAATTTTTCTTCTTACTTGTCCATGAAACAAGTCTCTTTTGTAAAAAGAAAGCTCCATCGCATTTACTCTTTCTATCATGAACATTACAAGTGAGATCCACATTAGTATACACTTTCAACTTAAACTTATCATTCTTCTTATAGTGCATTTCATAATCATCTATTACTTTTTGATATCTAAGTAATCTTTTCACTAACATCATGTGATTGTCGTTAGGATTTGTAGAAAATCTAGAAACAATCGCACCTACTAGTACAATATTGTGTCTTCTATAAATAACATATTGCATCTTACCAATAATTGATCTATACAAGGTTTATTTTACATCAATATAATCATCATTCTTTGAAATTTTATGTTCAATGGTGATGGGTGTTCCATCTAGTCTTGGTTCTTCCATACCAATTTGATTGTGTAATGTACATAGCTTTATTCATTTGATCTTCAAATGACTTACACAATGCATCATTTCCTCCAAATATGATATCATCAATAAATATCCTAGCTAATATTATCTCTTTGTCAAACATAGTCTTCAAGTATAGATTTTGATTTTCATTTGTATTTCCAAAACCATTCTTCACCAAATATGTATGCAATCTTTCATACCATGCTCTAGGGGCTTGTTTCAAACCATATAAATATTTTTTCAACTTACATACCATATCTTTTTTATATGGGTCAAAAAATTCTTCACCTTTTTTAATGTAGCCTTCTTCAATAATTCCATTCCAAAATGTAGACTTAACATCCATCTGGTATAATTTGAATATTTTTTAAGAAGGATATGCAAGAAATATTCTTACTCCTTCCAATATTGCAATAGGAGAAAAATGTCTCCCTATATTCAATTCCTTCTTCTTCTGTATATCCATTTAAAACTAGCATTTCTTTGTTTCTTGTTACTTCTACTTTCTTATTCAATTTATTTCTAAATACCCTCTTTGTTCCAATAACATTCTTGTCTTTTGGTCTAGGTACTAGTGATTAAGTTTGATTATTCTCTATTTGTTCAATCTCTTCATTCATTACTTTGATTTAGTTATCATTATTCAACATCTTTCATATATTTGGGCTCAAATTCACACAGTAAACATTTATCACTTCTCAATATTTTCCTTGTGATAACTCTAGAGTCTTTATCTCTAATGACTTGACAAAGTGCATGATGTCTTATTACATACTTTGATAAATTAGGTTATTTTCTTCTTTCTTCTACATTAGGTTCATCTTGTAGATTGACTTTAGATAGAACTTCATGTATTTCAATTTTCTCTTCCACCTATTTAGAAACCACTTGTTGCTTCTCAGCATGTGCAACTTGTCACTCAAAATGAACTTCTAGATGCTCATGTTATAATATTTAGAATAACTAAGAGGGGGGTGAATCATTTATCCAAGGTCCATATGTACCAATTGAACAAACAAACACTTAATTAATTTTAGATCTTAAAATCTATTAGCTTGGCCTCTATAGTAAACTACTAGTAACATAAACTAGCAGTCCACAATCTTAAATATAAAAAACTTGTAGGATGTGAACATTAATAGTTTGACACTAGGATTGAATGTAGAAACCAAATTTGGGAAAACTCACCAACAATATTTCACCAATATTTTTGCTCTTGTGAACTGAGCTTTGTTAGGAACCAACCCTATTAAATGTTATAAAACACACTGTTAAATGTGACCTTAACAAAGGATTTAATCACCCTATTAGGTGTGGTCTTTTTAGAGGACTTTAGAGAATTCGTTTAGAATTCCACCTTGATTAAAGGGTTTACATATGACTATTAGGTCAACCTTGATTAGAGGACCTTAATGCTGATACAATACCTAGAAAGCAATAGTAGGTTTGATCTAGAAATTAAAACTCACTTTGAAAATATAGATCTCAATGTGGCTAAGATATTGATCCACTAACTAACCATCATTGTCAACTTAGTCTTTGATTCTCTTGGAAACCCTTCATACAATCACTTTTCACCTCTTATCAACTCTTCTTGGGATTTTTCTTTTGTTTGTCAATCAATAGCATCAAAAACTACTTCAATCTTGTTAGGTTATCCCTTATACCTTCTTAAATAAGTAATTTTGATCTTTTTCCACTTAAATTCCAACATAGATCTTAGAGTTGCGTAAAATTGATCAAATCTTTCAAACATTTCATCTCTTCTTTTCTCTACTAAAAACTTCTCCAAACTTCTCCTTGAATCCTTGCATAGAAATGTGAAAACACAATTTCCCTTGATTTAAATTTCCTAGCTATTCCACCTTATCTTCAACATGCTTTAAAATTTCCAAGAAATCAATCTTGTTGACTAGAAATTATGATTTCTCATAAACCATCAAAATGTTGTCCATCAACCAACATGTGTTCTAACACTCCCTCATCACTGGGTTAATCCGTCATTCCTAAAAAAAAATTTTGTCACATATACTAACACTTGGTCAATATTGATTTTGTTGGCCTTAGAATGGTCTTGAAATTTGAGTTTCAACACTTTAACCAATTCCACAATATATGTCAAGTACACTATGTATGTTGAGTGAGTTATAGTAGTTGCCAAGTCAGAATCTTAATAGGTGCCAAGCAACTTCAGGTGCCGAGCAAGTAATAGATGCTGAGTAGTATACAAGTGTTGAGTCATAGTTCATGTCGAGTAAGACAAAATGTAATATGTGTCCAATGATTCAAGAATATTCATGTGTCGAGCAACACAGTGTGTAAAATGTGTTGAGAAATATAGGAAAATTCATGTGCTGAGCACCAGTAATATTGTATGTGCCAAGTAACACAAAATTAGCATATGATTTTTTCCCTCACAAACTTAGATATAAACTATTTTTAGAGCCGACATAGAGAGATTTTGAAAGAAAAAAAGGATAAGGATGAACCTTTTATGATTCCTATGCGATCTGCATGTAGCTAATCAAAAAAAATGGAGAAGGTATACAACCAATGATAAAAATAAAAGGAATGAGTGAGAATTTGAGATTCAATATGGATCATAGATCCATACCTAACCCTAAGTCCAAAATGTCTTTATAAGGAGACATGAACACCATAATGTCAAAGTTGTTGAAGTGAGATTATTGTAGAATAGAACAATCAATAGGGGTGTCAAGGACTTAGTGAAAGGAGCAACAATTACATAGCTAGTTGAATAGAATAGAATAGGGAACACATACAAAGATCAAATCAAGAAAGGATCAGAATAGGAAGAGAAGATCTAGTACCTAAACTCACCAATTGAAGATTTCACTCTATCAAGTCAAATGTTCTAATACTTTCCTTCCATTATATTAGATGATGAAAATCCTATTCAATTAGGTGGGTTTAACAACCTATTGTAAATCCTTTAATAGGGTGGCACTTCTTATAAAGTGTTTGTAAATTCTCTAACTAGGTCACTATTGACATAGTGTAAAGCCTTTAACATGGTAGACCTTTAATAGGGTAGACCATCAGAAGTGGTTGAACTTATTGTTGCAGTAATTTTTGTGGGTGTCATCCCCACCCTAGTTTTACCTTCTTATTCCTAGAGGGTTTCTAGGTTACCAATTATCTTGTTTCATGTGTTGATGCATGTTTTCATTTCATGTTTTCTTATATGTTTACATGCATGTACTTTACTTTGAATTATGTGTTAATGAGGGTTTAAAAGGATAAAAACTAGTTACTTTTGATTCACTTCCCCCCCCCACTCTCAGAAGCACTCTTCCCATTTGAACATTACAACAATTGGTATTAGAGATTTGGTTCTCACAAGGAGAAGCCTAATAGATTGGAGAAAAATATTAGAAGATGGAGGTCTTCAAACTTGGGAAGATTATTGATAATCAAGTGATTGATGTGGATCTCGCTCTACACAAGGTAGAGGAAGCCAGAGAGGAATTGAGAAAATCTTTGAAAAGAAGAAAGGAGATAGCCATAGTTGACAATGACACACACTACAAGGAGATTGACACCACACAAGTGCTTTCCAATGGAGATTCCAAGGAGTTTGATGTGGCAATAATAGAATTGATGGAGAGAAATAGAGCACAAGCTAAAGAAATCAGATTACTCAAGCTTGAACAAGAATCACAAGCCATAATGCTTTGTGAAGTGACTAAACAAAAGAAAAGAGCCATTGAAGACAAGGCCATGATAGAAGATGACAAGATAAATCTCAACAATATACTAAAGGAGAAGACAATTGAGTTTGAAAAGATCTCAAACATGCAGCTAGACACCTTAAGCTAGATGATGAATTCTCATCATGAGCTAAACATGAAGGACATTGAGATCTCCACCTTGAAGATACAAAATGAAAAATTATAGAATGAATTGAAAAGAGAAAAGAAGATAGCAGAAAGCTACAAAAAACCTAATGAGGCTATCAAGTACATTGAACAATTACTAAAATCACCAAGGGCTAATAATGATACTTCAGGACTTGGTTACACTAGCACTTAACAAGGAGAATCATTCAAGACTACAATAGAAAGGACCAACAAAGGTAAGAATAATAAACCCATTTGTCATTTTTGTAATAAAAAGGGGCACACTACTAATGTTTGCAGGAGTAGAAAGACTAATCAGCAGGACAGATCCAAAAATCAAGGTTATTGTCACAAGTGTAACATGCAAGGACATTCAACACAAGACTGTAGAACCGAGACCATGAGGACATCAAGATATGAAGGTCAGTACTCCAACTACAAAAAGTATGGATATAGAGCTTTTGAGTGCAGATGAAAGCCTATGTGGAAACCTAATAAGCCTGCAAGGAGAAACAACTATGCACACTGCTATAATTAGGATTACAATACTAGGTATAGCTATCACTTTTTTTAGGAGTATGGACACATTCTTGAAAATTGCATAAGGGCACATTTTCAAGGAAGTTACAATAGATGGTTGAACCAAACTACATATTTCAACTACTTGAAAACTGGTCATATCAGTAGGAATTGCCCAACAAAGTCAAAAGCACCCAAGACAGAAATCAACAAAGGAAAAGAGAAGGTTGATCTTGACCAAATAAGAGGAAAAATGAACAAGACTTGGAAGAAGAAAGGTGAATGCAACACATAAAATGGAGAGATCACTTCACCCAAGAGGTCAAGTGGTCACACTTCATCCAACTAAGCAAAAGAAAAGTGTATGGGATTGGTATACAAAGTCAAATCATACATTAGTTCCAAAGAATAAAGAAGTACTACAAAAGAGAAATCTTCATGAGCAAAGATGCCAAGAATTTTTTTGAAGAAGTTGCTGAGTTACTCTTAGATGCTAAGTGAAGCTCCAATGGATGTCGACTTTCCAATAGTTGTCGAGCTGATAATTGAAGCTAAGTGAAGTTGAAATCTAGTGGAGGCCAAGTAAATGAAATACAATAGGAGCCAAGTTATATTGAAACCTTCAAGTGTTGAGTTCATAGCTGTATGCATGAAGCATTTAATGCTAGATTTTTTAGCCTAATAAAGTTGAAATCACTCATTTTCAAGCCATTTGAGCATAGAGTGAAAAAAAAAAAGAGCGAAGAGGTGATCAAATAGCAATTTAGCAGTAATTTACACCAATCTCAATAGAAATTCAACCTAAACTCTTTGATTTAAAGGTATTTGATCAAGTGTTGAGCTATGTAGTATTTGAAAGTTAATTTAAATATTAAACCCTAGTTCGGTCAGGATGGCATCTGGGTCTAAAACCACAAAGGCTAAGGAAGATCACGAGATTCAACTTGTTAGCAATGAAGTCAAATATCCTAAATTTATGCCAATACCTGATGTTGACTATAAAAATGATCTAGCTATTGTATTATCTATCATTTCACCCAAGGTTGTCATGGTTAAAGATGTAAGGAAGTGCTACAATTGCAAAATTCGAGCCATAGGTGACCTAGAAATTTTTCATGCCTATAATAAACTATGTGACAATGAGATATTAAAGGATGAGTTTCAAATTGTTGAGAACAAGGGTTTTACCAAAACCCTAGTTTTCCCCACAGTGTTTAAGAAATAATGGATTCACATTGTCTTGAGTCAAATTCATGATGGGTGTTTATGGCTAGAGATAGGGCCAGTGAAGATCACAAAGAAAATTTTTTATAGGGTTATTGGTTTGCCAACCCTAGAATGGCCAAAGACCTTAAGAAGTGACAAAAAGGAGGTCATAGAGAAAAATACAAGTGCAAAATAGAATAATAGGGGAATGACTATTGACACTATGACTAAACCCTTACTTGACTTTGTTGTGAGGATAATTTCACATAAATTCTATCAATCCAGCATACTAAATAGCATACCCTTCATAACTATTGATGTAGCAGATAAATTGGTGAACAAAGATCATACTTATGATCTGCCAGAGCTGATGCTTCAACAAATCAATGAGAACCTAGGAGCTATAAGGAGATCAAAAGGTGCTCAATGAAAATTCAGCTCAATTCTCATGTGCATATTCTTTTATGTGATGGAAGAATTCCCTTCAATTGGGAAGGTGAACTGGAATTCTAATAAGGTAGCAGTCACCCAAATTAATGAATTCATTGATCGAATGGGAGACAATTATGAGACTCGGATGACAAGCTGCTTTGAAGACTTCAAGAAGTCCATGAAACAAAGGATGAGGATACCAGTATCACTGGTTGAGTAGCATATAAATGACATTTGTTTCTTGGTTGAAATAGATTACACCTACATCCAAGCCATGATACCTAGAGTAAGATGGCTTAGGTCACTTGGATATGACCTTGATATAGACCAAGCTTTAGTTACAATCACTGCTTTACTTGCAAAAGATATTGAAAAGGATGCTTCTCATTTTGGCACTTATTATATTGTCAAATCAAGGGTGGTAAAAAATTTGAAGACAACCTCTGCAGTGAAGAAGAAGGAAAAAATGATAAGAAAGCTCAAGAAAACATTTGGAGCTAATATAGAAGTTGTAGGCACTGCAACAGAAGAAGAAGTTGAAGATGAAGATGAGAGTGAACAAGAAGAAGACAAACCAAGGCAAGAGCCATTGAAGTTGACATAAGGCCTAGGAGAGGACAAAGAAGAAGGTGTTGAAGAAGAAGAAGCTGAGGAAGCACCACCAAAAGCCAAAGCCACTAAAAGGAAAGCCAAAACTCATCTTGCATCCTAGCCCAAGGAAAAGAAAGGGAAAAAGCCCATTTCATTTGAAAAAAAGAAGCCTACTACAAGGGATACCACTAGGGCTATAACTCAAAAGGAAAAAGATGAAGCCAAAGAGAAGAAGAAACCCACAAAGCAGACTAGTGAAGAATGTAATGCCCCACTTGAAGATCCTTGTGACAAGGATTCAATAAAAGCTAAGATAAAAAAAAATTTACAACTATGAATGCACATGTCAACATCATACAAGGATCACATAGATTGTAATAGATGACTTCACCAACAATTGAAGCAACCAAGAAATCTCCAAATGCCACTATCAAATAAAAAGAGAGAAGATGAAGAACACATAGATGAATTTGAATTAAAAAACATTCCAAATGAAACACCAAAGGACTAAATAATTCCTAAGAGGGTACCCCAAACAACTCACAAAAAGTTTAGATCAAACTTAAAAGTCCCCACTGCCCGCCCACACAGGTCTTTGCCAAAATCCAAGTGATACTTTAATACAACACTAGAAAGTATCATGCAACATTTCTAAAGAAGGAGGGTGACACTTTCAGGAACTGGGTGACACTTATCTCAAAGGCATCTGATACTTTAAGAGTATCATATGACAATTCTTACAAGGAGGTGTGATACTAGAAAGTATCGCACGAGCTTTCTCCAAAAGGCATGTAATAGAATCAAGGGATGCATGATACAATTTCAATGGGTGTGTGATACAATATTATATCACACCCTGCTGATAAATAGTCACCTAAGAAATCAATACTCTAAGGGTCAAAACAAGGAATGAAATGGGAAAATAAACCTCCACACTAGGGATTACCAAATCTAAAAAGATCACGGAGTGAACACTCGAGTGCAAGAACAACAAGAAAGAGGATCATCTATCCATCTAACCATAGTAGTAAAGAAAATACTAAAAGAAATATTGCAGTGAACAGAAGTAACATCACAATGTACAAAAATAACATCACAATAACTAAAAAACCAAATGAAATACATGGTTCCTCCCAACCATCAATAGCATCATAAGACCATCATGGATCCTAGCCATCCCTTGCACATAACATCCCAAGCCACTAATCAGATCATCAGTACTATTGTAATAGGGATGTCACTACTAAAACATGCTACAATATAAGAATAAGGAAATCTAGCATGCTAGTAGAAAAGCATAAGATAATCTTACAAGTAGATAACATCTCCTATCACATGCTGATCATCATTATAGGGGAAATCTAACATGCAAAACCAATAAGCAATAGATAATCCCATACAACAATTCACATCATCTACTCATATGCTAAACATCATAATAGGGAAATGTGCCAAATAAACCAACATCATCTAAACATGATAAACAAGCATTCTAATGAAAGAATAAATCATAAGAAAGCATACTCCAAAACTCAAAGTACCAAGTGAAAATATCTAGAAATGGTCACACTAGGATAAAAGACCATCTCTGTACACTAGTCCCTAGCAGTGGTAGAGGTAGCTACACCTCCACACCATGTGGCACCCATAGGTCCACACCCATTGTGCTGATGGAGATAATGATCCAACCATAAACACACAAAAACAACATCCATGGCTAACACTCATGCTAGATAGTATGATGGTTGAAACTAAGAACCTAAGACAATGCAAAGAGTATAGCTCTTGGTCAGACACTCAATAGGCTACTAAGTAGGGGTTGACATCATGGATAGTCACTTGGCTTCAAAAAGCCCAAGCTCAGACTTGTGCAAATTCAACATCCCTCAATAGAAAGGCTCTAGCAGCCCACCTTTTTATTATCTTAAGATTTTATTACCAATAAAACATTTCATTTAGTTATCACTTAATTAAAACTTCCTCCACCAACCCTCTAGGCACAATGATCACCAGGCTTTGGGATAGAAGCTCCCTCCATATGCTACCCTACCCTACCCATGATCATCCTATGACAAGTGCCCATGGGCACACATACTCCCATCCCAACCCCAATGAGCATAACTTCTAGAAGTAACATGGAAGATCAAGACTCGCAATTCCTCAAAAAAATGTACACACAAATACTCATGTGTGGCACACCACCATCATGAAGATCATAACACTAGGACTAGATGAGAACACAATGCAAAACAAAGCACCCAACCAAAACCAACTTAGGACGATAGATTCTACATGAATCCCAAGCCAATAAAACCATAGATTAGGAAATCACTCTACCAACCTCAATCCTGGAGTATGAATTCTACATGAATCTCAATGATTTCATAAGACCAAACATCATGAACTCACTCAAGTAGCTCCAATCTAGGAGTATGGATTCTACATTAATCATAGTGTCCACAAAACAATGACAAGGGTCCAAAAGAAACCATGATAATAGGTATACAAATCACTCAACTGAACACAACATTAGGAGTACATATGCAACATGTATCCCAATGCAACATAAAAGTGCAATAGTGGTTTGACTGATATCCAAATAGATCATTCAGGTGCATGACCCACATTGTGCCAAGAAAACCTAAGAAAATAGGGTGGCATGCAAAATGAGGTAAAAACCCCAAAATTTTGAAAAACTTCAAAATTAAAACTCATTTGACCTTTGGGAAAAAAAATCCAAAAAATACAAAAATAAATGAGTTTGGAAATCTTATGCAAAATTGGCCAGCATAATGACGTAAAACTCCAAACCCTCATCCAAAAAAATAGGGAAATATTCATACTCGCCCAACCAGGTAGAAGTAGCATATAGAAACAGAGGGGAACACTAGTTCCTAGCCTCCAAACAAATGGCTACCAACAATAGAAGTAGAAATAGAATAGAAACAATAAAATATGAAAGCCCTACCTCACATCCAAAAGAGAAAAATGGGAATCTAAACCATAAAATAAATAGCTTGTTGAAGTAGCTGAAAATCACGACAATCCAAAGTTTCCATGAGCTGGCTCCAACGAGCCCAACCTCATGATGATCCCATGCCCGTAGCTCCCACTTTATAGTAATCTAAAAGTAATTCCTCATGAAGAAGATTTTGGGTTTTACTCTCCAACTTTCTAATTTTTAAGTGAGAAGTGAGGAATTAAATTTCTTTTTTAGATATTTATTCACTTTTTGAGTAAATAATTGATTAAGGAAAATAACCAGCCAACCTAGCTAAACCCTAAATCAAACCAAAGAGAAAAGGCTATTCCTATAAATAGGAATTCATCTATGGAAAAACTACCAAAAATTAAAATAAATCAATTAAAAGCCCAACAACCCAAAAACACAGAAATTCCCTTAACAACTTTTGTGACAATGGTAATTTCTAAACACACAGACATGCTTACTATTCAAATCACATAATGAAAATGAGTTTGGATTTAATAATCACCAAAAAGATTAATTCAACAATTAAAATGAGGATATGTTGACTCTACAAGGATGACATTGGTAAAATATGAATGGTTGAATCACTAACTCCATGTGCCATTGCCAGGGATATAAATCTTGCACACTAAACAACATGATCAAGTGAAATTGCATATAACAACATAACCAAAGCAATAAATGCATTAAATAACTTAATTTAACCATTTATTTAATTTTATTAAAATAATATATTTACATCACTAATGTTTGCATAAAGCATAGCAATGCAGGAATAAAGTAAATAACCATAGCATTAAATCAAGTACATAACATAATCAGTGATATGTCCAAATTCTAGATAACTAGATAACATCATAAAACACACTATCATATTAAAATTGCATCATCATGCATTATGATTAACTAAGAAAAATAGTAGTCTAAAATCTATGATACTAAAATCAAGGTATAACATTTGACCCTCAGATCATCTCAAATGTAAACCATAACATAAGTAATAAAATATCTCTCAAATCAAAATATAACAAGGTAAATGTCCACATCACATAATCAAATAATACAACATGAACAATATGTTAGTATTAGAATGGTTTTGACATTTGAGTGCCAACACACTTAACCACTTTCTACTTTGGAGCCAAGCACACTACATATGTTGAGCCACAACATGAGCCTAGTCAGGAAATCCAACAGGTGCTGAGTGATCTTAAAGTGCCAACCAGCCTTTAGGTGTCGAGTGAAGATCAAGAGCCAAGTGACTTTAGGTGTCAAGCATGATAAAAGAGCAGAGTGATATTTGAGTGCTAAGTCATGAACGATGCCAAGAAAAATAGACATGCAATAGGAGTCGAGTAAGCTAGTTTGTTATATGTGCCAAGCATCAGGAATCAGTAAGTGTTGATTAACACAGAATGCACATATGAGTTTGAAACATCACTAATTTAGATATAAACCATTTTCATGGCTGAAATATGATGAATCTTAAAGGATTTAAGTGATAAGATTGAATCTTTTCTATTTCCTATGCAATCTACATACAGCCAATAAGAAAAATGGAGACGGCATGGAACCAATAAGAAAAGTACAAGGAATGAGTGAGAAATAGAGATTCAATATGGATCATAGATCCATATCTAACCCTAAGTCTTTGAATGTCTTTATAAGGAAGAAAAAATCTCATTGTATTGTAGAGGATGAAGAAGTGTATGGAAAAACTATAGTGGAGTTTAGAGTGAAGAGTAAAAAGACTTAGAGGAAGAGAGACGCAATGAAACATTTAGTTGATTAGAACAAAGCAAGGGATAAAAATGAGTATCAGATCTCAAAGGATCAAGATCAGAGTAAGAAAAACAAGTGCCTGTATTCAGTAATCAAAGGATTGTAAGCTATCAAGTTTATTATGCCTAATACTCTCTAGCAATTGTATTAGAAAGGAAAACCTATGTTGATAGGTTAGCTTAATAGCTATTTCATAGATCCTTTAAATAGGTGATTAAATCTTTTAGTAGGGTAACACTTCATGTAAAGTATTTGTAAATCCTTTAACCAGGTCACTATTGACATAGTGTAAAGCCTTTAACAGGACATATCATCAGAAGTGGTCGAACATTATTGTTGTAGTAATTTTGTGGGTATCATCCCCACCCTAGTTTTACCTTCTTATTCCTGGAGGGTTTCTGGGTTACCAAAATGTCAAGTGTTATATGGTGGTACATGTTTGTTTTTTCATGGTTGTTTGATATGTTTATACGCATGCAATCTATTTTCAGTTAAAAAGTTTTAATGGTTAAAGTCCAATACTTTTGATTCACCCTTCCCCCTCACACCCCGCCCCCAGCCCCCCCCTGCACCCCCCCCCCCCCCCCCCCCCTCTCTTAGTAGCATTATTCCCATTTGAATATTCCAACAATTGGTACTAGAGCTGAGTCATCTCAAGAAGAATCCTAACAACTTGGAGGAAAAGATCTAAAGATGGAAGTTTTCAAACTTGGAAAGATCATTGAGAACCAGGTGATAGATGTGCATCTCTCTCTACACAAGGTAGAAGAAGTTAGAGTGGAATTAAGAAAATCTATGAAAAGAAGGAAAGAGATAGCCATAGCTGAAAATGATATAAACTATAGGGAGATTGATACCACACAAGTGTTTTCAAATGGAGACACTAAAGAGTTTGATGCAACAATAGCAGAACTGATGGAGAAAAATAAAGTTCAAGTAGAAGAGATAAGATCTCTTAAGATGGAAAATGAATCACAGGTCATAATATTATGTGAAATCACTGAAGAAAAGAAAAAAGTAGTTGAGGATAGAGTCATGATGGAAGATGACATATATGAACATTCATCATGGTGAACATTCATCATGAACTCAATATGAAAGATATTGAGATCTCTACTTTGAAGATGTAGAATGAACAATTGTAGAATGAATTGAACATAGAAAAAGAGATAGTAGAGAATTTGAACAAGTCAAGTGAAGCCATCAAGTACTTTGAATATTTGATGAAATTCCCAAGATCCACCTATGATACATCAGGACTTGGATACAAAAAAATTGAAATTGGAGAATCATCAAAGAGTGGCAAGCAAAGAAGTGACAAAGGTAAGGATTCTAAAACCACTTGTCATTTTTGTAACAAAAAGGGGCATACTACTAATGTTTGTAGGAGTAGAAGAACCAATCAGTCAAACACACCCAAAAGCAAGGGTTAGTATCACAAGTGCAACATGCAAGGACATATGACTCAAGATTTTAGGTCCAAAGTCACAAGGACAAAAAGATTTGATGGACATTGTCATAGTTGTAAGAAGTATGGACATAGTGCATTTGAATGCAAATTTTACTGATTTAGAAAGTATTCACTTCAACAAGCTCTATAAAGAAGAGCAAAACAAAATAGAGGAATCAATATATGCCATGATGGCTGAATTCAAGACTACACCTCTAGAGCTAGACCATACCATGGCTAGAGAATTATATGAGATAATTGAAAACAAATGGAATCATTTTCTGAAAATTGAAAAGGAGAAAAGAGAATCTACCTTAGCACAGGTAATACCTATCCTAAGAAGAGGTCAAATAATTAAGGCTAATAAGATATGTAGTGGCCATTTCACACCAAAGCATAGAGCCTTTGATATCTTAGAAAACAAGATTGAAAATGTTTTCAGTAACTCAACAGAAATATGGAAGTTGATATATGGCTTGATTACTATCAAAGATGGAGAAGAAGATCCCCTTGAGGGAAAAAACACAGAACATGAAGAGCCTAGTTAGAAGCAGGAGGAAAAAGAAAAGAATACAGAGAAAGGAGAAAAAGAGAAGAAGGAAGAAGAAAAGAAAGAAGAAGAAGAGAAGAAGGGAGAAGAAAAAAAAGATGGAGAGGAGAAAGAAATAGAGGAGGAGAAGACACAAAAGCAAGATGAAATCGTAACAGCTAAGCAGGAGTAGCAACAAGACTAGAGTGTGCAAGACACATAATTGCTACCTTCTAGCCCTCCTCATGTACCCATCACACCTGCAGAAACTATAACTGTATAGGATGTTCCTGACACTTATGCTCAGAACATCAATCCATTAATTGTAGAGGATCTCAAAAGAATCCTTGACAAATCCACACAACAAGCAAGATTATGTATAGATCCAGTATTGGTCAATGTTGATGAATTACAAAAATGAGTAGAAAATACAGTTAGAGATGAGGTGAACCCACAAGAACCACCTTCATAATCTCTATAGCTACTAGTGGTCAACTTCAAATGCAAATAGTTGTTTCATCAGGAATAGTTGATACCACAATACAAAATCCGAATGAAGCAGGAAACAAAGAAGTAGAACAAATAGGATAGACTATTACATCTGTTCCTACAACACAAACACAAGGTGCACTTCCTAAAATTTCTATAATTGATCAAGGTAGTATATAGTAGGAGGAGAAAGAAGAGGAAACTCTTAAAGAGCAAGAGGCAATACGAACATTGATAAATTTTCCTACCTTGAGAACTCCTTCACAACAGCCAAGTAATGATGCAATGTCACTGCAGATATCAACACCCGTATCAAGTACTACAAAAGTTGCAAGGGTACATTACTATGGAGACCCTAAATTAAATGAGGAGATAGTTATACCAAGTTATGACTCAAAAAAAAAAAGCATTGATCAAATCAATGAGGTGTAGGAAGCATTGAATAGAAGAAAGAGGTAGGAGATACTTAGGAAGGAGTATAAACAAACGCAAACATTGCATGAGATTAAGGACATCTTTATGGATGCCTTTAGTTTGTAGTCACCAGATGAGTCAAAGCATATAATGGAGAAATTATCAGATATTGTTGACCAGGTGACAAATGAAGACCAAGAAACAAATGTAAAACACATGGAATGGTCTGAAAAGAAATTCCAAGGGAAAGTAAATGAGAAAATATCTAGTAAAATTGCACTTTCCCAGGTTGAATTGGAAAAAATGCTTGACAAAGTGAAAAAGGTACTTGAGAATATATTCTCATTGTACACAAAGTTGTGTGACTTTTCATACTTCACACATGAGACAAGCCAAATAATAATGAGCCTGGAGAAGAATCTAAAGATTTCAAGCATGCAACTACCCAAGGTCTAGCTCAAAGTGAGAAGCACTTAAATCAAACAATTCACACTCAAAAAGAAGTAGCTGTGTTAATCGCAGAAGACGCCACCATCAAGGAAAAACTGATATAGCTACAATCCTCCATTACCCCACATTTGGAAGTACTCCATAAAGAACAGGTCTATGCTGAAACTATTCTCAAGAAATATCCTAATCTTTCTACTTTAGATGGACTTTTTCACCTTGTTGCAGAGACTTCCATCCAACAAAAGTCATTGGAAATTGCTTTGCATAATTGGGATGCAACTCTTAGGATGATTATGGAGGTAAATAACACATTTTTGGAAAAATATGGTCTTAACCCTTAAAATCCTTTGACATAAGTGTTAAAAAGGGGGATATGTTATAAGATGAATGGAGGAGACAAGATAAAAGGTGGAGACAAGATAAAAAGGGACAACACAAAATTTTGGTTACCAAGATAGCGCATATCATGGAAAATTAAACTCAAGGGGAGTTACAGTAATTTTGAGGTATATCTATTGTAAGTTACAAAATTATGATCAAGTTTTCTTTAACCTCTGTATATACCAAGAAGATTAGTGAATGTACTCATAACGTCAGACAAATAATGCTTAGTTAAGTATTTTTGTCACTCATGTCAAAGGGGGAGATTGTTAGTATTGGAATGGTTTTGACATTTGAGTGCCAACACACTTAACCACTTTCTACATGGGAGCCGAGCACAATACGTATGTTGAGCCACAACATGAGCTGAGTTAGGAAATCTAATAGCTTCTAAGTGATCTTCAAGTTTCGAGTGAAGATCAAGTGCCGAGTAACTTCAGGTGCCAAGCATGATATAGGAGCCAAGTGATATTTGAGTGCCAAGTCATGAACAATGCCGAGCAAAACAAAAATGCAATAGGAGCCGAGTAAGCTAGTTTGTTATATGTGCCAAGCATTAGGAATCAGTAAGTGTTGAGTAACACAAAATCCACATATGAGTTTGTAACTTCACTAATTCAGATGTTAACCATTTTCATGGTGGACATATGATGAATCTTCAAGGATTTAAGTGATAAGATCGAATCTTTTCTATTTCCTATGCAATCTACATACAACCAATAAAAAAAGTACAAGGAATGAGCAAGAAATAGAGATTCAATATGGATCATAGATCCATATCTAACCCTAAGTCTTTGAATTTATTTATAAGGAAGAAAAAATCTCATTGTATTGTAGAGGATGAAGAAGTGTATGGAAAAACTATAGTGGAGTTCAAAGTGAAGAGTAATAAGACTTAGAGAAATAGAGAAGCAGTGAAATATTCAATTGATTAGAACAAAGGAAGGGATAGAAATGAGTGTCAAATATCAGAGGATCAAGATCACAGTAAGTAGAAAAAGTGCCTATATTTAGCAATCAAAGGATTGTAAGCTATTAGGTTTATTATGACTAATACTCTCTAGCAATTATATTAGAAAAGAAACCCTATGTTGATAGGTTAGCTTAACAGTTATTTTGTAGACTCTTTAAATAGGTGATTAAATCTTTTAACAGGGTAACACTTCATATAAAGTTTTTGTAAATCCTTTAACTAGGTCACTATTGACACAATGTAAAGCCTTTAATAGGGTAGGCCTTTAACATGGCATATCATTAGAAGTGGTCAAACATTATTGCTCCAATAATTTTGTGGGTATCTGTTAGAATTCTTTAAAATAATTGAGAGGGGGGGCGGGGCGGGGGGGGGGGGGGGGTGAATCAATTATCCAAGGTCCAAATTCCCTATTAATACTTTTTCACTACTTTTAATGAATCCATACACTTTTCATCCATCCAAACTTTAAATCAACCATATTAGCCAGTTACAGTAAATCAACATGCAAAGATAAAAGATGCAAGATCAACACATGACACAATGATTTACGTGGAAACCCAATTTGGGAAAAATGACCAGTAACATGCTACTTGATTCTCACTCTTCTGAAGTGATGCCCTATTAAAGGCTTACAACACACTGTTAAATGTGACCTTGTTAGAGGATTTCACCAAACTATTAGGAATGGGCTTGGTTAAAGGACTTTAGAACATTCACTTGGAATGTCACCTTGCTAAAGGATTGATCTCATGGCTATTAAACCAACCTAAGTCCATAGGATTTAAACTAACTATTACAATTGCTAGAAAGTAACAATAATGGCCTTTTGATTTGATATAACTTACAGACTTTGCAGATTTTAGATCACACTTTCAGTTCAATCCTAATGCTTGGCTTCAATCAATTCAGCTATGACTACTTGACTTCTTCTCAAGCTTCATCTCCTTGAGTCTTCTAACTCATTGTACCAATGTATCCATATCAGGGGTCTTCTTACTAAAATAGAGTCACTATGCTTTCTTATCTCCTTAGCACCTCCTTCAACATTTCATGCTTTCATGCTTGACCGCCTCTCTCTCTTTTTCATTAACTTATGACTCCTTAAATAGAAATTTGATTTTCCTTTGCCGCTCATTTCTGCCTCTCCAATTTTAGGGTTTCGAATGGATTAGGTAGGATACAATGTATCTACCTCATATCTTGTTCTTATCTTAAAACTTCATCAGTTCTATTCTTAAAAATGTTTTGCATGGTGTTCTGTGCCACCAGCTCATCATTCTTATCTTCCATTTTAATTCACAAACTTCTAGATAACAACCTTGTCGACTTAGATCTGGCGAATCTTCAATTTTCAAAATAATGCAGCAACTCACCATTATTGATTTTACTAGTGCTCAACATCTCTGTGTTACTTGGCACTATTGGTTTTACTGGTGCTTGGCATCTCTGTGTTACTTGAAACTATTCATTTTACTAGTGCTCAGCATCTTTGTGTTACTCGGCACCTACCTCTGCTCGACACTCGATATCACTCGGCACTTGAAGGTTACTCAACACTTACTAAGAATTTGTTTAACACATACTAGCTTGCTCGACTCCTTCTCTCTAATGAACTTAGTTGAGCTTTACAAATGTCTTAGCTAAAACCTTACATCTTTGATATGTTTCAGTGTGTCCATTCTCTGTATCTTATAGTATGTCATCAAATACACTTTTTCATCAATGACTTAGTCGATCCTTGTACTTCATTACAACATCATAACTTCATCCTTTCTCTAGGTGTTCTAGTTACATCTTATTGATTGCCTCCTCCTTGACAATCAACTAATTGATAGTATTTGGATCACTAAAGCAATTGTCATTCCTGCAAGTAGCAAGTTTGACATCAATGACAAAATAATGATTGAGAACATTCTTTACTAGTTCCATATATCATTCCAAAAACTTTTCTTATGATTATTTCAATCATTTTCAATAGTATCATCCCCACCACAATTTTACCTTTTTATTCTTGGAGGGTTTCTGGGTTACCAAAATCTCAAGTGTTATATGGTGGTACATGTTTGTTTTTTTATGGTTGTTTGATATGTTTATATGCATGCAATCTACTTTTACTTAAAAAGTTTTAATGGTTAAAGTCCAATACTTCTGATTCACCCCCCCCCGCTCTTAGTAGCATTATTCCTATTTGAATATTCCACCACAATCCATTTATAATTACTTAAGTATTTAATAATGATTGACAAAACAACACTTAAAGGCACTTGAAAGATATAAGTGAACACAATCATAAACATGACTAACCACTATTATAGGAACCTAGTCTAGTGTAGCATGGTAATACTACATAGTGAAATCTCTACACACATCTCAAGGTAATCATGGAACAACCTCATGATATCGCAATAATCTTGGTAAGCACTGACGCAAACCTTAGTGAACCATAAATCATATCATAATCTCATAAATCAGCCTTAAGCATAAATAAAGCAACCGATAAAGAACATAAATCCAAACACCTCAATGGTGTAGACCACTCATGGTCATAATCATCATCCCATCTCAATGAAAGGTCAACAAGGTTGCATCCATTAGGATGACTTATGCAAGTCAAATGGGAAAGGCACTACATCATCCACCCCAAGGACTAGGCTTACTCCTGGAAGTCTACAATCCAAGAATAGAAACCAAAACACACTAAGAACCAAAAATCAAGCGGAGCAAAAGGGATGACTCAAAAAAGTCTCCACAAGTTAGATTAAATCATTCCAACCTTCTCAAACCATCACGTTAACCCCCAAAATAGGTCAATCACAAGAGAAAAGTTGTCACCTTGACATAAGGTCCTTCAAAGGAACCTTCTATGCACAAGGAAAAACTTATCCAGCCATAAAGTCAACAATACAAGGCAAGGAAAAACCCACTCTACCTCATCAACAAGTGCCCAACTAAGACTTGGACCTATCACATGACCTTAAAACCAGGTCAACACACTACACACTTCCAATAAGAGTTGGAATAATTGGGAATAGCCATCCCAAATCCCCAAGAATATTATTATGTCACACATGATCATTATGGAATCCATGTAAACTCACCCTTAGAACAAAGCGGATGATAGTTTACCATCAAAATTACACACTCCAAAAGACTACTCACCACCAAGTGTAGGAGCACAACACCTCTTCAAGGTACAAAAGCTCAACTACCCCTAGAAGCTAGGGTCACATAACCCAACCAGACAAGATCTCACCTTTCTACAAGGTTGCAAAGACTTTTGTCGGTGGGCACAATCATTTAATATCTGCATACCAACTCATAAGATGGTAACATGTGTCCAATGATACCACGTTCCTCCAGCACCATGCTAGGAAAACTACACCCAACTTACCACTAAACTCAATATCCATCCTCAAGTCAAAGGTCCATGAGAAACATTGACTAAGATAATTCTCTTGAAGAAAATAAGCATAGGGGGAAAGAACTACAGAGTATTAGGACTGAGAGGGAGTCTCTCTCTCAATCTCTACACTAAATTAGTCCATGAAACATTAGGGAACTTGCAATTCCACTAACCATCAACATACTCATCTGAAAACACTAACTAAGCTAGTGGCATAACCACACTAACCTACTCTCTCAAGAGAGAAAAGGATACAAAGATGCACCCAAGTCAACATCCAAAAAGGAGAATCTAGACTCATCAAAGAACCAAGTCACTCCTGAAGGGTAAGGAAAAATCAACCTCAATGAAGGAATGCTCCCAAACCACACTTCACCTCACAAGGGTGGTTTGTGTTATAGGAGACACACAAACTCTAGCACGATCTCTATCAAGTACCTATTAGATTATGAAGACTAGATAACTCTTCTATTAAGAATAATACAAAGAGTTAAACTTCTCCAATGGCCATAAATATGATATGTCTTGATTGAATTAGCCTCTACTCGACAAAGGGTACTTGAACATCGACCAACAACTCCAAAAGTGTGAAAGAGTTACTTCTTGTTCCCCAAGCAAAACTTTCCATTCACACAGTCTTGCGTAAAGTTTCTCAGCAAACCAGGTTATAAAATGCAATTAACCAAGAGAGAAAGTGTGCGACCACCAATTTCTCACATGAAATATCAAATCAACACGAAAATTTCCTTCACTGCGGAGGCCATAACTTTCACGTTCAACTCTAATTGACTCCTTTTGAAAAGTTTTGGAAAGACAACAAGAAGGCCTATGACATGGTGAAGTTAAGAGAATCCAAAGACCTAAGAATTGAATCACCACTCAAGACAAAACCACATAGGCAAAACAATAGTCTCATTTATCGAGACAAGCAATGAACAAAATGTCCAAAACTAGTCAAGAACACACATGCCAAAACAACATAAGACATTGAATGAAATGTAATTCACACACTAAACCCATCATTACTTCTCTCTCATAATTTCATTAATCAAACATGATAAGTACTAAATGCATAATGAAATTGAAAGGTTTTCAAAGCAAGGGTTCAAGAATCACCATAAAGCAAGTACAAATCTTTCAATTTCTTTCAAGAATAACATTACATTTACTCATATTTTAAACCATCCAATTACATTAACAACTTTTAAATCTATCAAGGACACACTAGCATGTTCTCCATGATATTATCCCTTATACATATTACTAGAAGTTTGAGATGAACATGGTAGAGTCATAACACACAACTAGGAAATAGCTAATACACATTTAGAATAGTCATCATGAAGCAAAACAAAAAGTCCAAATGGAGAAACTGTCAATTCCAATAGTAAATATAAAAAAGAGCTCATTTCAAGAATGAGCCAAATGTGAGAACTGTCACAAAGAGAGTGATAGATACATTTTGATGACTATTCCAAGAGAGGAAAATACTAAAAACCAATGCTAGCCCTACCACATGAGGAAAGTACCTCTAGCCAAAATAAAATAAGGCATCAAACAAATCACATTATAGCTGATGAATGAGTAAAGTCACACAAGAGGGATAAATCACAACACAATGCTAAGGAATGCATCATCCTAGCAATGTTGGAGAACACACTCACACACATCAAGCAATATACCACTAGTAATCTCATGCATATGCAAACAAGAATAATTTCCTTAATTATTTTTCATGCAATGCAACAATTAGATATCCATAAAATAAATATGATTTACATAATCTTAAGAAGCAATTAGATTGGGGACTTAAGTCATTAACCCAAGGATATAAAGCAAACCTACTTCTTTGCAATGATTCGCAATAAAACTCATTTCTCAATGAAAATAACCATTTCATTAGTATAATGACATAACGCGGATTCAAAAAAAAGATTCATTTATTTACTTATAATAAGGAGAAAACTAGGGAATCAGTACACCTGACTCCATAAGGAGAAACAAAAAGAGGCACTCAAAGCCAACACAAGGACACCAATCAGCAGTTCCATCCAAAGAGGTCACATAACCAACCAACTCAATTAGGCACATCAATTCTGCTAACAAAACCAGGAAGACTCGCTTCCTTCTCCACACAATGATCTAGTTGCATCTACTATACAAGTAAGTCCATCACAAGGAGATACAAAAGCAACAAAGATCATGAGTTCTCACCAAGACACTCGCACTTAACCAACATAGCAACAACCATATGGGCCACATATACATAGAGATCCCATCATTTGAACATGGGCTCTAATACCTTATGGAATGCCCTGCCCAGAGCTCCTTGTGACAAGGATTCAATACAAGCCAAGATAAAAAAATTAAATTTACAAGTATGAATGCACATGTCAACATCATATGGGGATCACATAGATCACAACAAAACACTTCACCAATAATCTGAGCAACCAAAAAATCTCCAAACATCACTACCGAACAAAAAGACAAAAGTCAAAGAATGCATAACTAAATTCAAATCTAACAAATTCCAAATTCAAAATGCAACAGCAAAGGACTGAAGAATGCCTAAGAGGGCACCCCAAACAACTATCAAAAAGTTTGGATCAAACCAAAAAGTCCCCACTACCTACCCACATAGGTCCTTGCAAAAATCCAAGTAATACTTTAATACAACACTGGAAAGTATCACGCAACATTCCTAAAGAAGGAGGGTGACACTTTTAGGGATTGGGCAATACTTCTCTTGAAGGTATGCAATACTTTAAGGGTATTGTATGACAATTCTTACAAGGAGGTGAGACACTGGAAAGTATGACATGAGATTTCTCCAAAAGGCATGTGATAGAATCAAGGGACGCATGATACAATATTGTATCACACCATGCTGATAAATGGTTGCCTAGGAAACCAAGAAAACTACTCTAAGGTTCAGAGCAAGGAATGAAATGGGAAAAAAAACCTCCACACCAGGGAGTACTAGATCCAAATAGATCAAGGAGAAAATTCTCGAGTGCAAGAACAACAAGGAAGAGGATCATCTATCCATCTAACCATAGCAGTAAAGAACATACTAAAAGCAACATCGCAATGAATAGAAGTAACATCACAATGTACAAAAATAACATCACAAAAACTAAAAGATTAAACTAAATAATCAATTCCTCCCAATCGTCAATAGCATCATAAGACCATCATGGATCCTAGCCATCCCCTATGCATAACATTCCAAGCCACTGATTAGACCATCGGTACTATTGTAATAGGGACATCAATACTGAAAACATGCTATAGTATAAGCATAAGAAACTCTAACATGCTAGTAGAAAATCATAAGATAATCCTAGAAGTAGATAACATCTCCTATCACATGCTAATCATCATTATAGGGCAAATCTAACATGCTAAACCAATAAGCAATAGATAATCCAATATAGCAGTTCACATTATCTATTCATATGTTAAACAACATAATAGAGAAATGTGTCAAATAAACTAAAATCATTTAAACATGATAAACAAGGATTCTAATGAAAGCATAAATCACAAGAAAGCATACTCCAGAACTAGAAGTACTAAGTGAAAACATCCAACAATGGTCACACTAGGATAAAAGACCATCTCTATATACTGGTCCCTAGTAGTGATAGAGGTAGCTATACCTCTCAACCATATGGCACCTATACATCCACACCCATCATGCTAATGGAGATAATGATCCAACCAAAAACACACCAAAACAACATCCATGGCTAACACTCATGCCAAATAGTATGATGGATGAAACCAAGAACCTTAGACAATGCAAGGAGTATAGGTCCTAGTTAGACACTCAATAGGCTACTAAGTAGGGGCTGACATCATGGATAGCCACTTTGCATCGAAAAAAATAAGCTTGAACTTGTGCATATTCAACATCCCTTAATGGAAAGGCTCTAGTAACTTACATTTTTATTATCTTAAGATTTTATTACAAATCACAAATTTCATTTAGTTATCACTTCATTATAACTTCCTCTGCCAACCCTCTCAGTAAAATGATCACCAGGTTATATGATAGAAGCCCCCTATATATGCTACCCTACCCTACCCATGCTCATCCTATGACAAGTGCTCATGGGCATACATACTCCCATCCTAACCCCAATTATCATAATTTTCAGAAGTACCAAGGAAGATGAGGACCTAAAAGTCCTCTAACAAATGTATGGACACATACTCATGTGTGGTGCACCACCATCACGAAGATCATAAAATAAGGATTGGATGAGAACACAATGCAAAAAAAAACACCCAACCAAAAGAAACTCATGAGGATGGTTCTACATGAATCCCAAGCCAATAAAACCATACATCATGAAATCACTCTACCAACCACAATCTAGGAGTATGGATTCTACATGAATCCCAATGATGCAACAAGACCAAACATCATGAACTCACTCAACTGGCCTCAATCTGAGAGTATGGATTCTACATGAATCATAGTTTCCACAAAATAATAACAAGGGTCCAAAAGAAATCATGATAATAGGTATAAAAATCAGTCAAGTGAACACAATGTTGAGAGTACAAATGTGAGACACATCCCTATGCAATATAGAAGTGCAATAGTGGTTTGACTGATATCTAGATAGATCATTCAAGTAGATGACCCACATTGTGTCAAAAAAACTTGAGAAAACAAGGTAGCACACAAAATGAGGTAAAAAATCCAAAATTTTGGAAAACTTCAAAATTAAAACCCATTTGACCTAAACCTTTAGGCACAAAAACCCCAAAAATCCAAAAATAAATGAGTTCGAGCACCATATGCAAAAATAGCAAGCATAACAAGATGAAACTCCAAACCCTCATCATAAAAAATAGGGAAATGTTCATACCCACCCAACCAAGTAGAACTAGCATATAGAAATAGAGGGGAAGACTAGTTCTCAGCCTCCAAACAAATGGCTACCAAAAATAGAAGCAAAAATAGATAAAAAATAATAAAATAGGAAAGCCCTACCTCACAGCCAAAAGGGAAAAATAGGAATCTGAACCATAAAATAAATAGCCTGTAGAAGTAGTTGAAAATTATTACAATCCAAGGTTTCCTTGAGCTAGATCCAATGAGCCCAACCTTGTGATTAGGGTAAACTTTAAGAAAGCTACCTCGAAAAAGAGATATAAAATATTTGTGAATCTTTTACTATTTTCCAAAAAAAAAATTATTTCTATTGGCGAATCTCTCAATATTTTATTCTAAATATGATTAATATTGGCGATTATTTCTGAATCATAATTTTTTTTTATAAAATATTGACGAATCTCAATAATAATATGAAGCTCATTAATCACCATGGAATATTACAAATCTAAATTGAACATATTTTTTACCACGTGGAATATTATGAGGATCATTACATATACTTTAAATCAATAGTGAAAACTAAATATTGGTGATATATCCCTAAAGTAACTAATAATTATTTGTCAAGTCAATTTAATTTCTCCAATAATATATTATATTTAGGTGACTCAAATCTAATTATGTAATGAATATTGTGGTGAATCTTTGAATTTTATTTTTTAATAAAATAAATTATTCAGCAATTTTAAATATTCTAGAACTAAAATTTATAAAAATATGGCGATTTAGGTTGTATCAAATCTTAAATTATTAGCCAAATTACTAGCCAAGAAAATCTAAAATTAGCCAATTTGCTCCCACACCTATAGCTTCCACAACAAACAAAACAAAAAGTCCTCATGAAGAGGATTTTGGGTTTTACTCTCCAACTTTTTAATTCAAAAGTGAGAAGTGAGGAATTAAATTCTTTTTTTAGATATTTATTTACTTTTTGAGTGACTAATCAATTAGGGAAAATAACCAGCCAATCTAGTTAAACCCCAAATCGACCAAAATGAAAATAGGGTATTCCTATAAATAGGATTTCATCTATAGAAAAGCTTCCAAAAATTAAAATAAATCAATTAAAGGCTCAAAAACCCAAAAACATAGAAATTTTCTTAACAACTTTCACGACAATGCAAACTTCTAAATGCATAGACACGCTTACTAGTCAAATCACATAATGCAAATGAGTTCAAACTTAATAATCACTGAAATGATTAATTAAACAATTAAAATGAGGATATGCCAACCCTGTATGGATGACATTGGTAAAATATGAATGACTGCTAAATCACTAACTCCATGTGCCACTGCAAGGTGTATAAATCCTACACACCAAACAACATGATCAAGTGCAATTGCATATAACAACATAGCCCAAGCAATAAATGCATTAAATCACCTAATTTAACCATTTATTTAATTATATTAAAATAATATTTATGTCACTCACATTTGCATAAATCATAGAAATGTAGGAATGAAGTAAATAACCATAGCATGAAATCCAACACATAACATAGTCAGTCATATGTCCAAATACTGAATAACTAGATAACATCATAAAACACACTATCATCTTAAAATGGCATCACCATGCAATATGATTAACTAAAGAAAATAGTAGTCTAAAATATATGATACTAAAATCAATGTATAACATTTGACCCTCATGTCATCTCAAATGTAAAACATAACATAAGTAATAAAATATCTCTTAGATCAAAATATAACAAGGTAAATATCTGCAACACATAACTAAATAATCTAACATGAACAATCTATTTCTAATTACTTAAGTATTTAATAATGATTGATAAAACAACACTTAAATTCACTTAACAGATATAAGTAAACAAAGTCATAAACATTACTAAGCACTGCCACAGGAACCTAGTCCAGTGTAGCAAGGTAATAGTACATAGTGCAATCTATGCACACATCTCAGGGTAATCATGGAACAACCTCATGATACCACATCGATCTTGGTAAGAATTGGCACAAACCTTAGCGAACCATAAATCATATCATAATATCATAAATGAACCATAAGCATAAACAAAGCAACTAATATAGAACATAAATCGAAACACCTTGATGATGTAGACCACTCATGGACACAATCATGATCCATATTAATGAAAGGTCAATTAGGTTGCATCCATTAGGATGACTTATGAAAGTCAAATGGGAGAGGTACTACAAAGAACCAAGGAAGAGAAGGAAATATTTTTCCCATCCAGACTCAGATGAAGAAAGAATAGAGTTAGATGACAATAGCAAATTTAGAGTGGTAAGTCATCCCTCCAATTTTAACATTGACAAGTTACCTGTAAATATTAGAAAAGAAAACTTGAATGGTTTAAAGACTATAGACTTTAATAAGGTCAATAAAGAAGAGAAAAATAAAATAGAGGAATCAATGTATGCAATGATGGTTGAATACAAACACACACCTCTAGAATTAGATAGTACAATGCCCAAGGATCTATACAAGATAGTTGAAGATAAGTGGCATTTTTATTTATGGAAGGATAAGGAGATAAGAGAATCAATAGTAGCTAGAGTTTTGCCAAATCTAACTAAAGGTCAAATAGCTAAGGAAAATAAAAGGCATAATAGCAAATTTTCTCCTAAAAATAGACTATTTTGCATTCTCCAAAATAAGATAGAGGATGTTGTAAATAAATCCACAAAATTGTGGAATTCAATATACAAGTCAATTGATGATATATTTGATGAAGAATATAAATTAGAGGCTAGCTCAAAGAGAAAAGCAGCAAAAGAAACAACAAGGCAAGTGGAGAAGAAAGGTAAGGAAAGAAGAGTAAAAGAGGAAGTAAATAAGGAGGAAGAAGAAGAGAATGTAGCTAAAGGAGAGGAAAGGCATTAGATGAATAGGAAGAAAAAAGTGTGAAAGACACACAAATGCCACCTCCTAGCCCTCCTCATGCCACCATCACATCTACAAAGATCATAAAAATAAAGGATTTTATTGACACTTCATGTGAAAACATCAATCCTTTAACTGCAGAGGATCTCTCAAAGATCATTGATCAAACTACACAACAAGCTCACCTATGTAAAAACCCAGTGTTGATCAGTGTTGATGAGTTAAACAAGGTAATAGCAGATCCAATAAAAGTCAAGGTACAAACACAAAAACCACCTTCAATATTTGATGCTACTAAACGCCTACTACTTCCACCACCATCTCCACCACAAGAAGTAACTGATGCACTTAAGATGCTAAGTGCAACAACATGGGGAAGATATAGGATAACAAGGATAGTCAATAGGTTCACCCCCAACAACTGTCAGTGATAAAGGAAAATCAAAAGAAAAGAAGGATGAAAAAAGAGATGACGAGCAAGCTACAATACAGAGATTGGTTGAATTATCAAAAACTTTTACTCGCACTTAGACTCTTCAAAAGTTGAGCATTGATATGATATCAATAAAAGTTCAAAGACCAAGCTCAAGCTCTAGAAAGGTAGCTAGGATACTTCACTATGGAGACCTTGAACTTGATGAAGAAATCATCATTCCTTCCTATTAATCTAGCACACTCACCATAGAAAAGATAAATGAAATAAAAGGTGCACTAGATAGATGAAAGAGACAAGAAGTATTTTGAAGAGAATACAAGTATAGGCAAGCATTGAATGAGATAAAGGATAGGTTCATGGATGCCTTCAGCTTGCAGGCACTAGATGAAACAATGCATATAATAGAACAACTATCAGATATAGTTGATCAAGTGACTAATGCAAACCATGATACAAATGTAAAATTAATGGAATGGTCAAAAAGAAAATTCTAGGGCAAAGTAAATGAGAAAATATCAAATGATATAGCATTAGCGCAAGTTGAATTGGCTAAGAAACTAGAAAGAGTGAAAATTATGCTTGGGAACACTTTCTCATTGTACAAAAAATTGTGTAATTTTTCCAACTTCACAAAAGAGACTAGCCAAAGAATAATGAGCTTGGAAAGAAATCTCAAGATTTCTAGCATGCAACTTCCAAAAAATCTAGCTCAGAGTGAGAAGCATTTTGCATAGATTCTTCACACACAAAGGGAATTAGCTATATTAATAGCAGAGGAGACAAACATAAAGGAAAAATTGATGCAAATCTAGTCCTCCATAACCCCACACTTAGAGGTCCTCCACAAGAAGCAAGCATATGTAGAAATAGTCCTAAAGAAATATCCAAATCTTTCTACCCTAGATGGACTTGTACACCTTGCTGCAAAGACTACCATCTACCACAAGTCACTAGACATTACATTGGAAAATTGGGATGCAGCTCTAAAGATACTTCTGGTGGTGAATAATACATTTTTGGCTAAGTATGGTATTACTCCTTAGAACCCTTTGACATCAGTGTCAAAAAGGAGGAGATATATACATTAGGGGGAGATATATGGAGAATATCAAATTTTTATAATTTTGATTAAATTATTTCATATATTTTGAGAATAAAGTGGAAAGTTTGTTGATGGCCAAAAGGAGGAGACACGAGATAAGACAAAGTGAGGGAGAGATGCAAAATATGCAAAAAATTTGACAAGCATGTGGAAAATAGATCAGATATAGTATACAAGCACAGAGAATAGAAACAAGACAAAGGATAGAGAGAATTAGGTACATCAGCATATAATTTTAGTTTCAAGAGTGAACTAGGCATAATCAACTCAGTGGGAGTCATAAGGTATATTGTTGCTCAAAAAATTTTGAATATTTTTTGAAATTTTGCATGTATACCTAGAAAGAATAAATAATGTACTCAATTAGATCAGTTCATTAATGCATAGTTAATTTTTTTTTACACTCATGTCAAAGGGGGAGATTGTTAGCCTTAGAATGGTCTTGAAATTTGAGTGTCAACACACTTAACCAATTCCACCATATATGCAAAGCACACTATGTATGTCAAGTGAGTTATAGTAGTTGCTAAGTTAGAATCTTAACAGGTGTCAAGTGACTTCAGGTGCCGAACAAGTAATAGATGCTAAGTACTATATACGTGCCAACTCACAGTTCATGGCAAGCAAGATAGAATGTAACATGTGCCGTGTGATTCAAGAATATTCATGTATTGAGTAATATGGAGTGTAACATGTGCTAAGCAATACAGGAACATTCATGTGCTAACCACCAATAATATAGTACGTGCTGATTGACATAGAATCAACATATGAGTTTGTGCCCTCAAAACTCAGATGTAAACCATTTTTTCAGCCAACGTAGAGAGATTTTTAAAGAGAAAAAGGATAAGGATGAATCTTTTATGATTCCTATGTGATCTACATATAGCTAAAAAAAAAAAAGAGAAGGCATGCAACCAATAAGAAAAATATAAGGAATGAGCGAGAATTTGAGATTCAATATGGATCATAGATCCATACCTAACCCTAAGTCCATAATTTCTTCATAGGGAGACTTGGACACCATAATGTAAAAGTTTTTGAAGTTATCAAGTTGCCAAGAGATTGTTGCAGAACAGAGCAATCAATAGGGGTGTCAAGGACTTAGTGAAAGGAGCAGCAATTAGGTATCTAGTTGAACAGAATATAATAGGTGACACATATAGAGATTAGATCAAGGAAGGATCAAAATAGGAAGAGTAGATCTAGTACCTAAACTCAACAATTGAAGATTGCACTCTATTAGGTCAAATGTTCTAATACTTTCTTTTCATTGTATTAGATGATGAAAATCCTGTGTTGATAGGTTATCTTAATAGCTAGGTGGGAAAACCTTTGGAGAAGGTGATGAAAATCATATTGAATTAGGTGGGTTTAACAACCTATTTTAAATCCTTTAACAAGGTGACACTTCTTGTAAAGTGTTTGTAAATCCTCTAACTAAGTCAGTATTGACACAATGTAAAGCCTTTAATAAGGCAGGCCTTTAACAGGCTAGACCATAAAAAATGGTTGAAATTATTGCTACAATAATTTTTTTGGGTGTCATCCCCACTCCAATTTTACCTTCTTATTCTTGGAGGGTTTTTGGGTTTCCAAATATCTTGTGTCATGTGTTGATGCATGTTTTTATTTCATGTTTTCTTATATGTTCACATGGATGTACTTTACTTTTATTTATGTGTGAATGAGGGTTTAAAACTTGGATAAAAACTAGTTACTTCTGATTCACCACCACCGCCTCCCCCCCCCCCCCCCCCCCTCCCCCAAAAGCACTCTTCCCATTTGAACATTCCAACAGATGCTTGGTCAATGCTACCATCACTTGACACAAACTTCAAGTTCCTTAATCTTTTTATTTGTTTCTTGATCAAGCATATGCATTTGGTCAATCTTTGATAACTTCTTGAATGCTTTAGTACAATTAATTTTTTCACTTTATCTTGTAAAAATATAACTAATCAAGTGTTCATTTTATTTTCTTCTCATAATTCAACCTTTCCTCATGGTGCTTTTCTTATGACCAAGTTCTCAACTCCTCTTCATCAATCATCTAGATATTCCACTCAAATAAGATAGAAATCTATCTCACCAATAAGGTTTGACAATAATGGAAACATAACAATTGTTCCAATTTTAGTTTCCAACAATCTCCCTCTTTGGCATTCATAGCAATACCTCTATATACCATGCAATCAAAAACATGTTTAGTATCAAGAAAACTCCCTCTATGTATAGTATCAAATCTTTATTAATATCCTTTGTTTCATTCTTATTCTCATCTCTCTATCCAATAATCTCTTTCTTTTAGTTAACATCTCCCTCTTGCTAATCACTACATAGGTAATTGCTTCAATATTATCCCTCTTCATGTTAAGTTAAATACATATTCCCCTTCTTTGACAACAATGTCAAACATAATTTATCTATCTCATGCATCTTTTCATGTAGATCTCTTCATGTCAATACTAAATTATTCCTATGTTATCTTTGTATGACTATAGAATACTCTATCCTTCTTTCTCCACTACTAATTTAGGGAATTCCTAAAGTAGGACTATCTACATCAACTTGTAAAGTATTATGATCAATAAATTTGAACCATTTTAGCTTAACTAACATTGTCTAGACAAATCACCCCTAGTTTACCTCTTAGATATTGATGAGAATCATAGAAAAAGACTTCATGAAAATGTCATCTATTTTCTCCTTAGTGTTTACATACTCCAATCTCAATTATTTATCTTGAACTATCCCTCTCAAGTAATGATACTTGAGAGAAATATGCTTAGTCTTAGTATGCATTACAATTTTTTTTGATATGTTTATAGTGCTAGTGTTAGAATAATATATAACAATTGGATCAATGATCTTTGTCTTCATTTCTTTCAATAATTGCTTCATCAATATGATGCTTGGACAATTCATTCTTGTTGCCACATACTCAACTTCAATTTTTGATTGAAAAATGAAATTTTTCTTCTTACTTGTCCATTAAAATAGTCTTTTTTCTAGATATAATGCTCATCTACTTGTACTTGTTGTGTCATCAACATTTCATGCTTGATGTAAGTAAGTGAACACTTTCAGTTCAAACTTATTATTATTCTTGCAATACAATCCATAGTCTTCTTTTCCTTTTAGATATATCAATACCATTTTCACTTCCATCATGTGATTCTCCTTACAACTTGCAAAAAATATTACAACTATCCCAACTTCTAATGCAATATCAGTTCTGTTGTGAACAACATATTGTGATTTTCCAATCATTAGTCTATAAAATGTTTGGTTCACATAAATAGAATCATCATTCTTAGAAAGCATATGTCATGTGGCCACAGGTGTATTAAGTTGTCTTCAATGTTCCATTCTAAAAGTTCTCAATATCTCCTTAATGTATTTAGATTAAGTAATGAAGATACCTTTCTTTATTTGATATGCTTGTAATCTAACAAAGAATGTGATCTCACTAAACATAGACATTTTAAATTCCTTCTTTATTGCATCTACAAATTATTTGCATAATGCCTCCTATCCTCCAAATAGGATATCATCAAAAAAGGTCTTAGATGGAATAGCTCATTTTTCTTACTAGTCTTCAAGTACAAAATTTTATTATCATTAGTTCTAGCAAAACCAATCTTTACCAAATAGTTGTGTAGTCTTTCACACAATTCTCTAGGGGCTTGTTTCAAACCATATAATTCTTGTGAAACTTGCATACCATGATTTTCTTGCTAGGGTCATAAAATCCTTTTGGTTGCTCAATATAGACTTCTTCTTCAAGTATTCTATTTAGAAATATAGATTTAACATTCATCTGGTATACCTTAAATCCTTTATAAGTAGAATATGCAAGTAGTGTTCTAACTTCTTCTAGTCTTGTAATAGGGGAACATGTTTACCCATTATTGGTTCCTAATTCTTATGCATATCCTTTGCATAGTAGTCTATCCTTGTTCCTTATGAATTCTCCTTTTTCATTTAGCTTCTTCCTAAATATCCACTTTGTTCCAATAACATTTTTGTCCTTAGGGATAGGTACTACCATCCATGTTTTATTTTTTTTTTCCTAACTTTTGAATTTCTTTATTCATTTCATGCATCCAATCCTCATTCTCCATAGCATATATTACGGATTTGGTCTAAAACTCATAAAGTAAACATGTCTCACTTTAGAATTTTTTCCTCATTGTAACATTGGATTCTTTATCTACAATGATTTCCTCATGTGCATGATGTCTTCTCACATATTTTTCTAGTACATGTTCTTTTGTTTTGTCTTTTTCTACAGGTTCATCTTGAAAATTAATTTCAAGCTCATTTTCTCTCTCTAGTTCAGGTTTAGGCTCATGTTCTACTTGCTCAATATTATCTACCTAATGTTTGAATTCCTCTACTTATTACTTAACATTTCTTTTTTGTATCTCTACACTCACTACCTACTAATCTGAAACTTGGTGTTGTAAAACAACATTCCCATTTTGTTATTAATCAAAAGTTGTGTTCTCTTGCTTAGGTGGGGTGCAAGGAGCACCTTCACTCACATATATGAATGCACTATAGTCTTAAGATTTTCTCTTTAATTCAACTTCATTATATTCTATATATTCATCAAATTTCACATTTGCACTTTCCACAAAAAAATTGTGTTAGAGTTTAAACACTTATAACATTTTATCTTAGTGGAATAACCTAGAAATATGCCTTCATCACTTTTATCATCAAGTCTTCCATTTCTATTATCTTTTACCATATAGAATTTTTTTCCAAAATATTTAAAATATTTCAAATTAGGTGAATATCGACATCATAATTTGAAAGGTGTAATGGTTTAATAAACTTATGCACTCTGTTTAAAGTATAAACTTATGTACTTACAACTTCTCTCCAATATTTCTATGATACATTCTTCTTCTTCATTGATGTTCTAGAATAGTCCATGATTGATCTATTTCTCCTTTCAACTATTCCATTTTGAGGAGGGATCCTAAATGGTGACATATGCCTTTTTATTCCTCTATCATTACAAAATATGTTAAATTCCTTAGAAATTAATTCTCCACCTCTATCAGATCTCAAGCACTTTAGATTCTTTCATGTCTCATTTTCAATTCTGGCCAAATACCACTTAGACGACTAAAAAGAAACATATTTTTCTTTAAGAAGCATCACAATCATCATTCTAGAATATTCATCAAAAAATAGAATGAAATATTTGTCTCTAGAGTCCACAATAACTTTGAAACCTAATAGGTCTACATAGATTAGTATGAACCAATTCCAAAATATCATTAGATGAATATGTCTTTCTCTTGAAGCTAGACTCTATTATTTTTCTCAATTGACATTTTTACACATAGCATTATTAGGTTTCTTCAGTTGTGGCCTTCCTCCTACTCTTTTAAACTTACAAATTCTAACCAAATTGTCAAAATATATATGACATAACCTCTTGTGTCATAACCATATATCCTCATACTATACAAAAATACATGTCTCATTAGATAAATCTAGGTAGAACAAATCATTTTTTTTTACCGCCACTTCCAATCAATTCACCATCAACATAAAATATCTTGGCCTTTATGTAATCTAGTTCAATTATGTATCCATATTTGTTCAATTGTTGAACACTCAACAATTTATACTTAATTTCTTCAACCCAATAAATATTTCAACCCTTGATTTTATCTATCAATTACATTGATCCTTTACCTTTTACAAGACATGGTACATCATTACCAAACTTAACACATCTACCCTTGTATGGTCCAATTTTCTTAAATTCACTTTTATAAGTAGTCAAGTGGTTTGAACAACCACTATCAATTATCCATCTATCACTTTTATTCACATAAGAGGTTAATTTATTTTTCTCATTTTCATCAAAATCTTCTTTCATAGCAACATAAAAAAACTTCTTCATCATTAATTTTAAATTTATTATTAATTTATTCTTCAACAGTCTAATAATATTTATTAACTTTGTCTTTGTAATCCTTGACTCCTTATTTTTCTTCTTGTCTCGATCATCTATTTTTCTTTTGTACTTTCTATCCCTCTTTTCATCTTTGTCTTCTCTATCAGACATCTTGCAGAAATATGACCAACTTTGTTGCATGAACAATGAATTATAGGAAGTTTACCTTTTTATTTCATGTTTTCCTTTTGGAAGCCTTCTAGCCATCAATACTTCAAGCTCATCAAGTTCATCATCAAAAGTATCACTATCACTTTTCACATATTTTCCTTGTCCTTTCTTGCTAAGAACCAATTGTCATTTAAAAGAAGATTCAATGGTGGTAGGAGTGAAATTGTTAAAATTTGACATCTCAAAAGTAGTAAGCCTACCAATCACACCTTCTAGAGTTAGTTCATTACTTGGAATACATCTCAGTTATTGTATTGTAAAAACTCTAATAACATAAATAGAAATTAGAGTTCTCAATATCTTGTTGATTAGAGTTTAATTATAAATCTTTCCATTGGCTCCTCTTGTAGAATTTATAAAATCTTTGATTCTTCCACAATATTGGACTATATTCTCACCTTCTATCATTCTCATTTCATAAAACTTACCTCTCAAGACTTTCTTGTCACCTCCAAAGATAGTCTGCAGTGTGTCTCAAATTGCTTTAGTAGTCTTGAAATTTGTAATGTCATCAAACTTGGCATAGCTTAGGGCCAATGCAATCTCTAACATATCTTGGTTGTGTTCTTGCTTCTCTTTTAGCTATTGAGCTATTAGAGGAACTATTTTTATCTCCACATATGCATTATCCATAAAATGTATTGCACCTTCTCCAATTATGATGTAGGAGCATCTTGGGTGTAAGATATTGCCTTGCCCATAAATATTTCATTTTAGTTTCTTGAATAAGATTTGAGTCAGTGTAGAGCTTTTTTTTTTGAAGGCTTTCTACTTAGAAAATTAGTTGTACAAGCTCAGAATGTCCTAATTTCAAAGGTGGATGTTCAACTTGGATTTATCATCCTATTAATTGAGATGCAGTGTCATACCATGAGTATTCATGGATTTATTATGGATTTTTGTTGTACAATTTTGGTATAAAAACTTTAGGCTCATTGTTGAAGGCCTAAACATGTTTGGATGAGGCTTAAAAACTTGATGTATGGGAGCTTACATGTATCCAATCCTATAGATTGTAAGCTAAGGATCCAAAAAAGTGGTTATAATAGCCAATTAGAGAAATGATTTCAGAGTTATGTCCTTTTGAAGTTGGGTTGACCAAACCTTCCAAAATAAATATATTTTTTAGGTTCTATTAGCCCTAGATATTAAGTTTTAGTGCTTAGAACATTCTTTGAGAAATGTTCAAAATAATTACGAGGGGGGTGAATTAGGTACTCAAGGTCATTATGTACCATTTGAATAATTAAACATAAACATTCACTGCTCTTCTCATCCTATTGTTTCTTGGTCTCTACTATAAATTTATCAATATACTATCCAAAGTATAACATACTTTTCCAAATATAAAATTTAAAGCATGTTAAAAATTAAGCACACATTTTGGCACTAGGATTTTACATGGAAACTCAATTTGGGAAAACCACTAGTAACTTGTCACTATTTTTCACTCTTTCAAAGTGAGCACTATTAGGAGCTAGCTCTATTAAAGGTTTACAATACACATTGTTAAATGCCAACTAGTTAGGGGATTTAATCACCCTGTTAGGAGTGGCCTTGTCAAAGGACTTTGATCATTCCACTTATAATGTCACCTTGTTAAAAGATTTACACAAACTATTAAGTTTTCCAAATGACTGTTAGGTGAACCCATGCTAAAAGGATTTCAATACAAATTATTTATAATGATTAGAAAGAAAATGGTAAGTTTTTATTTGTATGACTACAACTCACTTTGTAAGTTCAGATTATTTTTTGGTTCATGTGTTGAGTCATTAATAAGCTCTTCACTATCATCTCTATTATCAACTCACTCGGTAGTCCTTCAAGTGATCAACCTTCTCTCTTCAACAAAACTTAAGCCTTCTACTTAGATTGACTCATCATCATGAGCATCATCTACACACACAATCTCATTGTGCTTCACATTCACTCTCACTAGTGCATCTATTATCAACCTTCTTTAGTCCTTTTCTCAAATACACTTGGACACACATTGGCATACTTACTAACCTCCATATTTTATTTCATTGGGCTTTTTACTTATTTACATAGGCAATTCTTTCTTTACCATTTTCCATGGCCATGATAGATCTAAGGGTTTATGATCAAGTTCAACATGATTCATTGTATTTGTCTATCTTCTTGATCTTCCTCAAGAAAATTCTCTAAAATTGACTTGTTAATTATTTACCTAATCATCACATTGAATTTAATGATCCAACTCATCAATCTTATCTTCAACATAGTTTACATCTCCCAAGAAATCAAGTAAGTCAGGTGGAAATCATGATTTCTTCAAATTCATTCTCAATACTCTTACTCAGCAATAGCTAAGTTCTAACAATCGGTAATAACTTAACACTCAGTCATTGTAAATAATCTTTTCACAAAATCAACTATCTTTCTCTATTGATACTAGTGCTCGATCAACACTAGATTTTCTCAAAACTAATAATAGCTCACTTCACACTAGCATCACTCAAAATTCCTTATATTTTTACTTTATCAGTCGACTTAGCTTAACTTTCTTGATATAAATAATCACTTTTCTTCATCACAATCAGACTAATCAAATATCTATTTATGGCTTCCTTCTCATAAATCAACATTTCCTTAGGTACTATTGTTATGATAAATTTCTCAAATCCTCTTCATCACTAAAATAGATATGAATTTTAAATTAGGTAGAAAGATGTCTTATCAATAGATTTGACATCAATGACAAAACAAAAATTATTCCAATTATAATTTTCCAACACCTTCCTAGGTGGCATAAATTTCTTATTTAAGAAAGGCCTGAACATTGTCCAAGATAGCTCTAGGTGATAATTTTCAGCTTTATCTTATAGATTACTATAATTAAGGTGCCTACATGGGTTAGCATATTGTAATTCTAAATTTTGTAATTCCACATTTGTGGTGATAATAAGAAGCCCATATTTTGTTGTAACAAATTATTATTGTTTCATTGTTTATGTTATGTGTCTATGGTATTAAGTGGAGCACTCTTCATCAACTAGTATAAGAGTTGGTGTTCCTGAGTGTGTGGATAGATCACTTACTATGAGGCAGTTTTCACTACAATTATTGTTTGGTCTGAGTGTGTAGACATATAGTTAATTGTTAGGTAGTTTACACTAGGGTTTCAATAGAAGCACAAAGATGCCGCCATAAAGTGAACATGGTGGGAGAGTCATAGGTGTTAAACCTGAGGGTTTTAGAGCCCTCTAGAGGAAAATGTAAGAATTGCAATAAAAAATGTGAAGAGGAATGAATATTTGCATAGGAGATGATTAAAGTGAGGATGAGAGAGAAGAAGTAAATATTGATCAAGAAATTGAACACAAAGTTTTGAACCCGAAGGAAGAAAATCCTTTTAAAGCCATTTCAAGGTTTGAAGAAGACCTAATTTTAATGTTCCCACATTTTTATGAAATCTTAACCAAGAGGAATTAATTGTTTGGAACAATGAATTAGAAGAGTAATTTGAATAAGAAGATATTGAAGATTTGAATAGGGTCAAGTTTGCAAAGGCCAAGTTGAAGGTTCATGCAAATATCTAGTGGTAGGAGATCTAGTTTGAGTGAAATAGAATATGGAAGGGAAAATTCATTAGATGGAATCAAATGATAGCAAAAATGAAGTGAAAGTTCATTTTCATGGACTATGAGCTTGATTTGCTAAAGAAAATGCAAGGGTTGAAGCAAGCGAGAAGATGTGTCTAGGAGTATACCAAGGAGTTCTATTGACTTCTTATTAGAACTGGCCATGTTAAAGATGACAAGGACAAAGTTTCTCATTATCTAAAAAGGTTAAGGAAAAGAATTAAAGATAAGCTAAATGTAGTTTCAATGACCAGTATTGAGGATGCATACTAGTTTTTCCTTAGAGTTGAGGAGAAGCTAACAAAAAAGGTTTGATAACAAGAATAGTGGAAGAGGTCATGGTGGAAGATCGCATGGATGATCTTTTGGAATTTAAAATGATGATAATAAGCAAAATGATGAGGCAAGGAATATTAGTGAGATAGGAGAAACAATTCCAATCAATTCCATGATCAGAACAACAAATATCAAAGAGGAAGAGGAAGAGAACGAGGATTTGGAAGAGGAGGTTTTTTTGTGGAAAGTACTTCCATTGTGGAGAAGATTGGTAAAAATAAATTGAATGTTCCTAACACTAAGGAAGGATAGATTAGAGAATAGAAGGTCAGGCTAAAGTTGTGCATGTTGGTAAAGATGCCAGATCATCACATTTTAAAGATGTTGAAAGAGGAGAAGTCCTAGTTAATAGAAGAGTCCTACTAGTTGCAAGACTGGATTTGATCAAAGAAGGAGCTTTTATCACACAAGGCACAAATGTAAAGGTAAGTGCTTTGATGTGATCATTGACAGTGGAAGTACTAATAATCGAGTGTCCAAAATGATGGTCACAAAGTTAAATCTCAAGAGTATGAATTAGTTGCATCGATACTATATTGCTTGGCTGCAAGATGACTACAAGGTCATGGTCAGTGAGAAATGCTTAGTGGTATCATACCTATGGACATAAGTCATATCTTGTTGGATAGGCCATGGTAGTTTGACAAGCATGTTGTACATGGTGGGAAAGCAAATACCTACTCTCTAACAAAGGATGGAGTGAAACATAAGTTGAAGGCATTGATAGAGAAAGAGGAAAAGATATATAGTGCTGCCATAATATGTTTAATTTATGGAAAGGTGTATCTCAAAGGTATGAAGCATGATCATTTTTATTTTTTCTTCTAATCCCAAAAGATGGTAAAGAAGAAGTAGAAGAGCTACATGCAAAAGTTGCAAATTTTTTCAAATATTTTTTTCATATTGTGTCAAATAATGTACCTTATGGATTACCCCCAATGAAGAAAATTAGTCACCAAAAGGATTTGATTGCAGAAGCCAATTTTCCAAGCAAGGTAGCACATAGAATAACACTAACATAAAGTGGGTAGTTGAATAGGTAAATGCATGAGTTGTTTCAGAAGAGTTTGATTTGGAAGAGTTTGAGTCCATGTATTGTACTTAGTTTAGAATAGTTTGATTTAGAAGAATCTAAGTCCATGTATTTTACTAGCAATATTAGCAACAAAGAAGAATAAAGAATGGATGATGTGCAAAGATTCTCACACTAACAACAAGATCAAAATCAAGTGTAGATTTCCATTTTCAAGGATGGATTTATTGATTATTTTGAGTGAAGCTGTGTTTTTCACATAGATAGATATGAAGAGTGGGTACCATGAGATTCACATCATGGAAGGAGATCAGTGGAAGACAAACTTCAAGACAAGGAAAGGCTTGTACAAGTGATTAGTCATGCCTTTTGGGATAACCAAAGCATCAAGCACTTTCATGAAGCTATTTAATGAGGTACTGAAGGAGTTTCTAGGTAGGTGCTTCATTTTTTACCTAGATGATATATTGATATTTAGTAAGACATTGGAGGAAAATTTGATGCATATTTAAAAGGTGTTTGATAAGTTGAGGGAAGAGAAGTTGCCGATAAACCTAAAGAAGTGTAGTCTTGTGAAGGAGTTGGTGTACCTAGGATTTGTAGCCTTGAAAGAAGGTTTAAAAATTGATCCAGAGAAAGTGAAGTCTATCCCTAAATAACCTACTCCAAAAAGTGTTATGGAGATAAGATATTTTCATGGACTGGCTAGTTTTTACAAAAGCTTCAAAATATGTTTCAGAAGTATTTGTGGACCATTGACTGAAATAGTGATATGGGATAGGAAAGAATTTAAGTGGACTATAAAAGAACATAAGAGTTTTATTCCATTCAAACAAAAAGTTATAGAGAAGACTATTTTAGCACTTTTAGATTTTAACAAGGTGTTTAAAGTAGATTTTGATGCTAGTGGTACTGCAATAGGAGTTATTTTAAGCCAAGAATGTAGACTTGTTGATTATTTTAATGAGACGTTGAATGATTCCAAAATAAGATATTTTTTTTATGATCAAGAATTTTATGCTATAGTTCAGGCATTGAAGAAGTAGAGATACTATCTCCTTCCAAACGAGGTTTTTTTGTATATTAATCATTAAGCTTTGCAATATTTGAATGGTCAAGGAAATTTGAACCAAAGTCAATTGAGGTGGGTTGAGTTTTTGTAGAGTTATAATTTTTTTTTGAAACATAGGAGCGGAAAGTCTAACATAGTTGCAAATGTTCTTCTTGAAGACAAATTTTTCTAATAGAGATGCAGGTTGAGGTAGTTGGGTTCAAGGAACTCAAGAATTTGTATCTAAGGGACCTAATTTTGGTGAAGCATGGAAGGCTTGTACAAAACCTATTACACTTCACAAGAATTTTGTTTTGGATTTCATAATCCAAGATGGTATGATGTTCAAAGGAAGTTAGTTATGTATTCCCAAAAGTTAAATGAGAGAGAATCTCATCAAGGAAAATCATAGTGGAGGATTGGTTAGATGCTTTGGTAGAGATAAATTCATTTATTTGGTTGTTGAGAATAATTGCTAGCTGTAATCACATACAGATGTGAAGAAGTTTGTGTAGAGTTGCAAACTATGTCAGATGGAAAAAGGAGCGAAGCAAAATATAGAGTTTTATTAGCCATTACCTAAACTAGAGAAGTCATGGGAGGATGTTAGCATGGACTTCATTATTAGATTACCAAAGAATCAGTGAGGGAAGGATTCTATTTTTGTGGTGGTTGACAGGTTTTCAAAGATGGAACATTTCATTCCCTACAAGAAGACAAGTGATGTCATTCATGTCAAAGAGTTGTTTTTCATAGAAGTGGTGAGAGTAATTAGTTTTCCAAAGAGTATAGTTTCAAATTGAGATACCAAGATTGTTGGTTATTTATGGCATACATTATGGAAGAAATTGAAGACAAATTTGAAGTTTAGTTTGTCACATCATCCATAGACTAATGGGAAGATAGAAGTTGAGAATCATAGCGTGGAAAGGTTGTTGAGATGTTTGGTTGGAGATAAGCCAAAGGGATGGGATCTAATTTTACCATAGGTAGAATTTTTATATAATAAGTTTTTCAACAAGAGCATTCATAAATCACCATTCTAAATTGTATAGGAGAGTAGTCCCATAAATTATTTTGAAATGAGGTAGGTGGAGAAAGGAGAGATAAGTAGTGTTGAAGTAGAAGAATTTGTTGAACATTTAAAGAATATGAATGAGGAGATGAGGAATAAAATTACAAAGATAAATAAATAGTACAAGGCTAAGGTGGATGTGAGGAGGTATAAGGAATTTTAGACTAGAGATGAAGTCATGGTTCATTTGAGAAAGGATCATTTTCCAATGGGTGCATATAATAAGTTGAAAATGAAGAAGTTTGTGTAGATGTTTAATGTCATCTTGAACACTATATTAATTTTAATATCTCCCTTGATGCTATAATTGGTTATTAATTAATTAATTATATTAATCATATTCTTCTATTTATTTAATTAAATAGGTTTTACTTTCCTAAGGTATTTAAATTTAAATTTAAATACATCCCTCACTACAATATTTGGGGTCGAATTACAATTTTTTTTTTTCAAAAATGGTATAATTTGTGGTGATTTTTTTTTTTTTTTTAAATTGTCCCCAATACCATTGCAATATTGATGTTGTTTTTGTAACTATGATGCCCCTATGAGTATAAACAAAAAAAATACTATTGATATTGTGGTGACTAGTCATGTAGTTGGTGTTGATGTTGTGGCATAAAACTAAAATTGTAAAGATCCTAAAATGGTTAATTTTAGAGGTTTCCCTAAATTATTTTCTTCTTTTTGGAAAAAGTAGATGAACCACTAAATAGTTTCCCTTAATTGTTTTTATAAGTGACTAAGATGCATAATGTATTATAATGTTAGTGTACATTTTTCTTGGATAATAGAAAGTTTGAAGGTTGTGTACGTGGATGTAGCCAAGGTTTTGGGTGAACCATGATAAATCTATGTGTCATCTTTGTTCTTTGGATATTCTTATTTTGTTTTTGCATATAAATATTTATTCTTATATTGTTTTGAAACTATCAAGACCTAACAAACATGGAATAAATCATTCCCTATTTGTTTGGATTGTGGAGAGCTACTCACAAAAGAGGGTGGAGAGCTCTAAATGTTTTTGGGCCCTTGTGATTGGTGCATTTCATTGCTGTGATCTCTACATTTCATTATTGTTCCCTTGCTCTATGATTTCATTGCTATGATATGTATTTTATGTTATCATGCCCTTGCTCTATAATTTGGTTGGCATGCCCTTGTGATCTTTGCATTTGGTTGTTATGTCCTTGCTCTACAATTTTGTTGGTGTTCCCTTGCTCTATAATTTTTTTGTTGTGCCCTAGTTCTCTAATTTTCTTCAATGGATATGTAAATGATTGTTTCTTTTCCTTATAAAAAGATATCTCTTTATATTTATTTTTAAACATGTATATTTAGAGGTCCTTTTAGGTTGTTGTTTACATCTTAGCATAAAAAAAAAATTGATCTAGATACATACATACTCTAGAATCTAAATAATAAAACAATAAAACTCACACAACCTATGCTAAGTGACTCACCTCAAGATCCTCCACAAAAATAATGCAGACCAAGAAAATGGATAGGGTTCGCAAGAAATTATTACAAAGGCATATCATAGTAGATATTTTTAGAAAGAAACTAGCCATAACCTAGTTAAATGGGTCTAGTTTCTATTTAGCTAGGTTGATTAAAAATTTCTATAGAACTATCATTAGATTAGGTACAATAAAATGGACAATCAGTTGTTCCTAGCTAGCAAGATAAAAAATAGTTTTCCAAGGTGGTAAAATTGCATATGCAAGGAATTGAAGAATGACTTCAGTGAAGAGTTGAGTGCAAGGAGTTGAAGAAGAAAATTTTACTTCTATCTAAATTCCATAATCATGAGGCTCATTCCCTTGTAGAAGTGTCCACCATAATGATATTACCTCTAAACCATACAAAGGATGTTGAAGTGGTTACCAACCTTGAAACACTCTTATAAGTATTTGATACTTGGGATCATCATAGGGAGACTGTTCCAATACTTGAAACACTATTATAAGGTTTTGATATTTGGACTATAAATTTCAAGGACACTTGCAAGTGATTCCAATGTCATAATACCTACTACAACACTTTCTTGGATTCTATCTAGTGGCTCCCATAATATCCTCTATGTTGTCTAGTTGTTGTTTCTCTCATGTAGTCTATTTCTAATGCCAGTCCTATTTCTAAAGTCACTCCTTCTCCTTTGCTCTCATGCCTTAAATTTTTCTTATCAAACTTTTGAATACCTGCCTCTACCTTATCTAAAATCAGCTTCACATTATTTTCTAACTCTGGCATAGGTGTTTGATCATTGATAGCTTTCATTTCAACATTTAAATTTTCAAGATCGTTCCACACCCTCACTTGCAGATCTCTCATGTAAAAAACTTTCTATACTATTTGAACACCATGTTCTTGCTTCTAAACTAATAGTTCTTTAGGTGCATTTTCTTGTAAAACATTAAATTTTTTTAACCAATTGTAAACTCTTAGAAAATGCATTATTTTTTTGATGTATGTATATACATATATGTGTGTGTGTCTGTGTGTCTATATGTATATCTATATATATGTATCTATGTATGTATGCATATATATACATATGTATATGTATATATGTGTGTGTGTGTGTGTATATATATACACATATATACATGCACACATCTATGTGTCTATGTCTATGTATGTATGTATATATACAGGAAGATCTTGTGGATTATGGATTAAGGATTATAAACAAAACCGAAAAGAAAACAGAAATTAATTGTTCTGCATTTTTTTTTATTGATTGTGGAGAGTTGCACATGAAAGAGGGTGGAGAGCTCTAAATGAGGGTGGAGAGCTCTAAACATTGGTGGAGATCAATGTAGATCTAGGATTTATTTTTTGTTCCCTTGTGATCGTTGTATTTTATTGTCGTGTCATGCCCTTGTGATCTCCATACCCTTGCTCTGAAATTTTCTTCAAAGGGAGAAGATGTACCTATGTAAATGCTCTTTTTTTTCTTCTAAACATGTATCTCTTGTTCATATATACTAGCTTTGGTTAGATTCAAGGATAATTGATTATGATGATTGTATGCATATGTGCATGTATGTATGTATATCAGCTCACTATGTGAACTTCTTTACATGCATACATATACTCTTGTATAGTACTTGTGCTAAATGAAATTAATCATTTATGTCTTGAATTCACACAAGAAAATATCCTTGCATTCAATCAAAACTATTCATACCAAATTAAGTATTCAAAAATCTGTACTTACAAATTATATTATCTCTTAGTGATTGAGTAAATATCTAGTGCATAATATCATCTAGGTAATGATCAAATGTATTCACATTAAGTCATAATAGGATCAAGTAGATGATCCATTTATGTTATTTCATACTTTTTTGATTGAACATTTTTTTTAACATAATTAGTAATACTAGAAATATATAGCTATAGCTAGTACTCTTGTTTATTTGGTTTAATCATATACATTTAAGACTATTATTTTTCTTAAAATTAGATTGTATATTTGTTATATCACTAAAATAAAAATATAGATTTTTGATAGTTATCTTTTTTAATTTCAAGAAATTCATAGTTAATGTGAAGAGTTTTCACTATTGGATAGTGGAATAGCCACAATGTAAACCCACATAGCTCATGGTTTTTCCAAAAAATTATATTTTTATTATATTTTTGTCCTTCAAAAATATTTGAGGTAAATATTCCTCTAATTTTTTATACATTTAATAATTTTTTGCTTGTTTTTTGAGGTAATTTTATATTCTGAGATGGACACATCTATCATAAGGATGGACATGCCAATTTTGATCATCCTACTTTTGGAGATGATTTCTTTATCAAATTAATGAAACTACTTGCAATTGGCACCCTAATTTTATGCAACTTTCCCAATCAACCATTCACACAACCATTATCCTCCTACACCACCATATCACACAATCTTTCTTTGAGGTTTATATCTTAGTCCCTCATGGATTTTGAACCTCATTGAAAATATTTCAAAATGGTTCTGTTGGTTCAAGGAGGTTAATATATTCGATAAGTTTAGTGTCCTAGGTAGTTTAGTGGTTTCAATGTTCAGAAGGTGCTTGTCTTGGATCAGAGTACTAATATTCAAAGACTATGTAATTTAGATTGAGTGGTTCATATCAATTTGTACATATACTTTCAAATGTCTCAAAGAACATTTTAGTGTATATTGGTTCATAATAGTTCATGCACCACAAATCAAAATCAAAGTTAACATTTCAAAGGCCAAAGGTTCTGAACAAAAACTAGTGATTCAAAGTGTTGGTTCATCAATCTAAATGTATAGTTCAACAATTCAAGTTTGACAATTCCAAGTAGCTCATACCATTCCAAAAGAAGAGGTCCAATGATTTGTATCAAGCAAATTGATGATACAGAAATTCAATATAGAGGAGGATATATTAGCATAACAAATTAATAATCCCACATCCATAAAAATATCTAATCTGCTATAAGACTCTCTCCTCTAAAGACCCAATACATGGAACCATTATCATCATGAATAGACTCACTCTCCTTAGATTAATTCAATCAAAACTATTCATCAGAAAATAAGTATGCAAAAATCTATACCTACATATTATATTATCTCTTGGTTATTCAGTAAAGATCAAATATAGTTTCCCAAGGTGATAAAATTGCATATATAAATGTATCTATGTATGTCTATATATGTATGTATGTGTGTATGTATGTATGTATGTCTATATGTACGTACATATACATATGTATATATATATATGTGTGTGTATGTGTGTGTGTGTGTATACATACACACACACATATGTGTGTGTATGGATGTATATATACATATACATCAAGAGAAGCTTCTCTATATATACATACATATATACATAGATACACACATATGCATGCCTATATATATACACATACATATACATGAAGAGAAGCTTCTCTAATCACCTACTAGGGGAAATATATAGATATACACGTTTAGAAGGAAAAGGAAAGAACATTTGCCTAGGTAATTCTTCTCCCCTTGAAGAAAAATTCAAAGCAAACATTGCTACATTTGGGACCAAATTACATCAGACATTACTCTGCCATCACAATTTGACCCCAAATGTTGTAGTGCAAAGAGCACATAGATCACAAGGAAAGTGCACAACAATAAAATTACAGAGAATGGGCATGAAGATCACAAGGGAACAATAGTGAAATGCAACAATCACAAGGGAACAAAAATGAAATCATTGATCTCCCACTGATCTCCACCAACATAATTAAAACAAAATACAAAGATCATAAGGGCACAACAAAAAAATTCAAGGATCGCAAGGGCATGCCAATGAAATCTCCAACAACATTTAGAGTTGAGATCTCTCCACAAATGTTCAGAGCCCTCCACCCTTTTTTGGTGCTCTTAACCCTCTTTTGTGCATAGCTCTCTACAATCAAAATAAATGGGGAATGATTTAAGCTATACTTTATTTATTTTTGTTTATATGTAAAATGAACTTCACATTGTATTATGACTTTAGCACAAGTGTTTGATCCTTGATAGCTTTCATTTTAGCATTTCAACATTCATTTTTTCAAGTTTCCTCTTCATTATATAGTCCTTTCCACCCTAAAAACCACTTTGTTACTTCATTAAAATCAAGGCTTGAACAAAAGCCAATGCTACAAAACCTGCTACCACTTTGGAAAAAATGTTGCCTCCAACATTGCAACCATATGATAAATGGGAATAGCACATGCTTGAGCCATAACCTATTTAAATTGGTCAAGTTGTTGATTAGCAAGGTTAATTAAAAATTCCTATAGAATTTTCATTAGATTAGGTGCAATAAATGAATAATTAGTTGTTCCTAGCTAGAAGAATCAAATACATTTATCCAAAGTGATAAAATTGCATGTCTAGATGCATCAGTTTCATGCCAAGCATAAAGAACATTGTCCAATTTATAAATAAATGGTTGGATATAAAGGCTTCATATGTTGGCCCAACATTGGAAGCCAAGGATGTAACCTTGCATGTATTAAAGTTAATTTGAGCATCACTATATGATCCAAAATGTTATGAAGTATTAAAGTCAATAATAACTCCTCCCATGTCTCCAAAAAATGTAGCATAGCTTTCGGGTCCCTTGACTCCCAAGAATTTGTAGCATATGTTCAAGGTAGTAACTCCTTACACTCAATTCTTCACTAAATTTATTCTTAGTACCACAATGTCATTACCTTATAACCATGCAAAGAATTTTCAAGTGGTTCCCAACCTTGAAACACTCTTATAAGCAATGGAAAAGAAAATGTAGATGTAATACATGAGAAATTGCACAAGTTGTAGTCTTTATATGTATAGAGAGATACTTTTTAAGGTTCTTATTACAAATTAGCACAATAGAAAAATTAATCCATCTACACAAATATTCTATAATCCAAATAATAAAATAATAAAACTCACTCAACTTGTGCTAAGTGACTTAGATCAAGATCCTACACAAGAATAATGTAGACCAAGGAAAATGGGTAGAGTTTGGAAGAAATTTTAGAAAAACATATCATCGTAGATATTTTTAGAAAGAAACAAGCCATAACCTATTTAAATTGGTCTAGTTGTTGATTAGTTGGGTTGATTATAAATTCTTGTAGAATTGTCATTAGATTAGGTATAATAAAAAAAACAATCAAATCTTTCTAGCTAGAAAGTTCAAATACAATTTTCCTAGGTGATAAAATTACATAGGAAAATGTATGTATGTATGTATGTACATATGTATATATTTATGTATGTATATACATATGTATATTTATTTATACATACATACACACACATATGTGTGTCTCTATGCATGTATGTATGTATATATAAAGAGAGAGATCTTGTGGATTGTGGAGATTAGCAGAGACCTATGATTTCATTATTGTGCCCTTTTCCTTGTTGTATTTTGTTGTTTTTCCCTTGTGATCTCTACATATTGTTGTCATTCCCTTGTGATCTCTATATATGTATGTATGTGTATACATATATACATATGTATATGTATATATGTGTGTGTGTGTGTGTGTGTGTGTGTGTGTGTGTGTGTGTATACACACACGTGTATGTGTATGTATGTATGTATGCATGTATGTATATAAATGGAGAGATCTTGGTATAACAAAAACACAATAAAACTCACTCACTAGGTAGTATGGACATAGATGCAATGGAAATGCCTATTAGTAAGTATATTTCTATTTTTCTCTCTCATTTTTAATGTGTTAATTTCACTTGAACTATTATTTCTTAGGGGGGATTTTGTTATATTGGATTCATTTTATACATGAGGCGATGAGGACATTCTTGGATGTACCTGTGTGATGAATTACCCATGAGTAATGAAGATGGACTTCCCTTGAGAGTAGTAGGAAACAATGAGGACATTCTAGTTACTTTAGAGATTTATCTCATGACATTCTAGGTTACTTACCATGATTATACACATATGAATGTTTAGGTAATCAACTTTACATTTAATAAAAGGAATATGTTGTTCAAAACCAGCTTTGCACTAAACAAAAGAATCATGTATGCATAGATAGTTTAACATTTGAATATAAGGTCCCCTTATAGAATGAAGAATCTATACTTGGCTCTATCTTAAGACATTTTAGAAAATGCAATCTCATCTACCTTGCTTTCGAAAATAGAAGGCTAAACTTTGAGTTTCAACGTTAACTTGATTGGTCTATTTAGACCCATTAATTATTGTCACAGGCTTTTTAAGATAACTATATAAGTAGTGAGTTAGGATATATATAGGTTAACCTTACATTAATAGTAAACTAAAATAGAAAGGTTGAACTAGGGTATTATAGTATTGTAATTATAGAAAATTGTCTGATTAGCTTGAGTGGGTATATGATGGCAAAGAGCTATATTAGGTGTATAAATATCACTAGTGGTTATAAGAATATAGCTACATTAAAAAAATTCAAAACCAAAACTACATATTTTTTGAGTGAGTAGTTCAAGGTTCTTGATCCCATCAATACAAGTATGTAGGCAACCTAGTAGGCAAAGTATGCCTCCAGTGTCTAGACACCTTGGACATAGTTAGGTAGCACTTATCTATTTTAAGAGATTATATGTTAACTCATGAGACTCGTTCCCTTACAGAAGCCTCTATCACAATGACATTACCTCTCAACCATGCAAAGGATGTTGAAGTGGTTCCCAACCTTGAAACACTCTTATAAGCAATGACAAAGAAAATGCAGATGCAATACATATATTTGTATTATTTATGTATATGTATGTATGTATGAATGTACATGTGTGTGTGTGTGTGTGTGTGTACAAAGAGATCTTGGCACAATAGAAAAATTGATACAACTACATACATATTGTAGAATTCAAATAATAAAACAATAAAACTCTCTCAATCTGTGCTAAGTGACTTATCTCAAGATTGTGCATAAATTATGACCATGCTCATTTCTCTTTCCATTCACACCATTATTCCTTATATCTATCCAATAGTTTATTGCCTTATTTAACCTTTGTTGTCCTCTCACCAAATCACACAAGATGGAAAGAATATATGGCTGAGAACCTCCTATACTATGCAACGAGTGATGTCTTCTATTCTAATCCACTATAATCTTATCAGTTTCCACTCATCGATATCAACCCAAAAGGCTAGTAGAGTCAAGACTCTAATAAGACTAAAATATTCTAGAATATCTAAAATAAAATAATAGATAAATAGTTCCAATTTCAAGCATTAAAAAGAATATTAGATTATTATTATTTCAATATGAAATAGAGAAAAATGGTAGAAGTTCAAGAAATGTTGCACCTCATTCTCTTAATGATGATTCCATGCTATGAGTCATAGGATAGATTACTTAATGCTGCTTGGACTAAAGGGAAACTCCAAAATTCTTATCACTATCAATATAAGTTATCCACAACCATAGCATGCCAATATAATGTTGAATATATCATAGTGCAATGGTCACTACCAAATGTGATTATTACTATCAAATAGTATGATTATTGCCTAATATGCTCATAGTCACTAAATTGATTACTATCAAATATGATCTTTTTCAAACAATGATATTGTTCCTAAGACAAAATATCATTGGCACTATTATGATATTCAAGATACCGATCACAACCACCTAAACAATATAATTATATCTAATTTATGATGTATGATGACTGAGATCATAGTTCTAATGTTGTGGCATTGTTAGATATGTCAATAGGAACAATGCTTGAAAAAACTTATACCTTGATCACTAATCAATTTGGTCTCCATATGAAACTTCTCCAAATTGAGAAAGAGCAAACTAGGGAGGATCTTCCACCCCAAACTACAAGCTTAGTATAGAATTCAAAATTGGAATTACCAAATAAGAGAATGATTGATGATGGTTGACCCCATCATGAGTCATCTACCAATATGAATTTCCTTTCTCCAAATCATTGCAAGCTAGCCCTCAATTGAAGAGGTTGTAAGAATCAAACTGAAAGATGAGGTCACTCTAAGAGTTCTGCCAAAAGAGCCTACCATAAAAGGGTCCCCTTGAAAATTACCTATAATAATCCATGGGAAAAAGAATGGGCTACAAGGTAAAAATAGAGATAAATCCAAATTAGAAGGAGCACACTTGACACCACACTTGGGTGCTTAACTTAAATAATAAGCACACCAAGTGAAAGACCTTGTGTGATGAACAATTATATGATATTATACATATTTCACCACATAGTAGTACATTGTAGGTTCACATACATTCTTAAGTACACATTTGTGAGCACTAGGTGTGTAAAGACTCCTTGAAAAAACATGTAGAATAAAAAATAGTCATGAACATTTTTGATGAAATGTTTGTCAAGAGCATACATAAGTTCCTCAAGGTGAATTACATTATTAAATGTTCATATACATTTTTCTTGTTATCATTCATTTCTTTATTAATTTTATTATAAGAATCCATCATATTTTTTATGAGGCAATGGAACCTATGGGTACGGTTATATGTTTAGAAAATGGGAGAAAAAGACCAATATCAAGAACATTCACACAAAAAAATTCTATTGTTTTTAAGGGACTTGATAACTTAATAAACATTAAATATATCCAAGTAGATTCTAACTTGAATGTAAAGGGATTTTAGAGTGATTCAATAACATACTATCTCTTCCATAGCACCTATTTCATTTTTAGTTCTACAATTTTCATATCTTATACATCATTCCAAAGACTTTACACCAAATGTGTATTGGAAAACATCTTCAAAAATAATCCAACACATTACAAACTCTAAATTAGACCACTTCTCTTCCTCATTTATCAAATACTATCCTTAGACTTGAATCATATGCATTAAAAACTCTAAATCACACTACTACTCTTCCTCAAGATCCTGCACAAATAAAACATGTTGCCTCCAACATTGTGACCATATGATAAATGGGAATACCACATGACTGAGCTATAACCCAATTAAACTGGTCTAGATGCTAATTGGCTAGGTTTCTTACAAATTCATGTAGAATTTTCACCAAATTAGGTATGATAAAATGAACAATCAATTCTTCCTAGTTAGAAGGATCAAATACTAATTTCCAAGGTGAAAAAATTGCATATGCAGATGCATCACCTAAATGCCAAGCATGAAGCACATTCCCCAATTTATAACAAATAGTTGGATATAAATGCTCCATACATTGGCCCAAAAATGGAAGCCAATGATGTAACCATGTTTGTTTTGGCATAGTGTCCCTATGAGGATCCCAAGTATCTATTTTTATTGTTAATTGGGCATCACTATATGATCTAGATGTTAGAAATAGATAATACTAAGAGGGGGCTAAATTGGTTTTCTACAAAATTTTACCCACAAATAAATATTGTTAATTACTTTATAACATGCATATGAAAGTAAACAAATGATACTTAATAGTAAATATAACCATTCACATAGAGAATGTATAACACCTTTATTTGTTAACTAGGAAAACCATGGCCAAGGTAAAACCCCAATGGGATCAATACCCACTAGATGATCCAATAAACAAAAGAATCTTATTAAAGGTATTGACCATGTTAGAAGTCTATGAATTACATATAGTGTCTCAAGTCCTTGTAAGGATTTTCTTCAACACTGTTAGGAGTTGGTAGGTCAAATACAATGTATGCGAGAAGAGCCCACTACCCTAACATGCAATTATATAATTTGGTTCTTCACAATAGTAGATATACATACAATATTTTCTCACTATTGTAACTTGAACTTGTTCTGATCATACATTAGATCTAGCATCACATAAGGCACCCATTGTTAGAATATTATAGTCCATTGATATAACTAAGAGGGGGGGTGAATTGGTTATCTAACTATTATCACAACTATCAAACTTATGTAAACATTACCATATGAGAAATAAAATGAAACTACAACAAGATACTCATACACAATAACATCATATATGTTAACTAGGGAAACCCTTAATTAGATGGAAAACCTTAGTGGGGATGGTACCTAAAAGATGATATACTAATATAAATATTCCTTGTCAGAGGATGGACCTTGTTAGGAGTCTATTACAACATTTAGTACATATTAGTCATAGTTAGGAGTTGTGTCAACATTGTTAGGAGTTGTAGAAGATAGCTAGAACCACTGCCCAAATAGCTTCAAGGTTGAGATCAATGTATCCACTATCCAAATGATCTTTGCATTATTCCTTGTAGAATAATAGAAATGAAATGTATTTTCTTCCTCTATTTCTATCGTGTCAACTAGACTTCTACTCTATCAAATATTGTAAAGAAATCACAAAACTCACATCTAATAATCCATTGGATTGCTTACTTGCATTCAATAAGCACTCTACTCCTTTTTACACTTTGCACTTATTCATAATGATTACACTTAATGCACACTTAGAAAAAATGAAAACATCTTTCCTTTATACGATATGTTCATAATAATTCCTTGAGTTAGCCTTGAGGCTTTCCCAGCTAATTATAATAAGATAATTAATCAATTAGAATTATAATAACATTATTAAGTCATAGTCTATACAAAAATTCACACATGTGATACTAGGGCTTTTGCACTCATTGATGTCACCATATGACTATCCTTTTTTAGTGTGTGATTGTACACTTCTTCATTGCATCTCAGTTGTAAGTTAGAAAATAAACATCAGAATGTTGTTCTACAATACTTTGTTTTTGTACTACTCTCAGTACATTAGCTACAACTATCATACACCTTTGACTTAGACCCTACACAATTAACCAAATTATTAAGACATAGTTTGAAACATGTAACTATGCATCACCAAAAAATAAAACCATTGTCCATACTAGTAAGATCTCTAATTGCTATTCTCCCAATATTTATAGAAATAATACTATGTTGACATCAATGACAAACATGGTCATTAATGCAACATGTCTATACTCTCTAATGCTTAGCATACTCCCCTAATGTAGTATCATAAACATTCATGCTAACAATCTCCACCTTTAGCATTGACAGAAATATAGATGGAAAAAAACCTAGGTTCTAAGAATACTAAACCAATACTCATTTTTTGTTGTCATCTTCTCAAATTATCTTCATCAATTTGAAATCCTCTAGATTCTAGAACTAGCATTACCTATCCACATGCTAATAAGTCTCAACACAATAGGTGCATATTCTTCTTTTGAATCGACATTAATCATTCACTTAACACTAACTAATTCACAATACATCAATTGCATACTACTTCCTTACATGAATCTTTCTAAATCTCCCTAAAGAGATATCTCTCCCTCATTCATACTTAGGAGTTCTTCTCCCTCATTGCTCAAGAGATGTTTTTCATGCACATTCACTGCCCCATTGACATCAATGTCAAAGGCCTCAATATTTAAAAATACCTAGTTTTATATATACTTTTTCAACTCTTCAACTAGCTCAAGGGTCCAAAGACACTATTTAATACCAAAATACCAAATACCAAGAATCATCAATGACTCAATACTCAACAGGTAATCCCCCATACAAGAAGCATCAGCATTCAATCTAATCTAATAATAGTGATATTTACCACTAGATTGATGCACTCTCTACATCATCTACTTAGAAGTAGGTAGGGGCTTAACCCTAAGCATACCTCTCAAGTACTCAAATGTATCTTTACAAAAAGGCTTCATAAAGATATCAACAATTTAATCTTTGGTACTCACATACTCCAATCTAATATCATTTTATATTTCCTTCTCTCTCAAGCCATGATACTTAATAGATATATTCTTTATCTTAGAATTTAATACAAGATTCTTAGATATACTCACTATAATTGTGTTATGATTGTAAACAATAACATGTTCTATAAAATCAATCCTAATATCCTTCAACATATACTTCATCCACATAACTTGATTATAGTTATTTGTTGCTACAACATACTCTGCCTCAGTTGTACTCTATGAAATACAATCATGTTTCTTGCTCAACTAAGAAAACAATCTTCCTCCGACAAAAAATGATCCACTACTAGTGCTCTTTATGTCATCCATACTACCTTCCCAATCTGCATTAGTATATGAATACAATGTAAAATCATTTGATCTATCATACCAAATTCCATAATCACATAGTCATTTCAAATATATGAATATCTTATTGATTGTTTCATGATGATACTCTTTAGGATCAGCTTTAAATCTAGCTACAATCCCAACTATATTTTCTATATTTGGTATGGTGTGAGTCAAATATTGTAATTCTCCAATCATGAATCTATACTTCTTCTGCTCTATTGTAGGTATCTCATCTCTGTTGGATAATTTGTGACCACTTATCATAGGTCTACCAATAGGTTTACAACTTTCTAAACTAAACCTTGTCAACAAGTATTTCAAGTACGAAATGAAAATACCATCACTGTTACACACAATTTTCAATCCTAGGGAAAAAACCATTTCTCCTATCATGATTATTTCAAACTCAATTTTCATCTCTTCAAAAAAAAATTCATCTATACTTTCAATTATCTTCTGAGGAGGGTGATTATTTGTCAAATTCCTATTAGAGGAAGGAAATGACATCTCAACTCTTATCTCATCTCTAGGTTTAGATCTCTACTTCCTCTTTGCTCAACATTTAGCACATCATTTTACAAATCATTGTTAGCCTCAAAGAAAACTTCAGCATTTTGGCTAACAATTCCAAATTTATCTTCTTCTTCATTTGAACTATAATCTATCATCTTTTCCTTAGTACTACACTTTTCATCAATAATAGTTACCAATTTTTTCTCTTCTAATACTTCATTTTTCTTATCCAATTCACACTCATCATCACAATCATTCAAGAATATTTCCATACTTGCTTTTAAATTCTTCATCCTCAATAGAAACTAAACTCTTTCTAGACTTTCTTATTCTCTTAGGAAATTTCAATGAAAAATGACCTAATTCTTCACATGTCAAACAAATGAAAGTTTTCATAACTTTTGGAAACTCAATGTCCATATCTTTACACATATTTGATAATTCACCAAGAAGATCTATCTTCTGTGAGATGAAATTTCCTCCATTATATTCTAGACTAATATTTCTTGCCATGATCTCCCAAATTTGTTAAGCTTATCATTCAAGAACGTAATGCTTTGATACCAATTGTTAGCATATATAGTCCACTGATATAACTAAGAGGGGAGGGTGAATCATTTATCCAACTATTATCACAATTATCAACCTTATATGAACTCAACCATATAAATAATAAACTAAAACTACAGCAAGATACTCATACACAATAACATTGGATATGCTAACTATGGAAACCTTTGATCAAAGGGAAAACCCAAGTGGGGATGGTACCCACAAGATGATATACTAATATAAATATTACTTGTTACATGATGGAGCCTATTATTAGTCCATGTTAGGAGACTTTGAATCCCTATTAGAAGAGTCTTTTAGGAGATGTGGAAGAAAGTTGGACCCACTAACCAAACAACTTCAAGGTTAACATTAATGAACCCACTGTCCAAATGATCTCTGTATTATTCCATGCAAAATAATAGAAATGAAATGTATTTTCTTTCTTTATTTCTATCCTATCAATTGTTGGAATTCTTTAGAATAACTAAGAGGGGAGGGGTTTGAATCAGTTATTCAAGGTATAGATGTACAAATAAAACCTTTTTTTTATTCAATGAACCCATATAACATTCTTAACCATGCATGCATTCATTGTGTGTTAACCAAAACCGATATGTTACTATAACATTCACATACAAAAGTATAAAGCATAAAACACAACATATCCATTAGTACATTTGACACAATGATTTAACATGGAAACCCAATTTGGAAAAAACCATTAGTAACATGCTACTCCTTTTTCACTCTTCTGAAGTGATTCCCTATTAAAGGCCAACCATGTTAAAGGTTACAACACACAATATTAAATGTGACCCAGTTAAGGGATTTCAATCACCATGTTAAAAGTGATCCTTGTTAGAGGACTTTAGGCCATTCACTTGGATTTCCACCCTATTAAAGAGATTTTCAATGACTGTTTAGTCAACCTTTCTTCAAAGGATTTACCCTAATCTAATACAATTGTTAGAAAGTAACAATAGAGCTTTGATCTGATATGACTTACAACCTTACTTATAGATTACAGATCACTATTCAGTCCTCAACTTTTCTTAGCTTCCAATCTTTGTAGTTCTGACAACTTGTTCACTCTTCAAGCATCCATCCTCTTTAAGCCTTCTTGCTTAGTTTTCCATTGGAAACTTCTTCTCTTGGGTCACTTGATGAAGAAAACCCTCTTCCTTCTCCCTGTTAGATATTTCACATCAAAAATTCTCTAACCTCTTTTCTTCATGACCATACAACCCTAAATATATGAATTTTAGAACTCTTTCTCATGCTCATTATCCATCTCAAAAATTAGGGTTTACGATGGATTAGGTAGGATACAATGTATCTACCCCATATCTTATCTTTTCTAGAAACTTCATAGAAAATCCATTTGAATTTACCTTCAAAATAGTTTACATAAGATTCTGTACCTCTAGCTCATGAATCTTATCTTCCTCCTAATTTACAAGTTCCATGAAAACAAACTTGTCAACTTTTATTTGGTGAATCTTTGATCTTTTTCATAATGCAGTAGCTTGGTATTATCAATTTACTGATGCTTGGCACATACTGTGTCACTCAACATCTATTGTAAAATCACTCGACATCAACTAAATTTTACTAGTGCTTGACAGATCAACTAAAAAAAGTTGGCTTCAACTACCTTGCTCGACACTTATTAACTTGCATGGCATCTACTAAAAATTTCTTTCACTCAGCTCCAACTAGGTTTTTCCTTGGATTGCACTAACTTTTCTTGGCACCTTCTATCAACTTCGTCAAGCTTAGAAAATGAACTTTGTCCAACCTTATTCTTTGAAACTTTCTAAGTGTAGCCAATCATTTTGTAACCTCAAGTAGATCATCAATACATTATGTTATCACTATCTTAATTGATTCTTACACTTCAATACATAAGCATAACTCAACCTTTACTCTTGGTTCTTTTGTTAAATCTTATTGATCAAATCCTCCTCATAAATCAACTAAGTGATAGTGCTAGAAAAATATAAGCAATTGTCTTACTAGCATGTAGTAGGTTTAACGTTAGTGAAGAACCAATGATTGAAAACATAGTATTCTTACAACAATCTTTCCATTCAAATTATTTTTTCAATCATATATCAATGATCTCCCTCTTTGTCATTGATGGTAAACCAAACTAATCAACCAGTCAAACAGATGACAAATGCCTTGTTTTATCAAGCTAACTAGGTTAAAATAGTAAGGAAATACCAAATAGAAAGCTTGTGAATAAAAATTCTCCCTCTACCAAAAACTCCCTCTTAGGTCAAAAAATATAAAATTCTTTTCTTCCATGGATCAGTAGAATATTTGAATATCTCCCTCTTTTGTTTTTATCCTTCCTCTTTATTTCTTTTAGTCTTCTAATCTTTTGATGAAATACTCTTCTTTTGCTGCTCCTCTAGAACACTATACTTTCTATGTACTTTTTGTAAGGAAACTCAGGTGTAGAAATAGCTTCCTACACTAATCTCTTAAGGAGAGTATGATGCAAGTCCTATTAAAATCTTCTACACTTATAGATTCAATATCATGTAAACAATAATATTGTAGCCAACCATGCATACAAAAAATAGAAAAAGAAAGAAACACATAACATAAAGATTTTCCAGTGGGGAAAAACCTTTCGGTAAAACAACCCCACCCCTTCAGAACCTACACAATGTATTATCTTCAACACAAGGTTACAATACACTTGCAATGCAAGTTCAACATCTACAATAGAAGACTCCAGTAGTAACTCACAGTACCAACAATACACCTTTTTCACATAATCTCTCTTCGCAACCCTAAAAATGCTTATAACATGTGCTTCACTTTAGGGCTACTCCCAAAGATAAATCGTATTAGGGTTTTACCATTCTCTGCTAAAATAGCAACCCCAAAAATTTTTGTAGAGTGTATAGTACTCAAGTATCTTAGCTGCCACATGTCTTCACCTATCATTGAATCTTCCTAACATAGCTCTTACGTGTCATAGGAATCCGTCATAACCATTTTAGCCATGATCTCCTTACACACAGTTCAGGATGTCAACACATCAACATTATTCCTAACATTCTCCCACTTGTTAAACACCTTGTAAGAGCAACAGGAACATAACAAGAACTAACTGCTATAGGCCGAAAGGCCCATAGACTTCGAACACCATTCAAACTTCTTAGTACCCACTAGTTTCATTAATGCATCTCCAACATTCTTCACAGTATCTACCATCTCCAAATTTACCTTTCCATCTTCCACCATATCTCTCAAAAAGTGAAACTGCACATCAATGTGCTTCATTTTGGCATGGAAAGTTGGATTCTTCACAAGGCAAATAGTGCTCTGATTGTCACACCAAAGAGTAATCTATTCTGTATCAACACCAACATCTAAATACAATCTCTTAAGCCAAATGGATTCCTTACAAGCATGAGTAGCAGCCATGTACTTAGGTTTTGTAGTGGACAATGCAACCACAAGTTTTCGCTTGCTCATCCAACTGATGGCACCACCAAACATAGTCAACACATAACCATTATCGGATCTCCTGTGGTCAATATCACTTGCCCAATCTAAATCCACAAACCCATGAATACAAATTGAATGTGAAAATCTAGAAGAGTTACCTACATTATAACATATGGAGTAATCTGATGTACCCCTCAAATATCTGAATACTCTCTTAACTGCATCCCAATGTACTTGTCCAGGGCTATCCATAAACTGACTCAGGACTCCCACTGCTTGGGCAATGTCTAATCTAGTACAGACCATAGCATACATAAGACTGACAACTACACTAGCATAAGGTACTCTACTCATGTCCTCCACCTCACTAGGAGATTTTGGACAATCATCTACAGATAACTTTGTTCTCATAGAAATAGGAACACATAGTGGTCTACAATCTACCATTCTAAACCTGTCCAACACAAAATTCACATACTTACTCTAACTCAACCAAAGTTTTCTGTTAGACCCGTCTCTACTGATTTCCATACCCAAGATGTACCTAGCTGCCCCAAGATCTTTAATCTCAAACTATACTAATAATTGAGATTTAAAATTAGAAATCATACCCCTACTCTTCCCAAACAACAACATATCATCAACATATAATGCAACAATAAGAAGGCAATAATTTTCAACTCTAAAATAAACACAATGATCTAATTTTGATCTTACAAATCCAATTGACAAAAAAAAGGCATCAAACTTAAGGTACAACATCCTAGGAGATTGCTTCAAACCATATAGAGATTTCTTTAATTTGCAAACTAAGGATTCTTTACCTTTAACAATGTAGTGCTCAGCCTGTGATATCTAAATTTCTTCCTCCAAATCACCATGAAGGAAAGCTATCTTCACATCCATCTATTCTATCTCTAAACCATATGATGCGGCAAGAGATAACAAAAATCTAATGGATGTTAACTTTGCAATAGGAGATAATATTTCACTATAATCTATTCCCTCTACCTGTGAATACCCCTTTGCAACCAATCTAGTTTTGTACCTTTCAACACTGCCATCTGCACAAAATTTCATCATGAACACCCATTTACAGCCAACAGATTTTCTCTCTTTAGGAAAAGGTACAAGGTCCCATGTTTTTTTTTTCTCTAATGAAGCCATCTCATCATCCATAGCCTCAATCCAGGAGCCTGCATCTTCCATGCCCAAAGCTTCTTTCACAAATCTAGGCTCATCAATGTTAGTAATCAAAGAAAAAGCACAAATGGAATCTAACATAGAATAACCAAACCTTTCTGGTTGCTTTCTTTCTCTTGTGGATCTCCTCAAGGTCTAAAGTTGAGGTTGTTCTTCCTCTTCTTCTAAACTATCAGAGCTGCTAGAGCTCTCCTCATCATTAGACCCAACATGGTCTCTCTGTTCAGTCCTCTCAAGGGTAGGAGGCAACTGAACAACATCTTTTTCCTTTTCTTTTTCATTTGGTTGTAGCACAATAGGAGAAGATGTTAGCTCTCTAAAAATAACATTTCTTCTATAGAACACCTTACTAGTCACAGGATCCCAAAGCTTGTATCCTTTCACACCAGCACTGTACCCAATGAAAATACATTTAATAGCTTTGTTTTCCAACTTAGATCTTTTCTCCTTTGGAACATGTGCATAAGCTTCACAACCAAAAATTCAAAGATGTCTAATTGAAGGCTTCTTATCAGACCACACCTCCATGGGTGTCTTATCAACAAGGGATAATGTATAAGATCTCTTAACCAGATAGCAAGCAGTGGCCACAACTTCGGCCCAAAATCTTTGTTCTAAACCAGCTCCACTAAGCATACTCCTAGCCTTCTCCATCAGTGTCCTATTCATTCTCTCTGCAACTACATTTTGCTCAGAGGTATAAGGAGTTGTATTATGCCTCTTGATACCTTGTTCTTTATAGAACTGTTCAAACTCTGCTGAGCAAAACTCACCACCATTGTCAGTTCTCACACACTTAATCTTCTTACTTGTTTGATTCTCTACAATAGCTTTAAATTCCTTGAATTGACTAAAGACTTGTGTCTTACTTTTAAGGAAATAAATCCATGTCCTTCTACTATAATCATCTATGAAAGATACAAAAAATATAGACTTGGAGATTGAAGGAACTTTTACAAGACCAAATCCATCAGAATGAATAAGATCCAAAAAATCAAAAGATTTGTGAGAACTAGAGTAAAAATGAACATGATTTTGTTTACCATAGACACAGTTTTCATAGAAGTTGAACTCGAGATTGCAATCATTTAACCCCTCAAAAAGATTTTTTATTTTTTAGGGTTCTGAGACCCTTTTCACCAATGTGACCAAATCTCAAATGCCATAACATTGTCTTTTCTGTAGGAAGCTTACCTTCCAAAGTGTTTGCATTGCCATCAGAACCAATAACTATAGTATTCTTCACTACTCATTTAGATGGTGAGGATGAAGAACTATTACATAGAGGAATACGTGAATCTAGCTGAAATAAGGTACCTCTCCTAGTACCCCTTCTAAGAACTATTGATCCTCTCATCATCTTGCATCCTTCTTTCAAAAAAATAACTTGCACACCTACATCATTTAGCATACTTATAGATAATAGGTTTTGTGCCAAACTTGGAATGTGCATAACTCCATTGATTCCCTTTACTCATCCATCAAGAAATTTGATAGTGACCCTTCTGAATCCAACTATCTTTAGGTGAGAATCATCACCCAAGTACACCTTTCCAACATCGAACTCTTCATATCTTGAGAACTAGTTTTGATGAGAGGTCATGTGACAAGATGCACCTGAGTCAACTAACCACACATCATTAGATGCATGGGCTATCAAAGCTAAGATAAATGCATCGCCATCTTCTTGAGATTTTTTAGAACCATAATCTGAGGCTTTCTTCTTCTTCTTAGGCTCTTTACAGTCTTTATGGAAGTGCCCAGTCTTATTACAGTTCCAACATTTTACCTTGGACTTATTGGAAGTCTTTGACTTCCCACAGGATTTGGATCTACCCTTATTGTCAGACTTATTGTCATTTTTCTTCCCTCTTTTCGTGGATCTCCCATGAACAGCAAGGGCTTCTTTTTTTGAAATAGAAGCCTTTCTCTGCATCTCCTTTGATAGCAGCGAAGACACCACATCATCCATTTTTAAGGTGACTAATGTGCTTCTAAGAGCCATCACAAGATGGTCCCATGAATTCGATAAAGAACACAAAAGTGTGTACCAACGATCCTCCTCCTCTAACTTGACACCAGCTAATGTCAACTATGCAGCCAACAGATTAAATGCATTTAAATGATCCGTTAAGAATCCACCTTCCTCTATTCATAGAGATTACAACTTCTTCCTTAGGAACAACTTGTTCACCAAAGATTTGGCCTGATACATGGCCCCAAGTCTCTCCCACAAACTATATACAGTTTTCTCATCTAGAACATTCAGAAGAACTGCATCGGTTAAACAGAGTCTTATGAGACCCTTGGCTTTATGGTCTTTGATATCCCAATCTACTTGAGCTACAGTTGCTGGTCTTGTAGCACTTGTAGTCACTTCCCATAGGTCACGATCTTCCAACATGTCTCCCATATTGAGTTTCCACAACTCAAAATTAGTGCCATTAAATTTCTCCACCTCCATTCTTCCATATGATGAACTCGCCATCTCAATCTGCAAATAAGATTTAGGATGCTCTGCAAAAGACTCCCACTCGACTTGAGATTAGCTCAAAAAATTGTACCAAACAACTAGGATCAAAATTTGATCAAGCTCTGATACCACTTGTAAGGAAACTCAGGTGCGGAAATAGCTTCCTACACAAATCTCATAAGGAAAGTATGATGCAAATCCTATTAAAATTTTCTACACTTATAGATTCAATATCATGTAAACAACAATATAGTAGCCAACCATGCATATAGAAAATAGACAAAGAAAGAAACACATAACACAAAGATTTTCCAGTGGGGAAAAACCTTTCGGTAAAACAACCCCACCCCTTCAGAACCTGCAAAATGTATTATCATCAACACAAGGTTACAATACACTTGCAATGCAAGTTTAACATCGACAACAGAAGACTCTAGTAGTAAGTCGCAGTACCAATAATACACCTTTTTCGCATAATCTCTCTTCACAACCCTAAAAATACTTATAACATGTGCTTCACTTTAGGGCTACTCCCAAAGATAAACCGTATTAGGGTTTTACCATTCTTTGAGAAAATAGAAACCCTAAAATTTTTTGTAGAGTGTATAGTACTCAAGTATCTTAGTTGCCACATGTCTTCACCTGTCATTGAATCTTCCTAACATAGCTCTTACGTGTCATAGGAATCCGTCATAACTATTTTAGCCATGATCTCCTTACACACAATTCAAGGCATTGACACATCAACATTATTTGCAAGAAATACATTTTACAAAACAAATAATAAGAATAGGAATTATACAAGGTTGAGACACCTTATTCCTAACACTTTCTCCCTTGATTGTCTACTTTGATCATCTCCCATTTGGTCAATATGCACTTGAATAGTTTACATTCTCCCTCTTTGACAAAAATGCCAAAGACAAATGCTCAAAACTTGACATGTTGATATATCCAAATATAAGATTTTAAAAGATCTTCAATTTTCTCACTCTGTCACCTTGCTTATGACTAATTTGAAATTCCAACTCTGTGATTACTTTAGGTAGTTTCCTAAAGTAAAATCTACTACATCAATTTGAATGAAATGAATGTCAACTTGTTTGATTAAGGGTACTCCCTCTATCTTTTACACAACTTTTGATAGGGTTATCACCCCTAATTTACCTCTTAGATACTTATAAGCATCCTTAGGTAATGTTTTGGTGAGGATATTAGCAATTTTCTCCTTGTGTTAATATATTTCACCTTCACCTCTTTGTCTTGAACCAACTCCCTTACATAATGATAGTTTATTGCAATGTGCTTTGTCTTTGTATGCATTATAGGTTTCTTTGATATATTTATAGCACTTGTATTATCACAATTAAGTGTTACTAGTTTAGTGATCTCTTTCTTCATTTTCTTAAGAAACTATTTGATCCATACAATGTTTATGCAATTAATAGTAACAACAACATACTCTACTTTAGTAGTAGATTGGAAAGTACAATTGTGCTTCTTGCTTATCCATGTAACAAGTCCTCTGCCTAAGAAAAATGCTCCTCCACTGGTGCTTTTCCTACCATCAATATTTCCAGCCCAATCAACATCAGTTTAGGCTTTTAGTTCAAACTTTTCATTCTTCTTATAGTATAAACCATACTCTTCAATTCCTTTCAAGTATCTCATTATTCTTTTTGTAGCCATCAAATGATTCTCTCTAGGGTTAGCAGAGAATCTAGCAACTATTCTTGTAGCTAGTGTAATATTAGGCTTCTTATGTACTACATATTGCAATTTTCCAATCATGGATTTGTATGATGTTTGATTGACATTAGCTGAATCATCATTCTTTGATAGCTTGAGTGTTGTTAACATGGGTGTACTTACTAGTTTTGAATCCTCAAGTCCAAATGTCTTCAATATCTCCTTGACGTATTTTGACTTAGTGATATATACAACATACTTCATTTGATAGACTTTTAATCCCAAAAATAATTTGATTTCACCAAACATTGAAATTTCAAACTCCTACTTCATCTAATTTGCAAAATCTTTACACAAAGCATCTTGTCCTCTAAATATGATACATCAACAAATATTTTAGATAATAGTATACCTTTTTATTTATTTTTCTTCATGTATAAATTGTTGTTATCATACGTCCTTTCAAATCTAATTTTAACAAGATAGGTACGAAGTCTCTCATACCATGCTCTTAGTGCTTGTTTCAATCCATATAGGGCTTTCTGTACTATACATACCATATTTTTATTGTTTTTATCCACAAATCCTTTTGGCTGTTCTATGTAGACCTCTTCTTATAATATGCCATTCAAAAATCTGGACTTAACATCCATCTAATAAACTTTAAAATCTTTGTATGCAACATAATCAAGCATAATTCTTACTCCTTTCATTCTTACAACATGGGAAAATGTTTCACCATAGTCAATTCCTTCTTCTTGTGCATATCCTTAGCAAACTAGTCTTGATTTTTTTCTTGTCACTTCACCATTCTCATATAGCTTTCTCTTGAATACCCATTTAGTGTCAATCACATTCTTGTCTTCTAGTCTAGGAACTAGGCTCCAAGTCTTGTTCTTTTCTATCTATTGAATTTCCTCTTCCATAGCCTTTTACCAATCTTCATCTTCCAATGCATCTTTGACTACCTTAGGTTCTTTCATGCTTAACAAACATGATTCACTTCTCAACTTATTTCTTGTCATTAGCCTTGCATCTTTGTCTCCAATGATTTGATCTATGGGATGGCATCTTTTGACATATTTGGATAGTCTTGGCTTAGTTCTTGTGGTTGCATTTTGTCTCTTAGCTTCAATATCATTATGTGCATCTCTGTCAAGTGTTTCAACATCTCTTTCATGTGTGCTAATCTCAGAGTCAAACTGTGCATTCTCCTCATTTTGCAACTTAGCATCTGAATGCAACTCGGCATTCCAAAGATGTGAATTAGTAGTTTTTGATGATTGTTGGCTTGTTGTATAATTTGTAGCATCTTCTTTAGTAACCATTCCTTCATAATACTTTACAAATGTCTTGTAATCTTTTGGTTCTTCTATAGATCTATCTTCATGTGCTTCTATAAACTCATCAAAATTCACATTTTCACTTTCTACAATTTTGTTAGTGTTAGTAATTAAACACTTATAAGCTTTACTTCTTGTGGAGTAACTAAGGAATATACCTTCTTCACTCTTTGCATCAATCTTTCCACTCCTAACATCTTTATGAATATAAAATTTGCTTCCAAATACCTTAAAATATTTCACAATAGGTGGATGACCATACCATAATTTAAAAAGTGTGAATGAGTTCCTTTCTTTACTTGTATAGGGTTCAAGGTGTATACTGCAATACTTATAGCTTCTCTCAGTATTTTAGAGCAACATTTTTCTCCATCATGAGTGTTCTAGCATAGTCGATTATAGACCTTTTTTTTTCAGCAATTCCATTTTGGGGGGTTGGGGTCCTAGGTGCTGATGTCTATCTCTTAATTTGTCTATCATTATAGAACATCTCAAAATCATGTGAAGTGAATTCACCTCCTTCATCTGATCTCAAACATTTCAAGCTTTTACCTATTTCTATTTCAACTTTTCCACATAACATTTAAACATTTGAAAAGCATCTAATTTTTCTTTTAGAAACATGACTATCATCATTCTAGAGTAATCATCAACAAGTGGCATTATATAATTGTCTCCTTTGTAGCTTTGCACTTCAATAGATCCACAGAAGTTAGTATGAACAATTTCAAGTATTTCCTTAGAGGTATAAGCTTTACTTTTAAAACTTGACTTTGTCATCTTGCCTAGCTAACATTGTTTGCACATTATATTTTATGGTTTCTTCAACTTAGGGAAATCTCTAACTATTTTCATGTTGCTGATACTAATTAGATGATCAAAGTTAACATTATATAATTTCTTATGCCAAATCCATATGTCATCAAATTTTGCAATAAGACAAGTAGCATCTTCTATATCCATATAGAATAGATTACTCCTAGTTTGATCAACTTTTCCAATAAAGTTTCCATTTGTATCATATATCTTGGCTGATTTCTTTTCAAACTCAAATTTGCACTCCAAATTATTCAATCCTTCAACATAGTAAGCATTATAACATGAAATATTTTCTATGAGTTTGATGGACCCTTTTTCTTTTATCAAACATGGTGCATCATTACCAAATGTTACACTATTTCCACAATAACAAGTTAAGGTAATGAACTTACTTTTATCTCCAATCATGTGATGTGAACATCCACTGTCAATGATCCATTTGTCATTCTTGTTCACATAAGTTATAGGTGCAGTGTCCTCATCCTCATTTGATTTATCCTTCATTGCAACATATACAACTTCATCATCATTCTCATTAGTAAATTAGCATGACTTCTTGTCTTTATCTCTATAATCTCTTCCATCATCTTCTCTCCTATTTTTTTGCTTGTTCCCTTCTTTTAAGTTCTTCTTCTATGTACATCTTTCTCCAATTTGGCCAACTTCATTGCAAATAAAATAAATGATAGGTAGCCTACTTTGAATTTACATTTTTCTTTGTGGAATCTTCTAGCTAGAAATGTTTCCAACTATTCAATGTATTCCTCATCTGTACAACTATTATTGGATGTATAATTTATCTTTTTTTTCTTCTTATTTCACTTCACCTCCTTACAATCCTTTAGTAACAAATTGACTTTGAAAGCTAATTCAATACTCTAGTCTGTAGTTGTCAAAATTAGATAACTCAAAAGCAGTGAGTTTTCCTACCAAACCTTCAAGGGTTAGATCATTTCCTAGCATACATCTTAACTCTTGGATTACAGACACTCTAATGGCATACATATGAAACAATGTTCTCAAGACTCTTAGCATAGTATCATCATCTGTTTTACTAGTGGCGCCTTTTATTGCACTAACTTATTTTTATTCTAGCAACATATTGAGCAATGTTTTCACCTTCTTCCATTCTCATGTCATGAAACTTACCTCTGAGGCTCTCTGACTTGGCTCTTTGAACATTTGTGTCTCCTCCATAGATGGTGTCTAGGGCATCCCACATCTTCTTTACCCTTTTAAGGTCTCAAAGTCAGCATAGCTTAGGGCAAATGCAATCTCCAACATAGCCTAATTGTGCTCCTTCTTTTTCTTCAAATCTTCAGCAATTAGGGCTCCTACTAGATCAAGATTGTGCATAATCTCCAAGTCCTCCAAGGTGTAGCTTCATCAAACTTTTCCATGCAAAAAAATTATCTCTATTTTTTTGGTACATCTCTATTTAACATCTCAATCTTTATGCTTATAGTACCATTAAGCTAATCCTCTTAAGTAACTACTCTCTGATACCAATTGTTGGAATTCTATAGAATAACTGAGAGGGGGGGTGGGTGAATTATGTACAAATAAAACTTTATTTTAATTCAATAAACCCATATAACATTCTTAAGCATGCATACATTCATTGTGTGTTAACCAAAACTAATATGTTACTATAACATTAACATGCAAAAGTATAAAGCATAAAACACAACATATCCATCAGTACGCTCGACACAATGATTTAATGTGGAAACCCAATTTGGAAAAGACTACCAGTAACATGCTACTCATTTTCCATTCTTCTGAAGTGATACCCTATTAAATGTTACAACACACACTATTAAATGTGACCCTATTGAGGGATTTCAATCACCCTATTAAAAGTGAGCTTTGTTAGAGAACTTTATGCCATTCACTTGGAATGACACCTTATTAAAGGATTTCCCAATGACTTTTAAGTCAACCTTTCTTCAAAGGATTTACCCTAATCTGATACAATTGTTATAAAGTAATAGTAGAGCTTTGATCTGATACAACTTCCAACCTTACTTGCAAATTATAGATCACTATTCAATCCTCAACTTTTCTTGGCTTCCAATAGTATCCATCAAAGGTATGTGAGTTACCTTTCTAGAAAATCAAGAAATAATTCATTTCAATAAATACAAATCAATTTATATTGATAAAAAACAAGCTACATCTAAGTTATCATTAGTGTCACTTTGCCACTAAATAAAATCTATATTTTTTAAATGAAATTGAATGAAACAACCTAAACTTGCTAGATATTTATATTACTATTCTATCCTTGAAAGAATTTTTTCATTATCATTTGGAAAAAATGTTATCTTGATCAAAAGACTCATACTTCTTTGAAAATGTTGATTTTCATATAAAACACTTCTCAAAGGAGTTGAAAAAATACACTTCAACTAAATGTTCAAAAAAAATTATAAAATACTTTTAGAAACTAGATAGAAAATGATAAAAATCTCTAGTTTACATCATCAACAAATTCTTTATAGTTGTGTAGCAATATGTATTTGAAAGTAAAATTTTTGTTAAAAATATCTACTTTAGTGTCAAACATGGCCAAAAAGTGGGAACCATTGCCATGGCCTTACCTCCCCCTTTGACATCAATGGAAAAGGTGTCAAAATTGTATACAAAAACTGCATAGCCTACTACTAATGAACTTGACATTCTAGAAAAACAATCTACATATACAAGTTTTAGATTATCCATTTTTGTCTTCCATTTCTCCTTCACTGTATCAGAGATATTCATTAGTGTGTACAATGCATAAGATGCCACTTCAACTATGTTGAAGTTAGTATAAGAAAAATCATCATAGGAAGTCTTTGTTCTAAGATATTCCTCTATTTGATTCTGCAAAATGTTCATCTTTAGTGACAAGATTTCTCTAAGGTTAGAGAAACTTCTTTTTGAATTCTCTTTGTGAAACTCCATGCCTTTGATCACACCATGGATCTTCTCCACTTCTATTCATCAATCTTCAATGCTGGTCTTTGGGAGCTTTAATTTTGTAGTGACTATTTCAAGATCACTCAACTTAACCTTTATTTGACTCTCAAAGTTTGTCAAGTACTTGTATGATAGCATGCACTATCCATACAACTTCTTTCCTTCATCATTGTGTTTCTTTAGTTCCTTGATGCTTAAATCAAGTGCCTTTAAATCATTTCTCACATTTGTGCACACTTTCTCAAATAGTATCACATCATGCTTTTTCTATGCTTGTGTTGAAGCTATCTTAGCTAAAGTTGTGAATTCCACATCAAAGGTCTTCATCAGTTCCTTGGCCTTTGCTTAAAACTTTGGATTCACTATAGTTGTGGTAACTATTATCTCCATTCTGTCCAAGACTTATGTTAGAATATTCTCCAAAGAATTTACTGATTTCTTCTTCTAAAACAATTTGATCAATGATCTTATCAATCCCTTCTAATCATCATCGTCAGTAGTTGGCATTGCATAAATAAATTATCCAAGGTCTAGATGTATAAATAAAATTTTTCATAGCTTAGTGAACCCATAAAAAATTTATACTCATGCATGCATCCACTAGATTATGCAATCAAAAAAACTTGTAGGTTACTATCGAATCAACTTGCAAGAATGTAAAGCATGAAACATAGCAAATTCATCAACACACTTGACATAATGGTTTACATAGAAACCTAGTCTGGGAAAAACTACCAATAATAGGCTAGTCTTTTCACTCTTCTAAAGTGATACCCTATGAAAGGCCACCCCTATTAAGGTTACAATACACACTATTAAATGTGATGTTGTTAAAGGATCTCAATCACCCTATTAGAAGTGAGCCTTTTTAGACGACTTTAGACCATTCACTTGGAATTTCACCTAGTTAAGGGATTTAAAAATGACTATTAGGTCAACCTTAATCCAAAGGATTTAGCCTAGACTGATGTAATTGTTAGAGTTTAATAGCAAGGGTTTGATTTGATACAACTTACAACTTCTCTTGCAGATTATAGATCCCTATTTAGTCCTCAATTCTACTTGGACTTTATACTCTATAGCTTTGATAGCTTGTTCACCCTTCAAACATTCATCTCCTTAAGCCTTCTTTCTTAACATGCCATTACAGACTCTTTTCTTAGGTCACTTGATGAAGTAAAACCCTTGACTCCTTGTCTCCCTTAGGTTCTCGCACATGAGAACCTTGCTTCATGACCAACCATTCCTATAAATAAGAAATTAAGATATTTTTCTACTTATTCTCCATCATCCAATTTAGGGTTTAGATGGATTAGGTAGGATACAATGTATCTATCCCATATCCCATATACCTTATAGAAACTTTTCCTAGAATATATTTTAAATTCAAATAAAAATAGTTTGCCTCAAATACTGTGCCACCAGCTCTTCAACCTTCTCTTCCACCTGCTTCACAAAATTAAAGAAAACAAACTTATTAGATCTAATTCATTGAATATTTGATCTTTTAAATAATGTAGCAACTCGGCATTATCAACCTACAAGAACAAAATAAGAAAACCCATTATCAACCTACAAGAACAAAATAAGAAAACCCAAGTTAGATAAGCCTATTCACGTGGGGTTCACCAAAATATAGGACCTAGAAAATGGGTTAATGTCTAAGATACTATGAGAAAATCACAAACTCAATAATCATGTGCTAACACTCTTTAGTCTACCATAAAAGCTAAATGAATCAAAAGAAAACAAAATAAATTCCAAACTCTGTCTTTCACTTGTAGCTCCCATGTCCTTCTTTCTTCTCCATGTGATGTAACTCCAAATTGCCTATAGTGCATACAATGTTGAAGAAAAAGTACATGATATGGATAATGCTATGAGAATACTTGAAGTTGTGATTTTAGTGTGAAAGATGAAGAAAAAGACTCAAAAACTAGGGACTCAAGAATTAGGGATCGAAAATAAGAGAAAGAGTGTTCATTTTATAATCAATACATAAAGTGAGAGCATTAGATTTGTCACCTTGGATATGGGATGTGGCAAGAGATAACTTTGAAAATCCATGATGCATATGCCACAAAATGCCAAGTGTAGGATTCAATGACACTTAGAAGTCAAATAAAGCTAAATGTGGAAGGGAATCTACGACATGTCATATGACACCTCAAGTCCACTTAAAGCCAAGAATCTATGACGAATGAAGCCAAATATGGACATGCATAAAAGAATAAGAATCTTGGATTATGACATATCTTAGCCATGTTTCAATGGAGAATTCACAAGGTGTCACACCCATGTGTCATGATGATGTCAATATTCTATGGAATATTTTAATTAAAAATCCTTTATTCAACAAAATAGAAATTAGTTAAAATGTAATTAATGGAGGAAAATGTAACTTAGGAAATTAAGAATTTCCATGGTTAATAAATGATAAATCAATTAATTAATAAAATTAATTAATTGATAGAGGATGAAAATTAGGAAGAATAATTAGTAAGAATGATAGGATTAAATTATGGGTTTTTTAATCCCATAGAAAGAATTAGTAAATGATTGGCCAATTTGACTAATAAGTGCAATAGTATCCTTTGATGAAGTATGATGATAATGTAAATCAACTAGGATGATGATGGATAGACCAAAGCCATGGTCAAATTGATTAATCAAAATTGATAACATGCTAAGGACACATGACATGAATTAAAGATACATAACATTTAACTAGTATCGTAAATGCTAAAAGATGGAGATTAGTTGGTAAGGTTGATCATAATAATATCGACAAACATAGTCAATATTATTAAAGTGGTTTGATGATTTCATGATCTGACACTAAGAGCCTTGACAATGTCAAAGATTAGATGACATGAATGATAGTTTGACCTAGCACTAAGAGCCATGATAGTACTTAAGGCTAGATTGATAAGATTTGATAGATTGATAGGTTTCCAAGGCATTGAAAGCCATAACAATAGCTGGGAATAGATAAATGATGATAGATTTGAGATGTTTGACATGCTTTGTGATGATTTAAACTAATGCCAAGTGATTTCAAGTTGATTTGGGGTGATTTTGAGTTGATATGAAATGGTTTTGATTTGATTTGAAATAGTTTTGAAATGACATGCATTTGATGTGAAAGAGGATATGAATGATGATAGACACTGTTGAGATATGATCAAGTTGGCCAAAATATTAGAATTAGTAAAATGAGAAAATTGGATTAATTAGTATAAGGAAGTGATGAAACTGTAGATGTGGACCATTTTTGAGCATCTACATTTTGCCCCTCTTTGATACAATGTGATTTAGAGCGTTGTATCAAAGAATGCTAATGAAAAAGCCATAAAAGCATACCCCAGCAATGTGGTATATATTTATGCCCCCTCAATAAATCTACCAACATAGGCATATTATAGGTCAATTTCATTGAAAATGAGTAAAAAAAACCATAGGAACTAACAGATCAAAAATTGGAGCTAAAATGTGAAAGTTATGGCCTCCAGAGTGCAAAATGGCATCGTGACCAACATAGAAAAGAACTCATGCACATCCATCTAGGAAAGAACACACTATAAAACGGCTTGAAGATTATTTTTAAAGTCATTTTCACCTTCAATTTTGGAATAAAAGAGCTTTGGAGCAAGGAGAAAGGATTGGCTACCCAGGGAACAACATCATGGTGAATAAGTGTGGACCTTCTGATGGCAGGTAGACATTGGACCTCTGGCAAGTACATTGAGGCCATCTTTGTAATTTTTATGCTTTTTCATTCTTTTTATTACTTTTCCATGATTTTCCATGCTTTTTCTTTCATTTTATGCACCTAGAAGTCTATTGGGATTAAACAGGGTCAAACAAGGGTCAAGCGAGGGTCCTGGGGCTAGGATAGGGCAGCCAAACACCCCAACTACACTCAAAACACATCCAAGTGCACCATGGAAACACTTGGAATCCCCAAATGTGCCCTAGGGGCACTTGGTATGACCAAGTGTGCCATGGGTGGAGTTGGGTGCCCCAACTATACCCTAGGATGCTCCAAGAGTAAGAATGAGGTCTAGATGGTCCCGAATCAGCTATCATAACTTTGGGTGGACTATCATAACCCTAGGAGGATATTATAAATATGTTAAAATTCAGTCAAAGGTGGTCTAAGTGTCCACATTTGGTCAAACTCAGGTAAATCTAACAAAGAACAGTGCAAAGTGCTCGAGAGGGTTCAAATGAACTCAGAATGACCCAAAACTTGGAGGAAATATTCAAAAATCTAGGAAGAGTTGAAAAAATATTTTAACTAAGGTTAGGAAGATTAGAAAAAATTCAAACCTAGTCAAACTTAGCTCAAATGGAGAAAAAAGGCTGACAGATGGATAGGGGTAGGGTCAAAATGATGCAAATGAGTTGAAAATGACCCAAAACTTGAAAAACATGTTCAAAAACCTTGAAAGAGTTCAAAACATAAGTTAACTTAGTAAAAAATTCTTAGGAAAAGTCAAAACTATGGTTAACTAGATGCAATACCATGGGAGGTTGACATAGGTTATATGAATATGTAGGAGTATTTTCCCCTATTGTGGACAAAGTGACACAGGCCATAGAGCCTTGCACTATAGCATTAGATAATAGCTAGTGAGAGGGGGAATTTGTCCAAGTTGGGATTAAATCATGTTACATTCATGCTAGAGGTGAGAGGGAATAGGGCTCTATTGACAGTTTTGATAGAGAGATGGCACTCGGAGATGAATTCCTTCCATTTATCGATAGGGAAGGCGATTGTGACTTTAGAGGATGTATGGTGCATCCTTAGGATCCCCATTCATGGAGAGTTAGTAGTGTACGACCTAGCTAGAGGATGAGCAACACTACAACACCTATTTGGATGTGGAGATGCAGAGTTAGGGATTCGAGATTATGAGATCGAGTGGGACCTATTGGTGGCATGCCATGAGTGGTTAATAGTTGTGATATGCTAGGTGATTAGAAAATTATTTATTTCTGATAGGTGGGGACATGGATTCCCTATCAGATGGGGCCAAGTACTAGAGCAGATGATCATGGAGGGAACTATGTTCACTTGGGGCCCATGCATGTTGGCAATGTTATATTATTATCTGCATCAGGTAGCATATAGAGGTGAACTATCATTTATCACTAGTGACACATTATTATAGATCTGAGCCTATGAGTATATTATAGTATTTAGGGCTCTTGTAGAGTGAGATTTGGTGGATTATATGCCATATGCATACAACTATAGAGGTTTACTAGCCTAAGGACCATTAGGATATGTAAGGTACTTTTGGCATTAGATAGACACTATGACACAATTTATCTAGAGACCTTACAAAGATTTCCCTAGATGGGATGATGATGATATTCACTTACCACTCTACAGGTAGGAGCACTATCTTATAGGGTGCATAGTGATTATGCATATAGTGATTAAGATGAACCTATTAGAGTAGGTACAAAGATAGTTTGGGGAGAGACATGATGTACTGATAGGGATAGCACTATTTGCTTTGTCTAGAGTAGAGACCCAAGAGTGGGGATCACCTATCAAGACATAGGTAGTATATGCAGAACTAGTGAAGTTACAACTAAGGAGATGGGGGGCACGAGTAGATGTAGTGGATGCAAGCACAATGCTAGAATATGACAAATCATTTATGTAGCATCACCCTTTGCCTTTGATAGATCCATTAATACCAGTACCATGAGTGAGGTCTCAGGAAGAGCTAGATGAGGAGGATGATGAGGACAAGGATGGGGAAGATGATTAGGCTAATGAGGAGGAGGATGATGTGGGATAAGGTGGGGGTGATGATGAGGATGCTGAGGGGGAGAAGGGAGAGGATTAGGAGGATATTGAGGGAGAGGATGAGGGAGATGAGGAGGAGGGTGGATATAGTGGGGGTGGGGATAGTCTAGGAGTTAGTGACATGGGAGAGGATGAGGATGACTATTGGAAGGCTAGGGGTGATGAATCTATGATGGATGTGGAGGGGGATCTCATGGACTATGTCGATAGGGCACTAGTACCAGTACAGGTAAGACCTAGTTAGTTAGATCTGGTGGAGGTGATTAGAGGTCCATGGAGTCAGTTGGATCAAGTTGTGGTAGAGAGGGATGTTGTGATTGAAGAGAGGGATGTAGTTGCAGTACAGAGAGATTGAGCTATGGTTAAGAGATATGTCATGGTGCACAAGGCAGAGATGGCAGTATAGGAGTCTCAAGAGTTCATCAACAGCATTAGAGATGCAAACTTCCATTAAATGGAAATGATGATGAACAAGGCACACATGGAAGCATAGTACTGGTGGGATTAGTATGAGAGAGTGGTGCCACCATGGTAGAGAGTAGAGAGGTTTTGTGCATCAAGATCTCACTCCCATAGGACATAGAGGACATAGAGTAGTGCAAGGGTGATGGGGCCTATGAGGTTGCCATAGAGAGAAGAGGGATCATCCTCAAGGTCAGACAAGGGCCATGAGGCTAGGGACAACACGAGATGACACTAACAGACTCATGTATAGAGGGGCCTCTCTATGTTTCTTTTTGGTTTCTATATGCTTTTTCATGGTTCACACCTATGGGTAATTAGAAATTATGTAAACCATGGTCATGTACTCTGATACTTTTGTGAGACATTTATGAGATGTACTTGTGTTATGATGAATACATGAGATGGATTATGCATATGCTTTAGATGTTTTATATGGATGTATTTATGCTTTTTTATGTGGACTTACATATGATGACATCATGAATTGATTTATCACATGTTATGCATAGGAAATGCCTTTTTTTTTTTTCTGCCACATGTTTTTCTCATGAATGAATACTTAATGTAATGTAAAGGATATGGAATGGATGTAAGTAAAATGTAAAATGATGTGGAATGCATACTTATGAAATGTAAAATAATATGAAATGAATGCAAATGAAATGTAAAACGAACACCAATGACATGTAAAATGAATGAAAATGAACTGCAATGATGTATTGTTGTGGATCATTTCGGATTTTTGACATATGAAAGAATGCAGGACAACAATATTTTTGATGTATCTGAGTACAAGACCAAGGTAGTAAATGAAGAAGACACAAAAGGTGAAAGAGATAAGATGAGGAACTCTTATTATGATGAGTAGAATTTTTCTTTTAGTGCTCTATATGTCAAATGGAGCTTTATCTTCATGTGGCCAAAGGAATTCAATGCATCATGGCATAAAGGGCTGGAGTACAAAATGCAAACCTTCTACATAAACAAGCATGATCTAGATAGAAAATGACCTTGTCCTTCCTAAGGTATATATACATTCCCTAGACTCTTAAAGGTACATTGTAATAGAAAAAAAATAAAAGATCACCATGAACCATCTTGGCCACTCTCATGGATCAATTTATATCATCGAGTGGCATAGGAACATGATCAAAGAAAAAAAAACCAAAAAAGTAAATCGCTCACTAAATAGTGTGAGCCAATAGCTATTCTTGTCAATTATTAAATATTTTTTAGTGTTTGAGGTCTTCAGATGGTAGTTGACAGGTTGATCATGTGATGGTTGATTCAGTTAATAGGTTCATAGTGACATGTTTGATTGATTCTTGGTTCACATTGCTTAGATATGTGATTGTCATTGAAGTTTAGTGCTTTGAGTTTCAATCTACAAAGTGCAAGTGTGTACGCAAAATGGGTGGTCATCCACACTGAATATTTACAAGGTTTATTGTAGATTTTTGGTGGGTTTTGTGATTTTTAGGTGTTTTGAGGATATTTGATGTTTTTCATGTGACTCATTTTTTAGGACATTTTGCAATTTTTAGGGTTTATTTTCAGGACATTTTATGGTTTTTAGTGACTTTTTCAGGACATTTTATGATTTTTAATGATTTTTTTAGGACATTTTATGATTTTTACTAATTTTTTTAGGACATTTTATTATTTTTAGTAATTTTTTAGGATTGTAAAAGCATATACAAGTGTTAGCTCCAATTTGTTATGCAATTAGTCCAATAGATAAATAATGCTTAGGGATATGCCCCCAGTTCAAATGCAAACCCATGCACCATGTAGGTAATATGCCCCCAAACAAGACACAAATTATGTACAAAGGCCAATGATAGAGTATGTATAGACTAGTGATGCATTAGGTAGGATAACAGAGGATATTTACTAGTTCATGAGTCATAGTCATGGAGCCAAGTATGCCTTGCAATATGATGTATATGATTAGGGAATGACAAAAAGAGGGGGAAAAGCCTAGATCAAATCCTGATAGATGGAGGAGCAAGAATTGATTACACATGGCACCTATTTTCTAGGATTTCACCATGGTACTTGCCCAAAGTGCCTATTTGATAGGTTTTCACTCTTGGATGGAATTTTTCTCCTAACTCGAATTTTCATGCCAAGATGCTTGTTTGCTAGGTTTTCATCAACGCATCCATTTTTCCATGACTTTTTCCACATTTTTATTTTCTTTATTCATGAGTTTTTTCTTTTTTTTTAATATATATTTTTAGTACTTTTTGGCATTTTTAAAAATATTTTTTCAAGACTTATAATAGAATCAAGTGTAATACTTGTGAAGATGCATGTTGTTAATAGACATGGGCAATGGTTCACCCTCTAGAGTCACATGCTAATATACTCTGGACCCAAATGATGTAGTAACTACATAAGGTCCTTCCCAATTTGGCTCAAATTTGCCTTATTTTTCTCTATGATGTTAAGTCTTGTAGTTCATCTTTAGGACTAGATCACCGACCTCAAAATGATGACCTCAAAATTTCTTGTTATATCTCCATTTGAATTGGATTTGGTAAGCTTGCAAATGTGTCAAGGCAGCTCATCTCTTTTCATCAAGCATTTCTAGCTCATGGATTCTAGATATTCAATAGTTTTCATCATCGAAAACATCTTGTATGGACACTCTTAATGATAGAATTTTAACTTCAATGGGAAGTATGGCCTCAACACTATAGACAAGAGAGTATGGTGTTGTGCCAGTAGGAGCATGCACACTTGTTCGATATACCCAAAGAGCTAGATTTAGTTGTAGGTGTCAGTCTCAACTAGAATCATTGACACTCTTTTGGAGAATCTTAAAAATGGTCTTATTAGATGCTTTTTCTTGGCCACTTCCCTGTGAGTGGTAAATGCTAGAATATCGATTGTATATGTTGTATTTCTCATCGAGCTTGTCTACATCTTTGTTTTGAAATGAACTACCATGATTTGTAATAATAGCCAAGGGTACTCCATACCGACATATGATGTAGTTTAGGGTGAACCTTGAAATCCACTTTCCAATGGTAAAGGTCAGAGGGATAGCTTCAACCCATTTGGTAAAATATTTTGCTGTTGTGATAATGAACTTATGGCCATTAGAGGATGGAGGAGAAATAGCTCCAATAAGATAAAATACCCATTGTGAAAAGGGTCATTGAGATATGACTGGCTGCAATTCTTGTGCTAGTGCATGAATCAAATTGCTATGGATTTGGCACTTATGACATGTTTTGGGAAAATCATGGGCATCTTGTTTCATGGTTGGCCAATAATATCCAGCCCTAAGAAGTTTCTTGGCTAGACTCAAACCATTGAAATGACCTCCACATATACCTTCGTGAACATTCTGTAAGGCAGTTTTAGCCTCTTGTGAGTCAAGGCATCTGAGAAGGGTTTGGTCAAAGGATCTCTTGTACAAGGTGTCACCGATGATGACATATCTAGTGGCTTGATGGATAAGGGCTCAATGGTCATTTTTGGATAAGTTGGGTTGTAGGATTTGGGCATTTAGGTAATTGTAAATTTCCTAATACCAGGGAGAATTAGGGCCAACAAGTTTGCACACAAACTTAAATTGAGGGAGCTTGAATGCTAGAATCAAAAGTTTCTCAATAAGGAATTCACAATGTTCCACATTTTGAGGCATATCAATCATAGAAGTGATGATAGCCATAGCATCAACTTTCTTGTTGTGTATTCTTAGTAGATGATGAAAAGAGATAGTGACAAATTTAGACTTAAGGAAGTCTACCATCTACTTGTAAGGCATTAGTTTATCATCTTTGGTTTCATAATCATCATTGACTTGGTGGATGACCAACTGGGAATCACCAAAGACTTGTAAATGTTGAATGTTCCATTGGATAGCTATCTTGAGTCCTGTGATCAGTGCTTCATACTATACTATGTTGTTTGTGTAGTGAAATGCTATCCTATATGACTTCGGGATTATGTCTCCTTGAGGAGTTGTAAACATAATTCCAGCTCCTAAACCATTTCATGTATGTGATTCATCAAAGTAAAGTTTCCATTCGTTAGCTACATCCTTGCTAAATATGGCTTCATCTGGAAATTCTATCGACATGGGATGATCATTTGACATAGGTGCTTTTGCTAACTAATCTACTATTACTTGCCCTTTTATTTCCTTTATATCTACATATTCTATGTCAAATTCACTAAGGATCATGACCCATTTGGCTAAGAATCTGGTGAGAGTAGCCTTGCTTAGGAGATATGTCAGTGGGTCAATCTTAGAGATAAGAATTATTTTTTGGCAGAGCATGTAATGTCTTAGCTTTTGGGCTGCAAAGACAACACCAAGGTAAGCTTGGTCAATGAGTGAAAAATTGAGTTCATAATCCATAAGTGTTCTACTGATGTAATATATGGATCACTCTCTTCCTTGTTCATCATTTTGTGCTAAGAGAGTTGCTAATGTTGTATTTGTCGTAGATATGTATAGAATGAATAGTTTTCCTAGAATAGGAGTCATTAAAACTAGTGTATGTACAAGATCATCCTTGAGCTATTGGAAAGATTCTTGGCACTGCTTGTTCCATTGAAAGGATACTCCCTTATGTAAGAGGCATTGGAAAAAGTGACACTTACCTTCCAGGTGTGCAATAAATCTATGGACAGATTGTAATCTTCCTTGTAGTCCTCTTAAGGTTTTTAGCTTTTTTGGAGGAGGCATGTCAAGTATTGCTTTTACTTTCTCAAGATCCACCTCAATGCCTCATTGAGAAACAATGTATCCTAGGAGCTTTCTAGAAACAACCCTTAATACACATCTTTTGGATTTAGACAAAGCTTATAGCTTTCCATTCTATTAAATATCTGATCTAGGATTCCAAAATGATATTTTCTTTTATAGGATTTGCAAAGTAAGTCATCAACATAGTCTTCCATGAGGATGTGCATGAAATCATGGAAGATTATAGTCATTTCTCTTTGATATGTTGTCCCAACATTTTTCAGACCAAATGGCATGACATTCCTGTAGTATGTTCCCCAAGGGCATGTAAAAGCTATTTTGTGTTGATCTCTAGGGGCTATTCTTATATGATCATAGTCAGAAAAGCCATCTATTAGTGATAAAATCACATACCTAGTTGTCATGTCAACAATGATATCTATATTTGGTAAAAGAAAATCATCCTTAGGACATGCCTTGTTAAGATCACAAAAATCAGTGCATATCTAGATGCCCCCAAAGTGTTTACTTACTGATACTAGATTAGATATCCATTTTGCATAATCAATGCATCTTATGAAACTGGCACCCAATAATTTCTTCAATTTAGCTTTGACAAGGAGGGCGACTTGAGGATGCATTTCTCACAACTTTTGTTTTACTGGTTTCATTCCAAGTTTTAGTGGTAAGTGATGAAGGACTAGTTCATGATTTAATCCTAGCATGTCTACATAAGACCAAGCAAATTTGATCTACCTCTCTAGAATGAATCTAGAAAATTCATCCCTTTCCTTTGGTGATAATGAGGCTGCAAAGTGTATGACCTTGGGGTCATAAGGAGTTCCCAGATTAATCTCTTTTGTCATTTCCAATAGTAATGTTGATCTTTCCTTCAATGGGGGTGTGTCTAATCTTCCATCCTCAAGCACCTCAAAGAGGTTTTCACCTTTAAATACATCCTTTATTTCTACTTTTTCATGGTCTAATGGCACCTTTCAATTTTCACCAAGAGACCTACTATTGTCTTTTATGTTATTTTCTCAATTTTGCTACTAGAAGATGGAGTTGACTCCTCAAAATATGCCATGACATTTAGATGAATGAAAAATCTAGATTTGTGATTTCCTTTTAGTAAAACTTCACAGAGCTCAAAGAATTTTGTGATGGCATCATCATTTTCAAACTAGTCAAACCTTGGTGGTCCTTGTTGGTCCCAATCAATAAGTTCAAGGAAAACTAGGGAAATGCCATCATCAGTGCTGAATAAGCTTTGGTCAAAGGCATATATATGGATATCTACTTCAGTGATATCATCATGATCATGTTCAAAAGTAGGAGGGCTTGGATCCAAGAATGTTTCAAACCAAGGGGAAGAACTGGTTTGAGTGATAGGTGGATTTACATGTTTATCTTCTATAGGTAGGCTATTTAGGGTAGAAAACATATGATCAAGACTGAGGAAGGTGTCAGGATCATCAACATTAGATACAGATTGGGTGGGTTTGGGTTGGGTGTTCTTAGATGCCTTGTTATCATTTGAACCATTCACATCCTTAGATGATCATGACTCAATATTAAGAAGACCCAAAAAAAAATGGTTTAAATCCAAGTCCCAACCTTTGAGGTCATCTTGATGTAGTGAAAGGTTGAACAATACCTTGCTTTTGAGGTCCCAGGCCACTACATCCATCATATCCCTTTTTCGCATGATTGTGAATCAAAGTCCATACCTGTCAGGGGATATATGAGCAGGTTCTTGTTCTGCTTTAGTTTTTTCCATCCATGTAGAGGTATTTTCATGGACATGTTCTTCATGTAGTCGGCATCCACTAGTGAAAGCCACAAAAGGTTTCTTTTGAAGTGCAAATTCAGGTTTGTTTTGTATAAGCTAAGGTTTACCATATGACTTGGGAGATAGAGGAAGTTTCCCAATGTGAAAGGCTTGTGACATCTAGTACCCACCACAACCTTTGTCTTGGATTTTGAGCTTTCCTTTAGATGTGGGTGTGAGTGTGGAAGGGTCAACATACTTGGAGGACTCAAGTGGGTTTGTTGCATGGTTTGTCAAGACCTAGTATGTAGTGGTTCCTCTAATATTTGCACAGAATTAGAAGGGATCTAGATCACTAGGAATGGTGACCTCTACATTATCATAGGATAATTTTGAGCACTGGTGGTATGTAGAAGGCACTGCTTTCATAGCATGGATCCATGGGTGGCCTAGTATCATGTTGCACTTCATTTGTATATCTAGGACCTAGAATAAAGTGTTCTTAGTAGTTGAACCAACTCTAATAGGTAAGATGATGACCCTAGTAGAGAAGTGTTCACCATCATCATAGGATTTTATTATGATCCTTTGAGAGGAATCTACATAATTTTAAGAATAACCCAAACCTTTGACTACTTTAAGTGTATAGATATTCAGCCCTGCTCCACTCTATCAGACACATCTAACTTTAACATTGTGGACAAAGACTTCAAGGTGAAGAGGATCACTATGGTTGGGTCTATCTTTAGGAATATCCTAAGGGGAAAAGGTGATATGTTCTGATGTAGATAGGTTCCCAACCATGGCTTGGAACTGGGAAACATCGATGTTATCTGGGACTACTGACTCTTTAAGGGCTCGATCCAAGATCTTCTAATTTTGGGGAATGCACCTAGTAGGTCCAAGATGGATATTTTCATAGGGGTCTTGCTAAAAATTTTAACAAGGCTATAATTAGATGAAGTGGGAGTAGCAGTTCTACTAGGGGGTGCAAGTCTAGTAGAAGTGGTAGGTCTAGATGGGGCTCCAAGTAGGGTGATCTTGGTATGGTGTGTAGCAATAGTGCAATGAGGATCTTCAGCCTTCAATGTGAATGTGAATATGTGGTAATTAGACTCATTAAAGAAATTAATAGTGTAGTCATATCCAATGTGCATGTAATTCACATTACCTTGTGAGTTTGAATTTTTACGGGAGGGTTTCTCTTTGTCATGATTACCCAAAGGATCTTTCAAAATAGTGTGATTAGAATTGGATGCTAACATTGATGGATCAACTATTATTATAACATCATCAATGAGGTCTTGTATTGCATGCTTTAGTTGGAAAAATGATGAGGTCTTATGTCCTTTTGTGTGGTGGTAATCACAGAATGTTTTGTCATCACACCAATCTGCTCATCTTTGATTGGAGGTAATTGTAGGAAGTTATTATTGAGTAACTATTGTAGTGTAATCTCAAGAGGTATGCCCTATGGTGTGAATTTCATGTCTTTGGTTCTAGGATGTCTTCAAGGTTTGTCTTGTGTGGAAGTCTCAATTTTCTATTGTGGAGCTAATGTTTGATTAGGAGTTTGTGAATTTGTAGGGTTTGTACCTTTCAAAGTTAGTTGAGGTTGTGCTATGCTAATCATACGGGCATCCAGAATGCCATCATTGGTCACATTCTTGTTTTTGGAGAAAATTGTTGCCTTGTCTTTAGACAAGTTGGTGTTTGTGCTTTCCTTGTTTATCTTGAGGATTCCCTTACGAATAAGAGCATCTTCAATACTAGACCCTCTTTTTCATCAATTTAGAAATGGTGCTTGGACTCTTGATTTTGAGTTCATACATTAAGTCTGGGACTAATTTTTCAATGCATAGGTTAACTTGTTGTTCTTTAGGGATGTCTAGTGAGAATTGACTGACTAAGCTTCTCCAGCATAGTAAGAATGCGATGAATGGTTTTCTTGTCTTCTATTTAGTTGACCACAAATCAAAAAGTGTTACCTCATTTTTAATGTTAAATTAAAAGTGGGAGATAAACTTGTCTACTAGCTCTGACCAAGATTTTATAGTACCAGGAAGTTTGGAGTACAATTCAAGTGTAGGCCAACCTAGAGAACAAGGGAACAATCTCATAAGGTAAGTGAACATATCACTGAGTTTAGTACAAGAGGCATATAATTCTTGAATGTGATCAATTTCAAACATTAGAGCCTCAAAGTGTTTTGGGAGTGGAGGCATATACATACTTTTGTCAAATGGATTAGGATGCAGGTCCCTTTCTGTATATAGAGCCTATTTCTTTTGGACTTCTAATGCCTTGACTTGTTTGGAAAGCTATTTGAATTGTTATAATAGCTCTTCATTAGGGTTTTGCATGATAGCTTTCCCTTTAAGTCTTTTGCGCCTATGAGTAGACTATTTGCTATGGTGGGAGCTATGTCTACTCAATTCAGACATTTCTATGTCTAATGAGTCTAGTGATGTGTCACTAGGTGGTGGAGGTATGTTGGCACCTCAAAGACAAAAGGGTCCCTATTGTGACCCATGTTGGGGTACTTTTTGTGGTATCAATTGCGATTGATGTACCATATGTTGTTTTAGTGCCACTTTCTATGGTTGTTGTTGGGATACTTTTGTTGGTTGTATGTGAGACCATGTATGGAATTGTTGTTGTAGAGGTATCTATTGAGGTTGTTAGGGCATGTGCTATTGTTGTAAAAAATGTTGTTGGAATGCAATTTTTTGCTCAAGTCGCTTGAGTTTCTCTTGTTGTTTAACAAACATGGCTTGTTGTTGTTGGATTTTTTATTGAAACTTTCATTGATAAATTGTGTGTAAGTCAAGTGAGTTTATGTTGGATTGTATGTTAGGGATGTTGGATCCTTGCACCACTTGAGGTTGTATGTTAGCGATGTTGGATCCTTGTAGCACTTGATGTTATTGTTGTTGTGGTTGATGTTTCTATTGATATGTTGAATGCATGTTGGAAAAATTAGGTCCTTGGACTACTATAGGTTTATGTTGTCGGGGTAGCTGGTTATGTCCTTGCAAATTGACCACCATGTTGGTATTGTTACTTTGGCACCTTTGTGTGTTAGAGGTTTCTCCTTGGGACACCATATTGACTTGACAATTAGGTGCATTCGTTTTCAGAATAGGTGTAATGTCAATAAGAATTTTCCTTTGTGAATCAACAGGGATTGTTGTAGTTGATTTTTCACATAGTGTACTCATGGGAGGCTCCATAACATTTGATGTCATAAGACTTGGTAGAGTTAGGAGCAAAGGTGCACTTTGTTGATTTGTCTCCAAAGAAGGTATGTCTGGCATCCCTAGAGCACAAGTCACTTTAGGATCATCTTGTTGTTGCATCATGTGACTAAAATCAAGTCTCAATATCCTCTTAGGATATTTAAGGAGAGTCATGTTTATGTTTATTGGTTACAGTTCATCAAACAAGGGGTTAATGTTGATTTGTTCAAATGTACTTTGAAGGATTTCAATTGTTGTTTCTTGATGGGACCTTATAGGTGCCATTATTGTATTTTAAAACTCTAAAGCTTGTTTGCCCTTATCTAAATCCAAATTGATCATGGGTTGTATGTTTTCAATTGTTGTGTTGGTTTGATGTTTGGACTTAGGTCCCTTCACATTTGGGTTGATTTTGACAATTTCTTAGGCTGCCAAAAGTTTGAAGTTCTTGTGAAAGTTTTTGTCTTGACATACCCTAGCCATTTCTTCATCAGTGATGCCATAGTTAATGTTAGATTCATCACTTAGGTGTACAATACAATTGAAGGTACGGGTGTTGAGTTTTCTGAATTCAAAGGAGTGTGTTTATTCATCCTTAGGTATGGTTGGTACACTTCCTCCTCCTAGTGGTATTGGCACAAATATAGGTTCAAATTTTGGACTCCATTCAACCATCCCATGTGTAGGGGAAGTGTTTGAAGGAAACATCATAGTAGGCACATTTTTTAAGGTTTGTTGTGTCATAGCTTGATTATGGTTCTCTTTTGGATACATGTTTAAGGGGTTTGCAAGCAACGGTTGTGATGCCTCGATTTTGTCTTTGTTAAAGATTTGTTGGGTTTTCTTTCTCTTCTTTTGTCTTAGACAAGGTTTTCATTGTCTTGGTGCCTAAGAAAACAAAGGTTGATAGAGTTCTTTAGGTATCTGAGCTAATTGTGTCCTAGTAAGTGTTGGCATGATACTTAAGAATGCAGATGCAATGGCAGAAAACTTAAATGGACTTTCTACCCCCCAATTGTATAGCTAAACTACAAACTATGCTCAAACAATACATGGTGAACCCTTCATGCACTTGGAGCCCTAAAGGTAAGAAGTTGGTAAGTAGGAGGTATGTAGTGGGTAAACAAAGGTGTTAGGGTGCCTAAAATATAAAATGTAAATGTTTTAAGTGATTTAGAGTGTTTTGCAAGGTTTAGGGATCCAATATAAGGTGTAGATGTGCAGATTAGGGTTTTGGAACCTAGAATGAAGTCCCTAATTACCAAGTGCACTCTAAAACTACCAACTATGCACTTGAAGTGTGTAGTTGGTAAAATAGGGGTGTAGTTGGTAAATCAGGTCAAAAATTGATAATTAAGATGTGGGTATGCAAGATATGAGTATTTTTTAGAATTTTAAGTGTTTATGGATGTTATGTAATGTGAGAAAATGCTAAATGAACTAGGTTTTTGATATGCAATGTAAATTTTATAGGGATGCTATGCAAATGCAAATGGAAAGTGTTATTTTGAAAGTATGCAAAATGAAGTTTATGGTATGCAAAATGAAGGTTAGGGTTATTCTTTAGACTTGGCAAGGATTCTAAAGGTTGATGTATGCAAGCTGGATTGTGCAAAGGAATCGTGTTCTAGGGTTGATAATGATTTTTAGGCTATGAAAAATGAGGATAAGTGATCAAGAAGACAAGATGGTTGGTGGACAATTTGATAAGGTTTGGTAGTTAAAATAATGCCAAGGTTTTGAATGATGCAAGATGAGAGCGATATAACACTAGGGTGATTCAAAATGACATTTAGGGACACTAGGAATATGATTATTCTAATTATAAAGGTATATATAAGGTTTCTTGAACTTAGGTGAAATATTTTAAAGGTATTAGCCTAGCAGTGTAATGTTATGACAACAAAATTTTGATCTTGACCGAAAAAAGACAAAAAGTGATAAGATCAAAATGAAAAAGTCAAATCTACCTTGACATAGATATCATTTTACTAAAGAAAATGATAAAATGACCATTTTCAAGATCCATTATCCATTGACATAATGTAATAGTCTAGGGTCCATATTTTTGTTCAAATTTTTGACTAAATTCAAAGGTTTTGGGGGTTCAAAATGATGTTTTGGGGACATGAAATGGTGGTTATGCTGATTTTATATGCACTATGAAAAATTACTAAGGTGAAAAATAAGATTTTGTTTGCAAGATGTGGTTTTGGGTCAAATTTCGAATGAAGATGTACAAAGGCTTCTAAATGCAGTTTTAGGGTCCCAAAATGCAATTTGGAGGCCCAGAATGATCATGTAGGTGCCCAAGTACACCTTAATAGTGCCCAAGTACACCTTGATAGTTTCAAGTGTTCACCAATAGTAAATAATAATCTATGGTGTAGTTGGGGCTAGTTTGGGTGCAGTTGGTAGTTTCTAGGTGTAGTTGGGAAGCTAGGTTAAAGGTTTGTTGATTCTGAGTAGTGTGGTTGCCAAATTGATATGCTAGAAATCTAAGATGCTAGGGTTGAGGTTAGAATGGATTAGGAGGTGAAGAACATGGGTTATTACCTAAGGAATTATGTCTTAAATAAATGAAATGAAGACTAGGAGATGCAGAATGCAAATCAGGGCATGCTGGGATATGGGGACTTATCCAAGTACCTAAGGACACTATTGAAGCCACAAAATGTTATTTGGAATCCCAAAATGGGTCCTTAGACCACCAAGTGAACTTATATAGTACCAAATTCACTTGTGGTGTAGTTGGGGCCAATTTGGGCATAGTTGGTAGTTTTAGGGCACAATTGGTAAATTGCATTGAAACTAAGGCAATTCTAAGTGCTATGTTTTCCAGATTGATGTCATAGTGATCTAAATAATAGGTGACAATGTTAAGAAAAAAATGGACATTCAAAAGGATTCTTATGATAATTATAATGATGGTTAAAGTGGGAAAGATGAGGGTTTGGCATGCAAAGGTGCAAACCGGGAGATGCAAAGTGTTGATTTTGAGGTTGAAATGCAAAATTTAAGCGAGGCAAACTAACCCCTAATGAATGCAATATGAAAGTTGAGGGATACCAAATGAGGAATAAAAGATGTTATATGAAGGTTAGGTAATGCAAGTATGAGGCCTAAATTATGGTGAATGCAAGTGGTTCTATGCAAGGATGAAACCTATGTTATGCCAAGCAAGTTTAGGATCACAAATGGCCATGTTTTTCAAGTCTTGAATGTATTTGAGAAAAGTTTGCAAATATTTGACAAAGGTCATACTATTTTGAAAATGTGTAATGTTTCAAGAGAAGGTTCAAGGTGTAAATTTGAATTTTGGCTATTATCTTGATTAATGTTTCAAACACATGCAAGACACATTAAGACAAGAATAGTTGTTGTTAAAAGTGAACAAAGACACAATAACCTAGGCTTTAAGACTATATCCACTAAATTCCTACTTGAACCAAAGTTTAGCCATGATTATCTAGAGTAGAAAACCTAGGATCTTGGCACCACAGGCTCCCCCTTATAGCACACTCACTTCTTGGGGCTACCAAGATTTGCTTCCCAAGGGGCATGAATTTCCAAGGGATTGTTGCTTCTACTAAGGACTGCAAGAATGTAGGATGTCCTCACGGCCATGGGTGGCCCCTTGAACCAATCGATAGAAAGGATTTTTGCCACTAAAACATGGTTTTTAGTCAGGGCATTCCATTTGGAAAGTAAATGATAAACTTTTACAGAAGGTCTCCTAGCCTTGAAAACCAAGGTTTGATGCACCACAAGGGTACTGGAGGAGAGCTATCAGGCATGAATACTGCTAACACAACTTTCATCATAATCAAATTTTATATAGAAGCTATAACATTAACCTAGCTTTTGGACCATTGTCCCCTGGCATACCCAATATTGAGAATCTTGGTAAAGGTAGGCCTCCTATAGAAGTTACACATATTTCTCTTACACCCAAGATCCATGAATTGCAAGGGGAGAGGATACATCCAATGTAACCCCTAGGGATTAAACACTATAGAAACACCAGGAAAAAAAAAGTAAAAGTACATTTTAAGCACCAAAAAAAGTGTTATTTAATCTAAGAAATCCACACACATGGTTTTGATAGACATACAAGGTCTTCGACAACATCTTGCAAACAAGCATTAGCAGTTTGTTATGATCATGTCTTCATCCAATGATCACCACATGCTATAAACAAACCATCAATAACACAAAATCATCTAACCTATGTCCTAGAGAGTGATAGAAACCTTAGATGTAGATTTTGTGTTGTGTGTGTTTTTTGTTAACTAGGTGTGCTTTGACAGAGTAGGCTGCACCCTAGAAGGCCAAAATGGCTCAGAATGCCCCCAAGTGCACTCAAAAAGTGATAACTACACCCATGGGTAGTTGGTAGTTTTTGGGCATAGTTGGGAGGTTAGTGACAAGTTGTGAGGAAATGGTGCTTGAATAAGACCTAGAAACTAAAGATTTTGATACCTATACTACCAAGTGCACCTAGATAGTGCAAAGTGTACCCATGGCATAGTTGGGGCCTAGAAGGGCATAGTTGGAAAGTTATAGGTATATTTGGTAAGTTAGGATTAGCAGACAGGGGTTATGGTGCCTCCTAGGCCCTTAAAATTGCTCCTAGGGGTCCCAAGTGCACCTTGATAGAGAAGAGTGCACCTTACGACAGAAAGCTAAAAAAATCCATGAAATAAGAGCATAAAAGCTTGTTATTGGACCCCCTAATTAATCTAGGTGTGATGTCGAAGTGTAGATAGTCTTTATACCCTTCCAAGTGAGCTCCTTCCTTGCACCTACAAGCACAAAACAAGAAAACCCAAGTTAGATAAGCATGTTCACGTTGAGTTCACTAAACTGTAGGACCTATAAAATGGGCTAATGTCTAACATAATAAGAGAAAATCAAAAACTCAATAATCATATGCTAACACCCTCTAGTCTACCATGAAAGCCAAATGAATCAAAAGAAAGCAAAATAAATTCAAAACTCCCTCTTTCAGTTGTAGCTCCCATGTCCTTTTTTCTTCTCTATGTGATGTAGCTCCAAATTTCCTACAGTGCACACAATGTTAAAGAAAAAGTATATGATATGGATAATGCTATGAGAATACTTGAAGTTGTTATTTTAGTGTGAGAGATGAAGCAAAAGACTCAAAAAATAGGGACTGGAACTCAAGAATTAGGGACTAGAATAGAGAGAAAGAGTGTTCATTGTATAATCAACACATAAAATTAGAGCATTAGATTTGTCACCTTGGATATGCGATGTTGCAAGAATTTCCTTTGAGAATCCATGATGCATATGTCACAAAATGCCAAGAATAGGATTCTATGATGCTTGGAATTCAAACAAGGCTAAATGTGAAAGAGAATCTATGATGCGTCATATGACACCTCAAGACCACTTAAAGCCAAGAATCTATGACGAATGAAGCCAAATATGAAAATGCATAAGGGAATAAGAATATTGGATTATGACATATCTTAGCCATGTTTCAATGGAGAATTCACAAGGTGTCACACCCATGTGTCATGATGATGTCAATATTATATGGAATATTTGAATTAAAAATCCTTTATTCCACAAAATAGACATTAGTGAAAATTGAATTAATGGAGGAAAATGTGACTTAGGAAATTAAGAATTTCCATGGTTAATGAATGATAAATAAATTAATTGATTGAGGATGACAATTAGGAAGAATAATTAGTAAGAATGATAGGATTAAATTATGGGTTATTTAATCCCATAGAGAAAATTAGTAAATGATTAGCCAGTTTGACTGATAAGTGCAACGATATTCTTTGATGAAGTATGATGATAATGGAAATCAACTATGATGATGATGGATAGACCAAAGCCATGGTCAAATTGATATTTCCAAATTGATAACATGGAAAGGACACATGAAATGAATTAAAGATACATAACATTTAATTGATATCATAAATGCTACAAGATTGAGATTGATTTATAAGGTTTATCATAATAATATTGATGGACACAGTCAATATTATTAAAGTGGTTTGATGATTTCATGATCCAACACTGAGAGCCTTGACAATGTCAAATATTAGATGACATGAATGATAGTTTGACCTAGCATTGAGAGTCATGATAGTACTAAGGCCATATTGATAAGTTTCCAAGGCTAGGAAAGCCATAAAAATACCTAGGAATGGACAAATGATGATAGATTTGACATGTTTGACATGCTTTATGATGATCTAGACTGATTTTGAGTGATTCCAAGTTGATTTGGGGTGATTTTTAGTTGATATGAAATGGTTTTGATTTGATTTGAAAGAGTTTTGAAATGACATGCATTTGATGTGAAAGAGGATATGAATGATGATTGACATTGTTGAGATATGATCAAGTTGGCCAAAAGATTAGAATTAGTAGAATGGGAAAATAGGATGAATTAGTATGAGGAAGTTATGATACTATAGATGTGAACCATTTTTGAGCATCTACAGATATACACTAGAATGAACTTTTACTCAACTCCAACTAGTTTCCTGCTCGGCTTGTACTAACTTTTCTCGGCACCTACTATGCACTAAGTCAAGCTTGGCAAAAAAAATTTTGTGTAACTTGTTATTCAAAAATTTCTAAGTGTGACCAGCCTTTGCAACCTTAAGTAGATTATCAATGCATCATATAATCACTGTATTAATTGACCCTTTCACTTCATTACATAATCATAACTCAACCTTTCCTATAGGTGCTATTGTTACATCTTTTGATGAAATCCTCTTAATTAATTAAATAACTAATAGTATTTGAATGTTATATGCAGTTGTCTTACCTATAGTGTTTGCTCCTAGTTTGTATTTTTTTTATCATTGTCAAACTCTTTGAGGCTAGTTTTATGCTTGATTATTAGTAATATTTCTTTGAGGTTATCAAATATTGTTTGACATTTACTTGATTATATGATGAGATTACTTGGTAATCTATATTTCATGTATGCATGATGATTAATTGATGATGATTAGTTAGATGCATTATCATGTGATTGCTTATGGATACTTACCCCATACTGCATGTGTATGGTGTGCATGTATTTTTTTTTCTTTATCTATGACGTTTCTAATGTGGTTAAGGAAGGGAGTTGTAGTCACCTACTAGTTGAGATCTATAAAATGCACCACTTATTGCCCTTGTTTGTTTAGCTTAGAATATTGTGTTTGTACATATGTGGATTTTACGTAGATTTCAAGTACTAGATATCAAATTCTTTGAATTTCTAGGATGAGCATACCCTATTGCATTATCTCAATGGTAAGAGACAGGAGATAAATTCTTAAGTCCAAATCCTAAACCTTTAAGACATTTTTCCTAGAAATTAGGACAAGTATATGAGTTGTTTACCTTCTGAATGTGTCATATGACATTAATTCATGATTATAACCCTTTAGTTTGATCTTGTATGTGTTTTTCTATGATGGGTTTTCCTATTTTATTTTATGAGTCCTTGGTGATCTTTCTATTAATTAAGTCAAATTAAATGATTTAGTTTAATGGGAAATTATTATGATATTTTAATATTTAATTAAATTTAATTAATTAGGTAATTAATTAAATAAAAAGAATAAAATTTGAGGATAAAAGTTATAATTTTAAATTTAGAATGTGATAATATTTACATAATTTAATAATAATATATTTAGAATTAATTTTTAAATAAAGGCTAAATCTATTATTATTTAAGTTAATAAATATTTTATCAATTAAACATTTTGAAAATAAATTAGGAAGTGAAAATGATATTAATTTATTAAAAGTTTCAAAATTGCATTATGCGTGCATGAGATTAAAATTTAATAAATTAATTCAAAAGAGAAGTCAAGTGAAAGATAAATAAAACTATTTTATAATTAAATAAATGTGCATGGAACAGATCAAGAAAAGATAAAGGAACGATTAAGAGAAGTTAATAAAGAGTTGAAGTCTAGTGAGCAAGGAGTCCTCTTGGGTGAATGCACAATTAGTGCCCCAATTTTAGGAAAGAACTCCTTATCACCAATTGAGGGTTTATTTTTGAAGGACCATGAATTTTGGAAGAGAAAAAGAATTTCGGAAGAGAGCAGGTTTTGAGAGGAAAAATTTATCTCAGAATCTTCTTGGGTGTAGTGATTAGGATCAAAGTTCAGGTAGACGCTTATGATTATTTGCTTAGTTTATTATGCTCTTTCTTTTCCTATCTTCATCATGATATTCAAAAAGTTATCTGAATAATTCTTGTGATGAATGTTTCATATTATGAATTTCTAGTATGTTTGTTAAAACCTTCTATACATGGAGAGGTTTAAATGATCAATATAATCCTTCTTTCAATAGATTTAAAAATTGAAAATTGAATGGGGAAGTTTTTTGTATCAAACTCAAAAATTTTATTTGAAAATTTGAGTGGTTGGTTGTATTTCCTCTATCAGATTAAGACTAGAATCTTTTATAAAAAATATCTATTACAAATTTTTTTTTTAAAGTGGGGGAGTTCTGGGTTGATTTATTTATAATAAAACATATATATATATATATATATATATATATATATATATATATATATATATATATATATATATATATATATATATATATATATGATCAAGAGGTAGGCCATCAATTCCCACCTCCCACCATGGCAGAGACTGCCACGTATAGTAAGTATTGTTGTCATCGTAGACCTTGCCACGTATAGCAATTGCTATCACGACAGTGGGATGCCATGGATAACACCTTTTTAAGGGTTGCATTTCTTGCTTAAAAATAATAATTTATTGATTTTATTATTATAAATTTATTATATTTTAAATTATATTTATTTAATTTAAATTAATAAACTTTATTGATATTTAATAATTTATTAAATAGTTAATAAATTACAATATAGTAATTATTTAATAATTATTATTAATTAATCTTATTTAATTTTAATTTAATTAATGTATTTGATAATGGAAATTACTTAAACAGTGGTGTAGATTTATTTAATTATTAAAAAAATTGATTTTTTTATTAAAATTACAAATTATATTAGTTTTAAGAAAATCAATGGAATTATTTTAATAATTTAAATATATAAATAATTATCCTTTAGTTAATTTTAGAAAATTAATTTAAAATATAATAGGAAAATTCTATATTATAATTGAATAAATGAATGCGTTGACTTGTAGGGTACACTGGGAATCTTTTACTTGAAACGTACTTGAAATGAAAATTGAAACCTTACATGTAACTAACCATTAAGTTTTCAAAATTAAACCAAACTATGAATCCTACACTTTGTTCATCTGTATATTGTTTATGTTTTGGGTTTGGGTTGACTAAAGTGTAGACCAATTTTAGGATGTCTACCAGAGGCTTGGAGGTTTTGTGAATGTGGTGTTATGTTGATCTGATCTTGATCTTTTTTAACTCAACCATGGTAATGTGTTGGTATTCTCTATGATGAGTGTGATTATAATGTTGTTTACTAGTTTTCATTGTCATTGTGGGATACCAAGATAAGTGTTATGATATATTTGACTTAACCATTTTGAGTCTTTGATTAGTATTATTGGGATACTTTTTGATTGCTCGATGAGAGCTAATGGGTATTGTGATTTATCTTTTCATTCTTTTCAATAGTTTTATAGGGCTAAGGTGATTTTACTATCATTCATTGATTTTTGATTTCATGAGCTTAGGATAGGTTATCTATATGTAATGTCTAGAAGTGGCTTGCAATGGAGGTCGAGGCCCTAAGTGGCTACCAGGGTAACCCATTGTAAGTTGTTTAATAAGTGAAAGAACTACACTAAATGAGAGTAAAATAAACCTAATAAGAGTCTTTGTATGTTCTAGCCCATGCCTCGGGTGCTAGTACAAACTAGGATGGGAGTAGAGAGAATGCTTGGTTGTGACCTTGCATTTTTAGTATGAGAGGATACTAGTGCCACATATGGATCACTAGGGGGCTGGGGTCCTAAGAGACTACCAAGGTAAGTTCTCTAGCATTAATTTGTGTGATGACACTTGCCCACTTACATAGTAAATTTCCTATGTTTCTGTGTGTGCCTTTGGGTTTAGATGTCAATTTATCTTGGAACTTTAGAGTTGGATTATTTCTAGGAATTCCTGGACTTAGAAAGTACTTTTGATATTTGGATTTTTATCTTGTTTGGGACTTAAGACTATATCCTTAGGACAATGGGAGCTGGCCTTTTTGGGTTACCACACGGTTGGGTGGTAGTGCTTTTTACTCTTACCATTAAGATCTGCTTGTTCATATCATGGCTGGAGTTTTCCTGTCTGCATTCCTCTCATTCTATCTTTGTATCATTATGATGTATTTTTATATATTTTATGATAGATGGTTTCATTTATTGTATTGCACTTTGAATCATAAATCTGAGGAGGATAATGTAATTCTCTTTTTATAAATGAATATTCTTTTAGCCTTTCATACCCTTGAGCATTCTAAATTTTATTGTCAAGTGGCATTTGAAACAAATGTATATTATTTAAATGGACTTTAGACTCTTAATTATTCTTTCATATGGATGTGGTATTTGTTAGACTTAGTTTTTAATTAATTTTAAATTTGATTCAACATCTTGGGATCCTTAAGGAATGTAACCTATTATGTATGCTTATTGATGATTGTATGTTATTGCTTCCACTATTTTATGATTGATGTGTATGTTAGTTTTTCTTGTTTATTTAAAAAAAAAATGTTTTACAATCTTTAAGTTAATTCTTTTGGATTCCTTGGTGAGGTGTTACATCTAATATTAGAGCCTGAATTTCTACATTGGGAGCTTTGGGTATATCAGAATGCTACTAGTTGTTAACTAGTGGAACAAAAAAGTTGAAACTTAAAACTATTATGTATATCTATATCAAACTGAAACTTGAAAGTAGTTGAATTGAAACAAAACTTAAAATTTTAGTTTTATATTCCAAACTTGAGCTTTTATACTTTAAAACTAAATTATAGATAAAACTTAAATGAGGAAAAACTAGAAATTAAACTTACTATTTTCAAAAGTGTGTCTTTTATCTATGCCTTATAGTAGTTTGTTTTGTGGTTGTTATAGAATCTTGTCTCTTAGATATTTTTGGAGGATGGTATCTGGGATGAGATCTTTAGTTAGAGGTCATAGTCTAGGTTGTGGTAGAGGTTATGGATGAGGAAGAAACATCAATGTACATGTGTCTATCCACAAAGACATTAATCAAAAAGAGGGTAGGGAGGAGCATGTTAGTGAGATTCAGGAAGAGAACCATAAAGAGTAGCAAACCAATTCAGAGGAAGTTAAATTGAAGAAAATGATGAAGACCATCATTGATCACCTACCTCCTCTTTAGGGTGTTGGTTAGGATGGGGCTCATCAGGTAGGACATGAGCATAGACTTAGGAATAGGAGCCCTATGAGTGATGGATAGAGATCTATTGTATCTACTCAGATGAAGGTCCTTCAGAGGTCCAATGTCAAGCCCTTTAACAGGCATGTTTTAGAATATGTAGCCAAGTAGTGGCTTATTGCTCTTGACATGTTTTTTGCTATTTAGGACTTTGACAGTAATGTCAAATCAAGGTTTTCTATTATCAACCTAGAAAATTTTGTAGCCACTTGGTGGACTATTGAAGAGAAGTAGCCAGACATAGACATAAATAGTGTCACATGGGAGATATTCTTGGAAAATTTTTGTGAGCAATTCCTACCAGAGGAATAGAAGTAGCATAGAATAGATGAGTTTCACAACCTAAGACAGTTCATTATGACCATAGTAGAGTATGAGCGCAAGTTCTATGAGCTCATGACCTTTTTGGGAATTAGTGATAATATAGCATAGTTGGCACAACATTTTTTCAAAATCTTGAAAAAATATCTAGTTGGGGGTGTTAAGGTATTTTAACCTAAAAGCCTCATAGATGTAGTACATTGAGCCATTCTTATAGAGCTGAGTGTCAACCAAGGACATGGGAGCTTTGTGGGAGCACCTACAACAATAGGACCCAAGGGTAACCACAACTTTGGTGGTAATAGGAAACCTCCTTCTAGAGGTCATCAATAGTAGGGAGGATCTTATCCTCCAAATCAAGGTGATGAGAGTGGTTATATCTCTAAGAACTATTGCAGCACACAATGCAATAAGCACAACTAGTATGACCAACCATCTCAAAGTATTCAACGTTATCCTAGTGGTGATAGTTTTTAATAGTCTAGTGCACCTAGAGTGTAGAGGAGTTTTGATAGAGAATGTTTCTCATGTAGGCAACATAGACACAAATCATCTTGTTGCCCTCAAGGGAAATAACAATTCTTAGGCTAGAGACCTACAACTTTAGAACCTATGGTTGGGGACATGGGTAGATCCCAGAGAGTGTTCTTAGTGGAGTCATATCCTCCTCTAGGGGGAGAGGGTTCGAGAGGACCCGCACAGTGAGTTCTTTAGTTTTACCTTTCTTATAGGCTTCCATGAGTAAGTCTATGTCTAGGGGGGTGGATGTAGTGCTTGCCCCTAGTTTGCATTTTTTTAATCATTGGCTAACTCTATTAGGCTAGTTTTATGCTTGATTATTAGTAGTATTATTTTGATGTTATCAAATATTGTTTTAAATTTAGTTAATTATATGATGAGATTACTTGGTACTCTATATTTCATATATGCGTGATGATTATTAAGTGATTTTAGTAATTGATGATGATTAGTTAGATGGATTATCATGTGATTTCTTATGGATACTTACCCCATACTGCATGTCTATGGTTTGCATGTATGTTTTCTTTATGTATGATGTTTCTAATGTGGTTAAGGAAGGAAATCGTAGTCACTTGCTAGTCAGGATCTACATGATACACCACTTCCTACCATTGTCTATTTAGCTTAGAATATTGTGTTTGTACATCATTGATTTTAAGAAAATTGTAGGTACTAGGTACCAACTTTCCTAAATTGCCAGGATGAGCATACCCAATCGCATTATCTCAATGGTAAGAGAGGGGATATAAATTCTTAAGTCCAAATTCTAAACCTTTAAGCCATTTGTCCTAGAAAATTAGGACAAGTATCTGAGTTTTTTTACCTTCAAAATACATCGTATGATGTTAATTCGTGATTATAACCCTTTAGTTCGATCTTATATTTATCTTTCTATGATGGGTTTTCATATTCTATTTTATGAGTCCTTGGTGATTTTTCTATTAATTAAGTCAAATTAAATGATTTAATTTAATGGGAAACTATTATGATATTTTAATATTTAATTTAATTTAATTAATTAGAAAATTAATTAAATAAAAAGAATTAAATTTGAAGATAAAAGTTATAAGTTTAAATTTAGCACGTGATAATATTTATGTAATTTAATAATATATTTCGAGTTCAATTTTAAATAAATGCTAAATACTGTTATTATTTAAGTTAATAAATATTTTATCAATTAAAAATTTCAAAAATAAATTAGGAAGTGAAAAAGATATTAATTTATTAAAAGTTTCAAAATTGCATAATGCCTTATGACATTAACATTCAATAAATTAAGTGAAAAGACAAGTCAGGTGAAAATTAAATAAAGCTATTTTATAATTCAATAAACGTGCATGGAAAAGACAAAGAAAAAATTAAGAAAAGATAATAAAGAGTTGAAGTCTGGTGAACAAGGAGTCCTCTTGGGTGAATGCACAATTAGTGCCCCAATTTTAGGAGAGAACTCCTTATCACCAATTGAGGGTTCATTTTTGAAGGTCTGTAAATTTTTGAAGAGCAGAAGAATTTCAGAAGAGAGAAGGTTTTAAGAGGGGAACTTTCTCTCACAATCTTCTTGGGTGTAGCAATTAGCATCAGAGTCTAGGTAGATGCTTGTGATTATTTGCTTGGTTTTTTATGCTCTTTCTTTTCTTATCTTCATCATGACTGTCGAAAGGTTATTTGAATAATTCTTGTGATGAATGTTTCATATTATGAATTTCTAGTATGTTTGTTAAAATCTTCTATACATGGAGGGGTTTAAATGATCAATATAATCCTTCTTTCAATATATTTTAAAAATGGAAATTGAACAGGGAAGGGTTTTGTATTAAATTCAAAAATTCTATTTGAGAATTTGATCGATTGGTCATATTTCCTCTATTAGATTAAGAACAAAATCTTTTATAATATATATATAAGAAATTTTTTAAAAGGGGGGAGGATGATTCTTGGTTTATTTGTTTATAATAAAACATTTATTAAAAAAATATTTTAAAAAAATATTAAAAAATGGTTGGGAGGTGCGCCATCAATTCCCACCTCCTACCATGGCAAAGACGGCCACATGGGAGGCCCTCACTACATATAGTAGGTACTACTATCACAATAGATCCTATCGTAAACAATAGTAACTGCTATTATGGTAGTGGGTTGCCATGGACAACACCCTTTTTAAAGGTCACATTTTTTGTTTTAAAAAAAAAAACTAATTTATTGATTTTATTATTATAATTTTATTAAATTTTAAATTAAATTTATTTAATTTAAATTAATAAATTTTATTAATATTTAATAATTTATTAAATAGTTAATGAATTGAAATATAGTAATTATTTTATAATTATTATTAATTAATCTTACCTACTCTTAATTTAATTAATGTATTTGATAATGGAAATTTCTTAAATAGTGGTGTAGATTTATTTAACTATTAAAAATTATAATTTTTTTATTAAAATTATAAATTATATTAGTTTTAGAAAATCAATGGAATTATTTTAATAATTTAAATAAATAAATAATTATCATTTGGTTGTATTTAGAAAATTTGATTTAAAATATAATGGGGAAATTCTATATTTTAATTGAATAAATGAATGGTTTGACTGGTAGATTAAATTGGGAATCTTTTTCTTGAAACATACTTGGAACAAAAACTAAAACCTTACATTTAACTTATCATTAAGTTTTCAAAATCAAACCAAACTATGAAACCTATACTTTGTTTATCTGTATGTTGTCTATGTTTTGGGTTTGGGTTGACTAGAGTGTTGACCAATTTTAGGACATCTACCAGAGGCTTGGGGGTTTTGTGAATGTGGTGTTATGTTGATCTAATCTTGATCTTTTTTAACTCAACCATGGTAATGTGTTCGTGTGCTCTATGATGAGTGTGATTATAATGGTGTTTACTAGTTTTCATTATCATTGTGGGATAGTAAGATAAGTGCTATGATATATTTGACTTAACCATTTTGTGTCTTCGATCAGTATTATTTAGATGGTTTATGGTTGCTCACTGAGAACTAATGGGTATTGTGATTTATCTTTTGATGCTTTCTAGTCACTCATATAGGGCTGAGGTTGTTTTACTATGATTCTTTGATTTTTTATTTCATGAGCTTAGGGTAAGTTATATATATGTAATGCTAGGAAGTGGCTTGCAATGGAGGTCAGGGCCCTAAGTGGCTACTAGGGTAACCCATTGTAAGTTGTTTAATAAGTGAAAACACTACATTAAATGAGAGTATAATGAACCTAATAAGAGACTTTGTATTTTCTCACCCATGCCTCGAGTGCCAGTATAGACTAGGATGGGAGTAGAGAGAACGCTTGGTTGCGACCTTGAATCATTAGTATGCCTTGTTAGTACAAGAGGATACCAGTGCCGCATATGGATTATGAGGGGGTTAGGGTCCTGAGAGACTGCCAGAGTAACTCTAGCATTGATTCATCTGATGACACTTGCTTGCTTACATAGTAGATTTCCTACATGTCATTGTATGCCTTTGGGTTTAGATGTCAATTTATCTTGAAACCTTTAGGGTAGATTACTTCTAGGACTTCTTTGACTTAGAGAGTACTTTTGATATTTGGATTGTTATCATGTTTGAGATTTGATAATATCTTCTTAGTTTGGTGGGAGTGGACCTTTTTGGGTTACAACACGATCAGGTGGTAGTGCTTTTTACTCTTACCATTGAGATCTCTCTATTGATAACATGGCTAGAGTTTCCTTTTTTGCATTTCCTTTCATTGTATCTTTTTATCATTATGATGGATGTTTATATCTTTTATGATGGATGGTTTCATTTATTTTATTGTACTTTATATCATGGATCTGAGAAGGATAATGTAATTCTATTTTTATAAATGTATATTCTTTTAGCCTTTCAGACCCTGTAACATGTATAGTGGATGATTGAGCATTATGAATTTTATTGCGAAGTGGCACTTAGAAAAAATGTATATTATTTAAATGGACTTTGGACTTTTAATTATTTAATTATTATGTCATATGGATGTGGTATTTGTTAGACTTAGGTTTTAATTAATTTTAAATGTGATTCAATGTCTTGGGATCCTTAAGGAATGTAACATGTTATGTATGCTTATTGATGATTGTAAGTTATTGCTTCCACTATTTTATGATCCATGTGTATATTATTCTTTCTTATTTTAAAAATAAAAAAATGTTTGACAATCTTTGTAATCTTTAGGTTAATTCTTTTGGATCCCTTGGCAGGGTGTTACATTACCAACAAATAGAAGGTTTGACATCAATGACAAAATAATGATTGAAACACATAGTCTTCTTCAACAATCTCCCTCTTTCAATATTTCTTAAGAATGATCTTTTCAATCAAATCTCAACAATCTCCCTTTTTGGCATTGATGGCAAACCAAACTGATCGACGAAATCAACCAAATGGTTAACACCTTTGTTCAACCAAACTAACTAGGTTAAAATAGTAAGACAATACCAAAAGGAAAACTTGTATTGATATCTCTCCCTCTATCAACAACTTCCATCTTCTTATTAGGTTACAAAATTATTTCTTATAACTCCCTCTTACTATATCTCCCTCCGAGTAGGAAACTTAAGATGTCTTCCTCTTTCTTATATTCTTCTCTATCTCTCTAATAAGAAATCTCTTTATATCCTCTTGATATCTTCCTTCAATATTTATATTGACTTGATTTATCTCCTTATTGATTAATAAATTTATCCCTTTGTGATTATGCATACTGGCTTGCATAGTAGAATATCTCCCTCTTTGATAACAATGCCAAATACATATACCAAAAACTTGTCAATTTTAACATGCAAAGATAGGATTTTTTAGTTTCTTCAATTTCTCCCTTTGTCACATTGCTTGTGACTAATTTGAAGTTTCAGCTCTATGATTACTTTAGGTAGCTTCTAAAGTAAGATTCTCTACATCAATGTGTAACATATGAACATCATCTTGTTTGATGCAAGGCACTCCTCTTATTACATAGATAGCCTTTGATAGGGGTATCACTCCTAGTTTAACTCTTAGATACTTATGAGCATCCATAGGTAATTCATTTGTGAAGATTGCATCAATTTGTTCCTTTGTGTTAACGTACTCCATCTTCACCTCTTTATCTTGAGAAAACTCTCTCAAGTAATGATACTTGATTACAATGTCCTTAGTCTTTGTGTGCATCACGAGATTCTTTGATGTATTGATAGCACTTATATTATCACAATAAAGTATCACTAGTTCTGTTATTTCTTCCTTTGTTCCTATAAGTAGTTGTTTGATCCATATAATATTTGCACAATTAATAGTAGTGGCAATATATTCAGCTTTAGCAATAGATTGTGAAGTACAATTTTGTTTCTTACTAGTCTATGTAACTAGTCTCTTTCCTAAGAAAAATGCTCCTCCACTGGTGCTCTCTATGTCATTAATGTTTCTAGCCCAATTAGCATCAGTGTAGGCTCTCAATTCAAATTTTCCATTCTTGTAGTATAGACCAAACTCTTTTGCTCCTCTTAGATATATCATTATTCTCTTCATAGCCATTAAATGATTCTCCTTGGGATTAGTAGAGAATCTTGCAACTATCCCTATAGATAATGCAATATTAGGTTTTCTATATACTACATATTACAATTTTCCAATCATAGACTTGTACAATATTTGATTCACCTCAGCAAAGTCATCATTCTTTGACAATTTGTGTCCTATCACCATAGGTGTACTTACTGGTTTGGAATCCTCTATTCCGAACATTTTCAATATTTCCTTGACATACTTTGACTGAGTGATGTATATACCATACTTCATCTGATATACTTGCAAACCCACAAAAAAATTGATCTCTCCAAACATAGACATTTCAAATTCTTGCTTCATCTAATCTGCTAAATCCCTACATAAAGCATCTTGACCTCCAAATATGATATCATCAACGAATATTTCATATAAAAAAATATATTTACCTTTCTCCATCTTCATATATAGATTTTTTTTATCATCAGTCCTTTCAAATCCAATCTTCACAAGATAATTATGAAGTCTCTCATACCATGCTCATGGTGCTTGTTTCAAACCATATAGAGCTTTGTGTAGTTTATATACCATGTTCTTATTGTTAACATGAATAAAACCTTATGTTTTTTCTATGTAAAATTCTTCCTCTAATATGCCATTTAGAAATATAGGTTTAACATCCATCTGATAAACTTTGAAACCTTTGTATGTAGAATAAGCAAGTAGAGTTCTTACTCCTTCCAATCTAGCAAAAAGGGAAAATGTCTCTCCATGTTCAATTCCTTCCTCTTACACATATCCCTTGCAAACTAATCTTGTTTTGTTCCTTTTGACTTCACCATTTTCATCTACCTTGTTTCTAAATATCCACTTGGTACCAATCACACTTTTGTCTTCTAGTCTAGGAACTAGACTCCATGTTTTGTTCTTCTCTATCTACTCAATCTCTTCTTCCATGGATTTGTACCAGTCAACATCTTCTAATGCATCTTTTATTTTTTTGGGTTCCTTTATGCTCAGCAAACATGTTTCACTTCTAAATCTGTTTCTTGTCATTGGTCTAGCATCTTTATCTCCAATGATTTGAGTAGCAGGATAATGTCTTTTGGCATACTTAGACAATCTTGGTTCAGCTCTTATTTCTTCATTTTGTCTTTCAACTTTAAAATCACTATTATATCTTTGTCAAGTATCTCAACATGTCTTTCATGTGTACTAATCTCAAAATTAGAATGTGCATCCACTTCATTTTGTAACTTGGCATCTCAATATAGCTCAATTCCTAAATGCAACTCGGCATTCATAGGGTGTGACTCAACAGTCCTTATAACTTGTTAATTTGTAACTTGATTTATAGCTTCTTCTTCAATAGGCATGCCTTCATAACAATATACAAATGAATTATATTCTTCTAGTTCTTTCATAGGTTCAGCCTCATACACTTTTGTATATTCATCAAAATTCACATTTGCACTTTCCATAATTTTGTTAGTGTTAGTATTCAAACACTTATAAGCTTTACTTTTTGTGGAGTATCCTATAAATATACCTTCTCTTTTTGCATCAAGTTTTCCATTCCTAACATATTTAAGAATGTAACACTTACTTCCCAATACTTTAAAGTATTTTACATTGGGTGAGTATCAATACCATAATTCAAAAGGTGTTGAATGAGTACCTTTCTTGATTTGCATAGGTTCAAGGTATAAACAGTTTTACTTACAACTTCTCTCCTATATTTCAAAGTAGCATTCATTTCCATCATGAGTGTTCTAGCATAGTCCATTATAAATTTGTTCCTCCTTTTAGCTATTCCATTTTGTGGAGGAGTTCTAGGGGTAGATGTTTTTCTTTCAATTCCTCTGTCATTACAGAACATGTCAAATTCATTTGAATTAAATTCTCCTCCTTTGTCAGATCTTAAACACTTTAGACTTTTACCTGTTTGTCTTTTAACTCTTGCTAAGTACCACTTAAACATTTGGAAAGCATTAGATTTTTGTTTCAAAAATATAATTTTCATCATCCTAGAATAGTCATCAACAAATAATATTATGTACTTATCTCTCTTGTAGCTTTGCACATCAATTGGTTCACACAAGTCAATATGAACAATCTCTAGTATTCCTTTAGAGGTATAAGTTTTACTCTTAAAACTTGACTTTGTCATTTTGCCTAACTGACATTGTTTGCACATTACATTATCAAGCTTCTTCAACTAAGGCAAACCTCTAACTTTCTTCATATTACTAATGCCCACAAACTTATCAAAATTAACATGACACATCCTCTTGTGCCATAGCCATACATCATCAATTTTTAAAAGAAGACAAGTAGCATGCTCTATATCAATATAGAATAGATTACTTCTAGTTTTTTCACCCTTTCCAATCAATTTCCCATTTGTGTCATATATCTTAGAAATCTTGTTTTCAAAATCAATGTTACATCAAAAATTATTCAATTGTGACACACTCAAAAAATTATAGTTAAGTCCTTCAACATAGTAAGAATTGTCACATATAATCTTATTTGTGAGTTGATAGAACCTTTTCCTTTTATCAAACATGGTGTATCATTACCAAATCTAATACTATTTCCATCATAAAAATTTAGAGTAATGAACTTACTTTTGTCTCTAGTCATGTGATGTAAACATCCACTATTAATAATCCATCTATCATTCTTGTTTACACAAGTTACCAGTGTAGTTGCATCATCTTCATCAGATTTGTCCTTCATTGCAACATATACCACTTCATCATCATGTTCATCAGAATCATTATGTGTTTCCTCTTCAGCAATGTAGCAAGATTTCTTGCCTTTGTCTTTGTAATATTTGTTGTCTTCATCTCTTCTACTCTTGTACTTTTCAACAACTCTATAGTTCTTCTTTTTCGGACATTTAGTAGGAATATGACCAACATCATTACAATTGAAAAAAATGATGGGTAACTTACCTTTACCTTTGTGGAATCTTCTTGTCAGTAGTGCTTCAAGCTGTTCAACATCCTCTTCATCTATATTACTATCACTAGACACATACGTCTTCTTTTTCTTCTTCTTCTTCTCATTAGGTTCCTTTAATGAAAACTTAGCTTTGAAAGTAGATTTAATCTTTTTAGGCTTGTAATTATCAAAGTTAGATAGCTCAAAAGTAGTGAGTCTACCTACCAGACCTTCAAGTGATAGTTTATTCCCTAGAATACATCTTAGTTCTTGAATTTTAGAAACTCTAATAAAATATACATGTAGTAGTGTTCTCAAAAGTTTACTTAGTATAGTATCCTCATCTTTATTAGTAGTAACTTCTCTTATTGCACTGACAACATCTTTTATCCTTTCAACATATTGAGCAATATTCTCACCTTCTTCTATTCACATATCATCAAACTTACCTCAGATACTTTCAACTTTGGCTCTGAGAACAGTTGCATCTCCTCCATAGATATTGGTTAGGGCATCCAACATTTTCTTGGCACTATTAGGACCTTTGATATCATCAAATTCAGCATAACTTAGGGTAAAGGCAATCTCCAACATGATCCATAGAAATGGTAGATTGTGCATGATCTCCAAGTCCTCCAAGGTGTAGCTTCATCAAAGTTTTCCATGTAAGAAAATTATCTCTATTGAGCTTGAGTACTTTTCTTTTTGACATCTTGATCTTTGTGCTTCTAGTACTTCCAAACTAGTTCTCTCAAGTAGAAAGATGTAATACCAATTGTTGGAATACTTTAGAATAACTAGGGGGGGTGAACTAGTTATCCAAGGTCTAGATTTATAAATAAAAAATTTCATAGCTTAGTGAACCCATAAAACATTTATACTCATGCATGCATCCATAAGATTATGCAATCAAAAAAACTTGTAGGTTACTATCAAATCAACTTGCAAAAATGTAAAGCATGAAACATACTAACTAGTACATTTGGACCCAAATTTTGACCAAGGTTTGTTGCTATTTTTCTTGTCAAAATTTCAACCAAATTGTAAGTTGGTCAAAATTTTGAAAAATATTTTGACCAACCTGTAACTTATTCATGAAAATTTTGACCAACCTAGAATTTGGTCAAATTTTTGACAAGAAAAATAGTGACAAACCTTGGTCAAAAATTGGGTTCAAATTTACTAGTATTATAGATTCATAAACACACTTGACACAATGATTTATGTGGAAACAAGTTGAGAATAACCACCAGCAACGTGCTACTCTTTTCACTCTTCTGAAGTGATGCCCTGTGAAAGGCCAACCTTGTTAAAGGTTACAATACACACTATTAAATGTGACCCTATTAAAGGATTTCAATCACCCTATTAGAAGTGAGCCTTGTTAGAGGACTTTAGACCATTCACTTAGAATGTCACCTGGTTAAAGGATTTATAAATGATTGTTAGGTCAATCATGTTCCAAATGGATTCCCCTAGATTGATATAATTGTAGAGAGTTGTTGGAATGTTCAAAATGGCAAGAGTACTTCTGAGAGGGGGGGAGGTGAATTAGAAGTAACTAATTTTTATTCTTTCAAACCCTTGTTAACACATAACTTAAAGTAATACATATAAACATATAAGAAAACATGAAATGAAAGCATGCGTCAACACATAACACAAAGATTTGGTAACCCAAAAACCCTCTAGGAATAAGAAGGTAGAACTGGGGTGGGGATGACACCCACAAAAATCATCGCAGCAATCAATATTCAACCACTTATGATGGTTTACCCTATGAAAGGCTTGCCCTATTAAAGGCTTTACACTGTGTCAATAGTGACCTAGTCAGAGGATTTACAAAGACTTACATGAAGTGCCACCTTGTTAAAGGATTTACAATATATTGTTAAACCCACCTAATACATATGTTTTTCAAGACCTTCTCCAAAGGTTCTTCTACTTAGTTGTTAAGCTAACCTATCAACATAGGATTTCAACCACTAATAAAATTGTGAGAGAGTATTAGAAAATTTGACCTAATTGAATGCAATCTCAAATTGTTAGGTTCAGGTACTAGATCTGCTCTTTTTGTTCTAATCCTTGCTTGATCTTATCTCTATATGTGTTCCTTGTCTTGTGTACTATTTTGATCAACTTGATATGAAATTGTTACTCTTTTCCTCTATGTCTTTCCTTCTTCTTACTAAAATTTTTCTATAATCTCCCCTAACACTATTCTCTTCCACACATGCAATGGGTTCTTGACCTCCTTATAAAGAATGCAAAGACTTAGGGTTAGGTATGGATCTACATTTCATATAGAATCTCAAATTCTTTCTCATACCTTGGATTTTTTACATTGGTTTCATGCCTTCTCCATTTTTTTGATTGGTTGCATACAGATTGCATAATGAATGTAAATGATTTGTCTTTATCCTTTTTCTCCTTCAAAATTTCTCCTGGTTGGCTCCAAAAATGGTTTACATCTTAGTTTTTGAAAGCACGAGCTCTTTTGTTGATCATGATTTAATCAGTACTCATTACATTATTGATGCTTGACATGAACTAATTTCTAGATTACTCGGCATCTATTACTTTCGTAGTCTTCTTGGCACCTGTTAAACATTGTATTGCTTGGCATATGTATGATCTATAGTGCCTGACATCTAACATTTCCTAGATCACTCAACACATGAACATTTCCTAGATCACTCGAAACATACTATTTTCTAACTTGCTTGGCACCAACTACGACTCAAAACCTATTGAAATTCTAGCTCAACATACATTGTGTACTTGGCATATATAGTGAAAATAGTTAAGTGTGTTGACAGTCATTTGTCAAGACTATTCTTTTGGCAAAAAATCTTACCCTTTGACATGAGTGTCAAAAAAACATAACTAAGCATTTATGAACTTAACCTTATTGAGTACATTCTTTATTTTCTTGACATTCATGCAAAATTTCAAAAATATTGTAAACATATACCCTATGACTTCCCCTGAGTTAATTATGCCTTGTACATTATTGAGTCTAAAATTTTGTGCTAATGTGCCTGATCCTCTTTGTCCTTTGTCTTGTTTCTACATTTTGATCCTATGTGCTGTGTCTGATCTGTATGAAGTTCAAAATTTGGAATCTCCCCCTTTCACCTTTATTACTTGACTTCCTTTAAAAATGATTCAAATTTTTGATTTCCAATAGTATCTTCATATATACATATTTTACCTTATACATATATCTCCTCCTTACTTTATCTCCCCTTTTTGACATTGGTGTCAAAGGGTTCTATGGAGTAATATCATGCTTAACCAAACATGTGCTATTTACCTCCAATAGTACCTATAGAGCTGCTGTAGGACCAGAAAAAATGGGTTAAATGCATAACATACTATGAAAAAATCACAAAACTCAATAATCATATGTTAGCACCCACTAGTCTACCATGAAAGCCAAACTAATTAAGAAAGAAATAGAAACCCGCTTTTTCGTTTGTAGCTCCCATGTTCTTCTTTCTTCTCCAAATGATTGTAGCTCTAATTCGCCTATAGTGCACACAAGATTGAAGCCAAAGCCTATGATGTGGATAATGCCATGATAATACTTGAAGTGTGATTTTATGTGAGAGAGAGAATGCAACATGCAAAGAAGTAGAGACTCAAAGATTTGAACTTTCCAAAACTTAAGCATTCCAAGGATTCAAGACTTAAGCATTCTTGATCTGAAATGAGAGGAAGGGTGTCCATTTTATAATTTTCATGTAGGGTGAGAGCATTGGATTTGTCACCCATAGACATGCGATGTGGCAAGAGATTCCTATGACACATATGACAAAATATGCCAAATGTAAGATTCTATGACACATGAGAGTCAAATTTGGCTAAATGTGGAAGAGAATCTATGACGCCTCATAAGATTCCTCAACCCACTTAAAGCCAAGAATCTATGACAAATAAGCCAAATAGGGACCTGCGTAAGAGGTAATAATAATTCCTATGATGCATATGATAGAATATGCCAAAAGTAATATTCTATGACACACAAGAGTCAAATTTGGAAGAGAATCTATGACGTGTCATAAGATTCCTCAACCCACGTAAAGCCAAGAATCTATGACGAATAAGCCAAATAGGGACATGCATAAGAGATAAGAATATTTGATTATGACAAATCTCATCCAAGTTTCAAAGGAGAATCTACGAGATGTCACATCCAAGTGTCATGATGATGAAATATTTTATGCAATATTTGAATTAAAAATCCTTTTATTCCACAAAATAAGAATTAGTAGAAAATGGAATTAATGATGGAAAATAGAACTTAGTAAATTTTAAATTTTCATGGTTTACAGATAATGAATCAATTAATTAATAAAATTAATTAATTGAGGATGATAATCAGGAAAAATAATTAGTGAGAATAATAGAATTAAATTATGGGTTATTTAATCCTATAGAGAAAATTAGTAGATGATTGGCCAAATTGATTAAATGAATGCGACCATATCTTTTGATGAAAATGTGACGATGATGGATATCGAATAAGATGATGAAAAGGTAGACCAAAGACATGGTCAAATTAATTGATAGATCAAAATTGATAACATGCCAAGGACACCTGACATGAATTAATTGATATGTAACATTTAACCGACATTGTAAATGCTACAGGATTGAAATTGATTGATAAGGTTTGATCATAATAACACTGATGGACACTGATAATATTATTAAAATGGTTGATGATGCCATGATCTGACATTGAAAGCCTCAACAATGTCAAATATTGAATGACATGAATGATAGTTTGACCTAGCACTGAGAGCCATGACAGTACTAATGTCAAATTGATAAGATTGATATATTGATAGGTTTCCAAGACACTAAAAGCCACAACAATGCCTAGGAGTAGATAAATGATGATTGGTTTGGGATGTTTGATATGTTTTGGGTTGATTAGGACTGATTTCAAGTTGATTTGATATGATTTCGAGTTGATATGAAATTGATGTGAAAGGGGATACAAATGACAAAATACGATCCGTCTGGCCAAAAGATCAAAGTTAGTTGAATGAGAAAATGGAACAAATTAGTATGAAGAAGTGATGAAGTTGTAGATGTGAACCATTTTTGAGCATCTACATTTTTCCCCTCTTTGATACAATATGATTTAGAGCATTGTATCAAAGAATAACTAATGAGAAAGCCACAACATGCCCTAGTAGGGATGATATATATGGGTGCCCCCTCAAAAAATTGACTAAGATAAGCATATGATAAGTCAATTTATCAACAACAAGAAGACAAAACCATAGCAACTAATGGAATGAAAATCAGAGCTAAAATGTGAAAGTTATGAGGCCTAGAGTGTAGACTCGAAACTATGCATATTTGGTTAAATATTATGTGACAAATGTTAGACTGGGGTTGAACCAGGTGGAAAGCCATAGAAAATTGATTGAAAATGTAGGATGATGCAAGAATGCATGAATGCAAGATGAAGATGATTTGGTGAATCAGAAGACATGATCATGGTGATGGAGAATGAGATGATGAAGAAAGATGAGATGAGGAGATGTTAGTATGATGGAAAGACTTTTGCTTCTAGAAAGTGTACTATATGTAAAATGGAGCTTTATTTTGATTTGGCAAATGGAATGCAACACATCATGGCATAAAGGGCCAGAGCGCAAATGCAAGCTTTTTGTGTAAACAAGCACAATGCAAACAGAGAATGACCTTGTCCTTCCTGAGGCATATGTACATGCCCCAGACTCTCAAAGGTACATTGTAATAGACAAAAATGGAAAAAGATGACCATGAACCATCCTGGCCACTCTCATAGATCAATTTATATCATCAAGTAGCATAGGGGCATGGTCAAAGGAAAAACAAAACAAAAATAAATCACTCACTAAACAGCGTGAGCCAACAGCTATTCTTGTCCATTGTTACGTTCTTGTTAATGTTTTAGGTGTGTAGATAGTGTTTGACATGTTCATAAGGTGATAGTTCTGGTTGTGGACTCAGTTGATAGGTTTGTAGTGACATGTTGGATTGATTGTTTGTTCACATTGCTCAAATATTGTGATTGGCACTGAAGCGTAGTGCTTTGATTTTTAGTCTACAAAGTGCAAGTGTTTATGCAAAAGGGGTGGTTATCCGTAGTGAAAATGTGCAAGGTTTATTGCAAATTTTTGACAAGTTTTGTGATTTTTAGGGTTTTGTGGATATTTTATTTTTTTGTGTAACTGATTTCTTTAGGTCATTTTACAATTTTTAGGTTTTTTTCAAGATATTTTATGATTTTTAGGGATTTTTTCAGGATCGTATTTGAATTTTTAGGATTTTTTTAGGACATTATGTGATTTTTAGTGATTTTTTCAGGATCATATTTGAATTTTATAATTTTTTCAAGACATTATGTGATTTTTAGTGATTTTCGCAGGACATTTTTTGATTTTTAGTGATTTTTTTAGGATCGTATGAGCATATACAAGTGCTAGCTCCAATCCGTTATGCAATAGGTCCAATGGATAAAAAGCACTTAGAGGTATGCCCCTAGTTCAAATTCAAACTTACACACCATGTAGGTAATATGCCCCTAGACAAGACACAAATTATGTACAAAGGCTAATGATAGAGTGTGTGTGTAGAGAGGTGATACTTAAGCAAGGTAACGAAGGACATTAACTAGTTCGTGAGCCATGATAAGGAACCAAGGATGTATTGTGATATGAAAGGTATGATCAAGGAATGATAGAAGGGGAAAAGACCATATGGAATCCTGATAGATGGAGGAGCAATACTAATTACACATGGTGCCTGTTTGCGAGGTTTTCACCATGGTACTTGCCCAAAGTGCCTGTTTCGCAGGTTTTCACTTTTGGATGAAATTTTTCTCTTGACTCAAATTTTTGTGCCAAGACACCTGTTTGCCAGGTTTTCATCAAGGCATCCATTTTTTCATGACCTTTTGCTATTTTTTTGATATTTTTTCATGACTTTTTGCAATTTTTTTTGATATTTTTTCATGAATTTTAGATGGAATCAAGAATGTCACTGACAAATGCTGAGAAGATATCCATTGTTGATGCTACAAGCTGATGAGCTCTGAATCCATGACTTACCATAACTACATAGGATTTTTTCTGAGTTTGTAGCTAAAATCAAACCACTAGAAAGGTCTCGAGATATACCATCATCTACCATATGTAAGACAATGAATATCTCTTGCGAATCAAGGCATCTAAGGATAATTGGGTCAATAGAAATGTCATGTGGGATGTCACTGATGATGACATATGTAAAGGCTTTTTGGATAAAGGACTAATTTTGGTTATAGGGCAAATTTGTTAGCTGGATTTGGGGATAAACAAAGGGATATAAGGGAGGGTTGGGAGGGTTGAGACCAATGACCTTCCGCATGAACACTGATTGAGAGAGCTCCAAAAGACTTTGTGGCATGTTGAACACTGGAACACTGATATTCATGGCATCATATTTTTCATTTTGTATCATTGGGAGCTGCTTAGCTTTTGATTTTTTATAGTCTAATGGTGCCTTTCAATTTTTACCAAGAGACCTATGCTTGTTATTTCTTTCTTTGTTTGCTTTGTAACTAGAAGGTGGAGTTGGCTCCCCAAAGTATGCCAATGTGTTCTCTCTAGAAGAAATTTCTTCTTTATGATCTTCAGTCATAATGCCTTCAAAGTCTATTATGAGAGTGTCATCCTCATCAAATTGATCAAAAATTGGTCGTCCATGTTGGTCCCAATCTAAAGGTTCAGGATAACATGAGGAGATGTCATCATCAGTGTTGAATGGGCTTTGGTTGAAGGTAGATATATGGGTAACTAAATCAACTAGGTCATTGGGGTTATGCTTAGAGGCTAGCGGATTGTTGTTTTCAAGTGTTATATCCTCAGATGGCTTTTATCGTTCAAAACATCCATAGTCTTATATGTAGGTACCGTGGTACTAGGAGGACCTATTCGTAATGGTTTAAATCCAAGCCCCAAACTAGGAGGTTTTCATTTTGTAGTGATAGGTTCAATGATTCCTTGATTCTAAGATTTAAGACCACTGTAGCCATCATAGCCTTGTTTTTGCATCATGGTAAACCCAAGTCCATACTTGCTAGGAGATATCAGAGTGGGTTCTCATTTTGCTTTTGCTTTCTCAATACATACAGGTGTATTCTCATTGATAGAAGTATCATTCCTTGTACTGATGGGGGAAAGTGGTGACTCCCTAGTGTGAGAGACTTGAGACATAAAGTATTCTCCACACCCATTGTCTTCAATCTTCATCTTTTCCTTGGGTTTACTAAGTAGTATATTAGCATCCACATACTTAGAAGAATTTGTGGATTGCGCTTCATTGTTTGTTGGGATTTGGAATGCATTAGAATCTCTTAGATTAGCACAAAACTGGAAAGGATCTGGATCACTAGGGATGGTAACCTCTACGTTGTGATAGGAAAACTTTAGACATTGATGATATGAAGAAGGGACTTCTTTCATAGCATGAAGCCAAGGGCATCCTAGTATCATGTTGCAATTCATTTCGATGTCTAGGACATGGAACAATGTATCTTCAATAGTTGGACCAACTCTGACAGGTAATGTGATAATGCCCCTAGAGAAGCGTTCACCATCATCATAAGCTTTTATTGTGATTCTTCAAGAGGGTTCCACATCATCTTTAGAATAACTCAAATTGTTGACAACCTTAAGAGTATAGATGTTCAGTCCCACTCCTCCATCTATTAAGGCATGTCTGACTTTGGCATTATGGATGAAGAATTCGAGATAAAGGGGATCATTATGGGTAGGTTTTTCCTTAGGAATATCTCGAGGTGAAAAAGTGATATGTTGTGACGTAGATAGGTTCCTAACCATGGCTTGGAACCGGGAAACATCAATGTTATCTAAGACTACTGACTCTTTAAGGGCTTGATCCAAGATCTTCTGATGTTGGGGAGATGCATGCATTAGGTCCAAAATGGATATTTGTGCAAGGGATTTTTCGAGTTGTTCAACAAGGCTATAATCAGATGAAGCAGGAGCACTAGGTCTACTTGGAGGTGCAGGTCTAGTAGAAGCAGTAGGTCTAGATGGGGCTCCAGGTAGGGTGATCTTGCTATGATGAGTAGTGACAGCACAACGAGGGTCTTCAGCCTTCAATGTGAATGTGGATATGTGGAATTCAGACTCATTAAAGCAATTAATGGTGTAGTCCTAGCAGGTGCATGTGTAATTCACATTACCTTGTTAGTTTGAGTTTGAACTTGAGGGTTTCTCTTTGTCATGATTACACAAAGGATCTTTGAAAATAGTGTGATCAAAGTTGGATGCTAACAATGATGGATCAACTATGATGACACCATCATCAATAAGGTCTTGTATTGCATGTTTCAGTTGGAAGCATGATGAAGTTTTGTGTCCTTTGGTGCGATGGTAATCACAATACTTTTTGTCATCCCACCAATATTCTTTAGTTAATGGTTCATCTTTGATTGGGGTTAGCTGCATGAATTTATTACTTAGTAACTATTGTAACGCAGTCTCAAGTGGTATTGCCAATGGTGTGAATTTCCTGTCTTTGGTTCTAGGATGTATTTGAGGTTTATCTTGCATGGGAGTCTCAGTTTTCTATTGTGGAACTGGTGTTTGATTAGAGGTTTGTGAATTTGTAGCATTTACACCTTTCAAAGTCAATTGAGGTTTTGTTGTACTAATTGTACGGGCATCCACAATGCCATCATTAGTCACATTCTTGCTTTTGGAGAAAAATTTTGCCTTGTCATTAGACAAGTTGGTGTTTGTGTTTTCTTTGTTTATCTTGAGTATTCCCTTACGGATAAGAGCATCTTCAATACTAGCCCCTTTTTTCATTAGTTTAGAAATGGTGCTTGGACTCTTGATTTTGATTTCATACTTTAAGTCTAGGACTAAGTTTTCAATGCACAGGTTTACTTGTTGTTCTTCAGGAATATCTAGTGAGCATTGACTAACTAGGTTTCTCCAACACAATAAGAATGTGATGAATGATTCTCCTACCTTCTGTTTAGTTGAGCACAAATCAAAAAGTGTCACCTCATTTGTGATGTTAAAGGCAAAGTGGGAGATAAACTTGTTTGCTAGTTCTGACCAAGATTTGATATTACTAGGAAGTTTGGAGTACCATTCAAGTGCAAGCCCACCTAGAGAATGAGGGAAATAATCTCATAAGGTACGTGGGCTCATCACTGAGTTCGGTGCATGGAGCAAAAAATTCTCAGATGTGATCAATAGGGTTTCCTTTTCCTCAATATTTTTCAAACCTTGGAGATTCAAAGTGTTTTGGGAATGGAGGCATATAAAGACTTTTATCAAATGGGTTAGGACGTAGGTCCCTTTTCATATATAGAGCCTATTTCTTTTGGACTCCCAATGCTGCAACTTGTTTGGAAAGTTTCTTGAATTGTTGTAATAGTTCTTCATTGCGGTTTTGCATGATGGTCTTTCCTTCAAGTCTTTTGTCTCTATGAGCAGATCGTTTGTTGTGGCGAGAACTATGTCTACTTGGTTCTGACATTTCTGTGTCTGATGAGTCTGATGAAGTGTCGCTAGGTGGTGGATGTATGTTGGCACCTCAAAGATATAAAGGTCCCTATTTTTGGGGAACTTGTTGTGGTATTTGATGTGGCATTTGTTGTGGGATTAACTGTGATTGTTGGACCATGTGTTGTTGTTGTGTCATGTGTTGTGGTTGTTTTTGGGATACCTTTGTTGGTTATATGTGAGACCATGTGCGTGCTTGTTGTTCTAGAGGTATTTGTTGAGGTTGTTGTGGCACATGTTGTTGTTGTAACAAATGTTTCTGGTATGTGATTTGTTGTTCAAGGCATCTTTGGTATTACAACTGTTTCTTGACTTGCTCTTGTTTTTTAGAAAACATCATTTGTTGTTGTTGGAATTTTTTTTGATAAATTGTGTGTAAGTAAAGTGGGTCCACATGGGAGGGAATGTTGGATGTTTTCCACACTTGTGGTTGTTGTTGTTGTGTTTGATGTTGTTGTTGATATGTGGGATGTGTGTCAAGCAGATGTAGACTTGGTTGTGCCTTGGAAGTGTTGAGTCCTTGTACCATTGTAGGTTGTTGTTGTCGTGGGGGTTGAATAAGTCCTTGAGAATTGAACATCATGTTTGTATTTTTGTTTTAGTACCTTTTTCTTTTAGATTTTCCTGCTTGCAACATCATATTGACTTGACTATGAGATACATTTCTATTGGGAATGGGTGTAACGTCAATAAGAATTTTGCTTTGTGTGTCCATAGGGATGGTTGAGCTTGATGTTTCACATGTTGTATTTATGAGAGGCTCCACAGTGTTTGATGTCGTAGCACGGGGTAAAGTTAGAAGCAAAGGTGTACTTTGTTGATTTGCCTCCAAAGAAGGTATGCCTGGCATCCCTAGAGCACGGGTTCCTTTAGGTGCATCTTGTTGTTGCATCATTTGACTAAAATAAAGTCTTAATGTCCTTTTGGGGTGTTTAGGGATTGGTGGTATTTCATCAAACAAGGGGTTAACATTGATGTGTTCAAATGTACTTTGGAGGATTTCAATTGTTGGTTCTTGATGGGACCTTATAGGTGCCATTATTGTGTTTGAAAACTCCAAAGGTTGTTTTTCCTTGTCTAAGTCCAAATTTATCAGGGGTTGGATGTTTTCAATTGTTGTGTTGGTTTGATTTTTGGACCTAGGACCTTCCAAGTTTGGGTTAAATTTAACAATTCCTTGTGCTGCCAAATGTTTGAAGTTCTTGTAAAAAAAAATTTCTTGACATACCCTAGCCATTTCTTCATCAGTGATGGCATAATCAGTGTCAGAGTCATCACTTAGGTGTATAATACCTTGTTGTATGTTTGATGTGCTAGGTTGGTTGAATTCAAATGCATGTGATTGGTCATCTTTAGGTGAGGTTGGTACAGTTCCTCCTCCTGGTGGCATTGGCACGAATACAGGTTCAAAGTCAGGACTCCATTGAATCATCCCATGTGTGGGGGAAATGTTTGGAGGAAATCTCATGGTAGGTGTATTGTTCAACTTTTTTTGTGCCATAACTTGATTATGAGGATCTTGCGGATACATATTCAAGGGGTCTGATAGTAATGGTTATGATACCTTGATTTGGTCATCCTCAAAGGTTTGTTGGATTTTCTTTCTCTTTCTTTGTCTTGGATGAGGTTTTGGTTGTGCTTGTGCCTCAGAAAACAAAGGTTGATAGAGTTCCTCGGGTCTCTGAGCTGATTGTCTCCTAGTAAGTGCTAGCATGATACCTAAGAGTGCAAAGAGTGGTGGGTATGCAAGATATGAGTGTTTTTGGGATTTTTAATTCTTTAGGAATTTTATGAAATGTGAGGAAATTCTAGATGAATTATAGTTTTTATGTGCATAGTGCAAATGTCCTAGGGATGTTACGCAAATGCAAATGTAAGGTGATGTTTTGAAGTTTGACTAGAGGAGATGAAAATGACTCTAAGGTATGCAAAATGATAATTAGGGTTATGTTTTGGAGTTCCTAAGGATGCTAAATGTTGATGTATGCAAGTTATATCATGTAAAGGATGATTTTGTAGGGTTTTTAATGACGTTTGGGACATGCAAAATGAGGGTAAATGCTCAAGAAGACAATTTGGTTGATGGACAATTTGATAGGGTTTGGTAGTGAAAATTATGGTAAGGATTTTGATCAATGCAATGTGAAGGGGATATACCACTAGGGTAAGTCAAAATGACATTTGGGGATGCTAGGGATATGATTATTCTATGACAAGGGTATATGGAAAGTTTTGAACTTAGGTAAAACCTTTTGAAAGTATTTGGCCTAGGAGTTTAACCTTGTGATAAAGGACTTTGGATCTTGACCAAAAAGTGACAAAAAGATGAAAAGACCAAATTGATAAAAGATGAAAAGGTCAAATATCAAGACATAGATAGGTTTTGACCAAAGAAAATGATAAGAAAAGATAAAAGGACTAGTCAAGATCCATTATCTGTCAACACTAGGAGATACTCTAAGACTTATACTTTGTTTAGATTTTTGACAAAATTAAAAGGTTTTGGGGGTTCAAAATGACATTTTGAGGAATCAAAATGATGGTGATGTTGAGCGGATATGTGATATGGAAAATTCCTATAATGAAAAAGGGGATTTTCGGTGCAAGATACAGTTTTGGGTCAAGTGCAGAACAACGAGGTCTAGAGGCTCCTAGATGCAATTTTGGGGTCCTAAAGTGTAGTTCGGAGGCCAAAAATGGTAATGGAGGTACCCAAGTGTAACCTAACAGTACCAACTACATCATTTACACACTTGGAGCTAGTTTGGGCTCAGTTGGTAGTTTCTGGGCACAGTTGTTAAGCTAGGAAGAATGTTTGCTAATTGTGAGGGGTATGGTTATCAAACTGACATTCTAGGAAGCTAGGATGCTAAGGCTGATGTTAGGATGGGTTGGGAGATAAAAAATGAAGGTTATGACATATAGAATGATGTATTAAATGAAGGTGATGATGATTAGGTGCTGTAGAATGCAGTTCTAGGCAAGCTAGTGCAAGGGGAGCTAACTAGGTACCTAAAGACACTGTTGAAGCCCCAAAATGTTATGTGGAACCCACAACTAGATTTCAGGACCACCAAGTGTGCCTGGACAATGTAAACTAAATCAATGATGTAGTTGGGGCCTAGTTGGGCACAGTTGATAGTTTCTGGGCACAGTTGGTAAACTGGGCTGAAATTGAGGCAATTCTGGGAGCTATTGTTTCAGGATTGATGTCATAGAGAGGTAAATGGTAGAGGACAGTGTTAGGGCTATTTTGGATGATCAAAATGATGATTAGGACATTAAAAATGATGGATAAAGTGCTCAAAATAATGAATAGGTATGCAAGGATGCAAGGTGGTGAATGCAAAGTGCTGATTTTGAGATGGGAATGCAAAAAACTAAGGAAGGTAAAACTAAACCTAAATTGATGTAATAAGAAAGGTAATAGATACTAAATGAGAACTAAAAGGTGCAATATGAATTCTATATGATGCAAGAATGAAGCCTAGACTAGGTTCAATGCAATTGAAATCTATGCAAGTGTGAGATCTACGTTTTCCCAAGCACATTTAGGAGCACAAGTCACCATGTTTTCCAAGGTTCAAGTGTGTTGAATCAATGTTTAAAAAGTTTGATAAAGATTGAAATATTTTGGCCATGTGTGATGTTTTGACAAGTTCAAATGATATCCAAGGTGTAAATATAAAAGTTTGGCTTTTATCTTGATTATGTTTTACACACACGCAAGACACATTAAGACAAGAATAGCTATTGTAAAAATTTAACAAACACACCAAAACCTAGGCTTTTAGGACTATATCCACTAAATTCCTACTTGAACTGGAGTTTAGCAGCGCTTATCCAGAGTGGACAACCTAGGATCTTTGCACCATAGGCTCTCCCTTATAGCGAACTCACTTCTCGGGGCCACCAAGATATGCTTCCCAAGGGCCATGACTTCCCAAGGGATTGTTGCCTCTACTAAGGACCACAAGAATTTAGGATGTCTTCACGGGCATGGGTGACACCTTGAGCTAGTGGATAGAAAGGATTTTGGCCACTAAAACATAGTTTTTACTAAAGGCATTCCATTCAGCAATTGAATGATAAACTTCCGCAAAAGGTCTCCTAGCCTCGAGAATCGAGGTTTGACGCACCACAAGGGTACTAGAGGAGAGCTATCAAGCAACAATACCACCGACACATCTTTCACTGTAATCAAATTTTATATAGCAGCTAGAATGTTGACCTAGCTTTGGCCTATTACCACTCTGAGGTCATCCCCTAGCATACCCAATATCGAGTATCTTGGTCCAAGGCATGCCTCTTATAGAACTTACACGAATTTCTCTTACACCCAAGATCCATGAATGGCAAGGGGAGAGGATACCTCCAATGGAACTCCTAAGGATTTAACACTGTAGACACACTAGGCAGAAAAGAAAAAGGGTCTTTTTAAGCACCAAACAAAATGTTATCTAATCTAGGAAATCCACACACATAGTTTTGAAAGATACACAAAGTCTTTGGTAACATCCTGCAAAGCAACCATAAGTAGTTTTTTATGATCATATCTTCATCCAATGATTGCCATACGGTGCAAATAAACCATTAGTAACATGAACTCACTTAATCTATGTGCTAGAGAGTGATAGGAACTTGAAATTTAGATTTTGATTGGTGCATGCACTTACTATGAACCCAGGTGTGCTCTGATAGTGCAGATGGCTCCCTAGAAGGCCAAAATGGCTCTGAACATCCCCAAGTGTGCCCAGATAGTGCAGACTATGTCGATGACATAGTTGGGGCCCAGTTGGGTGCAGTTGGTAAGTTGGAAACAAGAGAAAGAGGTTTTGGTAGTTTCTGGGCTCGTAAAACTACTCCTAGGGGTCCCAAGTGCACCCTAACAGAGCAGGAGTGCACCCTAGGACAGCAAGCTAATAGAATGCATGAAACACCAACATATAAGAATTTTATTGGACCCCCTAATTAATCTAGGTGTAAAAAGGAAGAGCAGATAGTTGTTATACCCTTCCAACTGAGCTCCTTCCTTGCACCTACAAGCACAAAACAAGAAAACCCAAGTTAGATATGCATGTTCACGTCGGGTTCACCAAATGTAGGACTAGAAAAATGGGTTAAAATGCATAACATACTATGATAAAATCACAAAACTCAATAATCATATGTTAGCACCCACTAGTCTACCATGAAAGCCAAACTAATTAAGAAAGAAATAGAAACTCCCTTTTTCATTTGTAGCTCCCATGTTATTCTTTCTTCTCCAAATGATTGTAGCTCCAATTCGCCTATAGTGCACACAAGATTGAAGCCAAAGCCTATGATGTGGATAATGCCATGAGAATACTTGAAGTGTGATTTTATGTGAGAGAGAGAATGCAACATGCAAAGAAGTAGAGACTAAAAGATTTGAACTTTCCAAAACATAAGCATTCCAAGGATTCAAGACTGAAGCATTCTCGATCTGAAATGAGAGGAAGGGTGTCCATTTTATAATTTTCATGTAGGGTGAGAGCATTGGATTTGTCACCCATAGACATGCAATGTGGCAAGAGATTCCTATGAAGCATATGAAAAAATATGCCAAATGTAAGATTCTATGAAACATGAGAGTCAAATTTGGCTAAATGTGGAAGAGAATCTATGACGCATCATAAGATTCCTCAACCCACTTAAAGCCAAGAATTTATGAAAAATAAGCCAAATAGGGACATGCGTAAGAGGTATTAATAATTCCTATGATGCATATGATAGAATATGCCAAAAGTAAGATTCTATGTCACATGAGAGTCAAATTTGGAAGAGAATCTATGACGCGTCATAAGATTCCTCAACCCACTTAAAGCCAAGAATCTATGATGAATAAGGCAAATAGGGACATGTGTAAGAGATAAGAATATTTGATTATGACAAATCTCAGCCAAGTGTCAAAGGAGAATCCACGAGGTGTCACATCCAAGTATCATGATGATGAAATATTTTATGGAATATTTGAATTAAAAATCCTTTTATTCCACAAAATGAGAATTAGTAGAAAATAGAATTAATGATGGAAAATAGAACTTAGGAAATTGTAAATTTCCATGGTTTGTAGATAATGAATCAATTAATTAATAAAATTAATTAATTGAGGATGATAATTAGGAAGAATAATTAGTGAGAATAATAGAATTAAAAAATGGGTTATTTAATCCTATAGAGAAAATTAGTAGATGATTGGCCAAATTGATTAAATGAATGCGACCGTATCTTTTGATAAAAATGTGACGATGATGGATATCGAATAAGATGATGAAAAGGTAGACCAAAGCCATGGTCAAATTAATTGATATATTTAAATTGATAACATGCCAAGGACACATGACATGAATTAATTGATATATAACATTTAACTGACATTGTAAATGCTACAGGATTGAAATTGATTGATAAGGTTTGATCATAATAACACTGATGGACACTATCAATATTCTTTAAATGGTTGATGATGCCATGATCTAACATTGAAAGCCTCAACAATGTCAAAGATTGAATGACATGAATGATATTTTGACCTAGCACTGAGAGCCATGATAGTACTAATGTTAGATTGATAAGATTGATAGGTTGATAGGTTTCCAAGACATTGAAAGCCACAAAAATGCGTAGGAGTGGATAAATGATGATTGGTTTGGGATGTTTGATATTTTTTGGGTTGATTAGGACTGATTTTGAGTTGATTTGATATGATTTTGAGTTGATATGAAATTGATGTGAAAGGGGATACAAATGATGATATATGGTCAATCTGGCTAAAAGATCAAAGTTAGTAGAATGAGAAAATGGGACAAATTAGTATGAAGAAGTGATGAAGTTGTAGATGTGAAATTTTTTTTAGCATCTACAGCTGCATCCCAATTTGCTAGTGCAATGTGCAATTACTTATGCTGGATGGAAACCTCTACTGCTAGATGTACAAGTCCATCTAAAGTACAAAGATTTGAATATTTCTTGAGGATTTTTTTTGCATACATTTTCTCCTTATGGAGTACCTCCAAGTGAGGGGTTATAAAGAACTAAATTTGCATCAACTTAGCTTTTGTATTTTCCTTCTCCACTATTAATACAATTAATTCTCTTTGAGTGTGAAGCATTTGAGCAAAATGCTTCTCACTTTGAGCTAGATTGGTGGGGAGTTGCATATTAGAACTCTTTATATTTTTTTCCAAGATCATTATTTTCTAGCTAGTCTCCTGTGTGAAGTTTGAAAAATCACACAACTTCTTGTACAAGGAGAATGCCAAGTACAATTTTTACTCTATCCAATTTCTTAGCTAGCTCAACTTGTGATAGTGCTATATCACCAAATATTTTCTCATTTAATTTTCTTTGAAACTTCCTTTTTGACCATTCCATTAATTTTGCATTTGTATTATGGTCTTCATTTCTCACCTGGTCAACTATATCAGATAGTTTCTCTACTATCGGCCTTGACTCATCAAGTGTCTACAAGCTGAAGGCATCTATGAATATGTTCTTTATCTCATTCAGTGTTTGCCTATATTTATATTATTTTCTCAATACCTCTTGTCTTCTTCTTCTATCCAGTGCATTTTTTATTTCATTAATCTTCTCCTCAGTGAGAGTGCTGGATTCATAGTAGGGTATTGTGATTTCCTCATCAAGCTCAAGAATTCCATAATGGAGTTTCCTGGCTACTTTTGTTGAGCTCAAGCCTAGTGTTCTAATTTGCAATGCTAGGATTTCAGTGCTCAGCTTCTGAAGAGTTTGAGTGGGAGTACATATTTTTGGTAATTCAAAAAAAGTTTGTATTGTAGATTGCTCCTCATCTCTTGTCTCTTCCTTCTCTTTAGTTTGTTTCTCCTTTTTACTATTAGTGGTTGGGAGTGTGCTTTCTAGCTATTCTATTTTTCCTATCACTTCCCCTACTACTATACTCAACATGACTTGAAGTGCATATGTGACTTCTTTTGGTGGAGATGGTGGAGAAAGGAATAGCATTCTAGTAGTTTGAATGGTTGAAGGTGGTTCTTGTGTTTTCACCTTGACTTCCTTTGCTTTTACTGCTACCTTTTGCAACTCATCAACACTAACCAGTATTGGTCTTGAACATAATCTAGCTACTTGTGTTGATTGGTCAAGGATCTTTGCTAGATCCTCTATAATTAATGGATTGATGTTTTGACCAGGAGTGTCAATAACATCCTTAATCTTGATTATCTATGTAGGTGTGATGGTGGAATGAGGAGGGCTAGGAGGTGATAGTTGTGTGTCTCTCACACATTGTTCTTGTTTCTCATTTGTACCCTTTTCTTCTTGTTTCTCCTCTTTATTCTCTTCTTCATTTTCCTCTTCATCTTTTTTCTCTTCTTCCACTTTCTTCTCTTCCTCAACCTTCTTCTCCTCTTCCTTCTTATCTTCCTCCTTCTTCCCTATTTCTTTCATTTCCTTTTTCTTGGCACTAGCTTCTGCCTTGTATTCCTCATCAAAAACATCATCAATTTTATTGTATATTATTTTCCATAATCTTGTGGATTTGCTAAGTACATCTTCAATTTTATGCTACAAAATATTGAATTCCCTAAATTTTGGAGTAAATCTATTGTTGTGCCTCTTGACTACATTAGTCACTTGACCCTTAGTCAAATTAGGCAACAATCTAGCTAAAGTAGACTCCCTTATTTCTTTTTCATTTTTAAGTAAAAATACCATTTGTCTTCTACTATTTTGTACAACTCCTTGGGCATTGAGTTGTATATTTCTAGAGATGTGTGCTTGTACTCTGCCATCATAGCATACACAAATTCCTCTATTTTATTTTTCTCTTCCTTAGTGAGCTTGTTAAAATCTAAATTCTTTAAATCTTTCAATTCATCATTTCTAATCTTTGTACACAATTTATCTATGGCAAACTTGGGTGGATGACTTACAAGTTTAACTGATTGTTATCTAACTTTGTCTTTTCTTTGTCTAATTCAAGTTGAGCTAGATATTTTCTTCTCTTTCTTGTCTCCTCATTAGTCTCCTTAGTGGTTTTCTTCTTCTTTTCTATCTCTTCTTTGGCCTTTTGTGTTGTATCTCTGGTGGTGGCTCTAGTAGTAGGCTTCTTTGGTGTAGGTTTTACCACTTTGTTTGCTTTGGGTTGAGGAGAAAGTGGAGTTTTAGCCTTCATCTTTGTGACTTTAGTTCTAATAGGTGCTTCCTTATCTTCTTCTTCCTTGGAACCTTCCTCTTTTTCCTCACCAAGACCTTGTGTTAGTTGTAGAGGTTCATCTTCTTCATTTTCATCCTCTTCTTATCTGCTTCCTCTTCCTCTATTGTGCTTGTCTCTTCAATTCCAAATTTCTTCTTGATCTTCTTGATCAATTTGTCTTTCTTCTTTACTAATGTGGCTATTTTAAGATCTATCACCACACTTTATTTGACAATGTCATAGGTTCCAAAATATTTTGCAGTCTTGTCAGTTTCCTCTACAAGTAGAGTTGTTATTGTTGCTGAGACTTGATCAACATCAAGTTCATAACCTAGTGGCCTAAGCCATCTCACTCTAGGTATTACTTCTTGTATATAAGTGTAATCAATGTCCACAAGAAAGAAAATTTCATTTTCATGCTGCTCAACCAGTGAGATTGGTATCCTCATCCTTTGTTTCATAGACTTCTTAATGTCCTCAAAATAGCTAGTCATTTGTGCATCAAAATTCTCACCCATCTGCTCAATGAATCCATTTATTTGCTCAATAATGGTCTTATTATGATCCCATTTCACCTTTCCTACTAAAGGAAATTATTTCATAATATAGAAAAAGATGCAAACCAAAACTGAGCCAAATTTTCATTAAGCTCCCTTAGACTTCATTATAGTTCCCAGATTCTCGTTGATCTATTGTAACATGAGCTCTGCAAGATCATATGTATGATATTTCTACATCAGTTTATAAGAAAAATTCACTATTATACATGGTACACTATTTAGTTTTTTTGACTGGTAGAATTTGTGGGATATGACTCTCACAACAAAATCTAGTAGGGGTTCTATAATGGTGTTTATTGTCATTCCCCTATTATTCTATTTTGCAACTATATTCTTCTCTATGGCCTCCTTTTTGTCACTTCTTAGGGACTTTGGCTAACCTAGGGTTGGAATACTAGTAACCGTATGTACAATTTTGTTTGTAAACTTCATTGGCCCTATCTCTAACCAAAAATGCTCCATCATGGATTCTAGTCAACAGTATGCATATCCATTCTATTTTGAAAATAATAGGGAAAACTAGGGCTTTGGTCAGACCCTTCTTCTCAACTATGGAGAATTCATCTTTCAATTTTCCATTTTCACACAGTTTATCAAATGCATTAAAAATCTCCAAATGTCCTATAGCTCAAGATTTATAGTTATAAAAATTTCAAACATTTTGAACCATAACAAATTTATCAGGTATTACAGATAGGGCACCAGCGGGATCATTCTTATAATTGAGTTTAGGAATGGTTCTAAACTCTAGCTGTTTGACTTCATTACTGACTAGCTAAATTTCATGACTTTCCTTCTCCTTAGTGGTTTTTGACCCAGATGCCATTGTTTTCTAAACTAGGGTTTAAGATTAAATAAACTTTCAAACTTTCCGTAGCTTGGCACTTGATTTAAATACCTATGAATTGATGAAATCAAGTTGAATGACTATTGGAATCATTGCAAATCACTATAGAATCATTGTAGAATTGCCTCTTCACTCTGCTTGACTTTGCCTCATGTTCAAATGATTCAAAAATGAATGATTTTCAACTTTATTAGGTTCAAAAACCTAACATTTATTGCACTTGTGATTATTGTTCATTTAGCTTCCAAAGATTTTATCAACTTGGCTTCCACTAAAGTTCATCTACTCGACATTTACTGTCTTATTTCACTCATCATCAACTAGACTTTTCAATTGCTCAACAACCACTATCATGTCTTACTTGGCATCCACTAGTATGTTCAACATATTTCTTCTTTGCAGTACTTCTATGTTTTCTTTGGCTGATGTATGATATATCCTTATATGTATCAACCCCATGTATCTGTCTTGTGCTTAATTGGATGAGGTGTGATCACTTGACCTCTTGGGTGAAGTGATCCCTCCATTTGATATGTTGCTTTCACCTTTATTCTTGCATGTCTTGTTCATTTTTCCTCTTATTTGTTCAACATCAATCTTTTCTTTTCCTTTGTTGACTTCAACTTTTGGTGCTTTTGACTTTGTAGGATAGTTTTAGCTAATATGACTAGTTTTCAAGCAACTAAAGCATGTAGTTTGATTTAGGCATCTGTTGTAACTTCCCCTGAAATGTATCCTTATCCAATTGTTTGGAATGTGTACATACTCTTAACAATAGTGATAGCTATACCTAGTATTGTAATCCCAATTGTACTGATGTGCATGATTGATTCCTCGTGTAGGCCAATTAGGTGTCCACATAGGCTTTGATCTACATTTAAGTGCTTTATGTCCATACTTTTTGTAGTTTTAGTAGTGACCCTAGAATCTTGGCATCCTCATGATCTTGGTTCTACAATCTTGTGTTCAATGTCCTTTCTTTTTGCACTTGTGAAAAAAGTTTACATTTGTAGGCTTATCATGCTGATGACTATTCTTGCTTCTACACACATTAGAGGTATGTCCCTTTTTACCACTAAAATGAAAAGTAAGTTTAGGGTTCTTACCTTTTTTTATTCTTTCTTATGTAGCCTTAGATGATTCTCCTTGTTTAGTGTTGATGTAGCCAAGTCCTAAAGTATCATTACTAGCCCTTGGTGATTTCAGCAATTGCTCAAAGTACTTGATGGCCTCATTAGGTTTGTTGTAACTTTTTTGCTATTTCTTTTTCTCTCTTAAATTAATTCTATAATTTTTCATTCTACATCTTTAAGGTAGAGATCTCAATGTCCTTCATGTTTAGTTCATGATGAGCATTCATCATTTGGCTTAAGGTGTCTAGCTACATGTTTGAGATCTTTTCAAATTCAATTATCTTCTCTTCTAGCCTATTGATGAGAGTTCTCTTGTCATCTTCTATCATGGAATTGTCTTCAATAGCTCTGTTGTTTTGTTTTGTCACTTCACAAAGCATTATGGTTTGTGATTATTATTCATGATTGAGTAATCTAAGTTCTTCAGCTTGCGCTCTATTTTTCTACATTAATTCTACTATTGTTGTATCAAACTCCTTAGAGTCTCCATTGGAAAACACTTGTGTGGTGTCAATCTCCTTGTAGTGTATGTCATTTTAAGCTATGGCTATCTCCTTCCTTCTTTTTAAGGATTTTCTCAATTCCTCCTTGGCTTTCTCTACTTTGTGTAGAGCTAGTTGCACATCAATCACCTGATTGTTAATGATCTTTCTAAGTTTGAAGACTTCCATCTTCTGACCTTTTTCTTCAAGCTATTAGACTTCTCCTTGTGAGAATCAATGCTCTGATACCAATTGTTGGAATGTTCAAAATGGGAAGAGTACTTCTGAGGGTGGGGGGGGGGGGGGGGAGGGGTGAATTAGAAGTAACCAATTTTTATCCTTTCAAACCCTTGTTAACACATAACTGAAAGTAATGCATGTAAACATATAAGTAAACATGAAATGAAAGCATGCATCAACACATAACACAAATATTTGGTAACCCAAAAACCCTCTAAGAATAAGAAGGTAAAACTGGGGTGGGAATGACACCCACAAAAAACCACTGTAGCAATCAATATTCAATCACTTCTGATGGTATGCCCTATTAAAGGCTTTACACTATGTCAATAGTGACCTAGTTAGAGGATTTACAAATACTTACATGAAGTGCCACCCTGTTAAAGGATTTACAATAGGTTGTTAAACCCACCTAATACATTGGTTTTTCAAGACCTTCTCCAAAGGTTCTACTACCTAACTGTTAAGATGACCTATCAACATAGGATTTCAATGACTAATAAAATTGTGAGAGAGTATTAGAACATTTGACCTAATTGAATGCAATCTCAAATTGTTGGGTTTAGGTACTAGATCTACTCTTCTTGTTTTGATCCTTGCTTGATCTGATCTCTGTATGTGTTCCTTGTCCCTTGTACTATTCTGATCAACTTGATATGAAATTACTACTTTGTTCCTCTAAGTCTTTTCTACTTCTTACTAAATTTTTTTCTATAATCTCCCCTTACACTATTCTCTTCCACACATGCAATGGGTTCTTGACCTCCTTATAAAGAATTTGAAGACTTAGGGTTAGGTATGGATCTAAACTTCATATTAAATCTCAAATTCCCACTCATACCTTGGATTTTTCTCATTGGTCGCATGCCTTCTCCATTTTTCTGATTGGTTGCATGCAAATTTCATATGGAATGTAAATGATTCATCTTTATCCTTTTTCTCCTTTGAAATTTCTCTAGGTCGGCTCCAAAAATGATTTACATTTAGTTTTTGAAAGCACAAACTCTTATGTTGATCCTAAGTTACTAAGCACTCATTACACTATTAATGCTCAACATGAACTTATTTCTAGATTACTCAGAATCTATTACTTTCCTAGGTTTCTTGGCACTATTTAAATACTATATTGTTCATCACATGTATATTTTGTATTGCTCAACATTTGAACATTTCCTAGATCACTTGGCACATGAACATTTCCTGGATCACATGGCACATACTATGTTCTAACTTGCTCAACACCAACTATGACTCAACACCTATTGAAATTTGGGCTTGGCATACATTGTGTACTCAACATATATAGTGAAAATGGTTAAGTGTGTTGACACTCATTTTTCAAGACTATTCTTTTGACCAAAAAGATTAATAGTAAGGATTTGATCTGATACAACTTACAACTTCTCTTGTAGATTGCAAATCTCTATTCAGACTTCAAATCTACTTGGCCTCTGTACTTTTCAACTTTGATAGATTATTCACCCTTCAAGTATTCATCTCCTTAAGCCTTCTTTCTTAACATGCCATTGTAGACCCTTCTCTTAGATCACTTGATGAAGAAAAACCCCCCACTCCTTATTTCCCTTAGGTTATCACATGTGACAAAATTGCTTCATGACTAGCCATCCCTATAAATAGAAAATCAAGATATTTTTCCACTTATTCTCCATCATCCAATTTAGGGTCCAAATGGATTGAGTAGGATACAATGTATCTACCCCATATCTCATATCTCTTCTAAAATCTTCTTTGAGAATCCATTTTGAATTTTCCAAAAAATGGTTTACCTTAGATTATGTGCCACCAGCTCATCAAACTTATCTTCCACCTAGTTCACAAAATTCAAGAAAGTAAACTTGTCAACTCAGATTCATCAAATCTTTGATCTTTTAAATAATGCAACAACTTGGCATTATCAACCTTTTGATATTTGGCACATACTGTGTTGCTCAACATGCACTATGAAATTACTCAACATGAACTAAAGTTTACTAGTGCTCAACATCAACTAAAATTTACTTGGCATTAGTTATTTTTCTCAGGATACATTGGAATAAACATTTACTTGGCTATAAATAATTTTCTACTCAGCTTGTACTGACTTTTCTTGGCACTTACTATCCACTCGGTCAAGCTTGCCAAACAAACTTTGTGTAACTTGTTTTTCTAAACTTTCTAAGTGTAACCAGCCTTTGCAACCTTAAGTAGATTATCAATACATCATAATGTCACTATCTTAATTGATCTTTGCACTTCATTACATAATCATAACTCAACCTTTCCTCTGGGTGCTATTGTTAGATCTTTTGATCACATCCTCTTCATTAATCAAATAAGTTATAGTACTTGAATCTTATAAGTAGTTGTCTTACTAGCAATTAACAAGTTTGACATTAGTGATAAAACAATTATTGAAACATAGTCTTGTTCAACAATCTCCCTCTTTCAATCTTTTTCAAAAATGATCTTTTCAATCAATTCTCAAAAGCTACTAGAGTTACTACAAGAATGAGTGGAACTTCTTTTAGTTATGTGCTATTCTTCTCTTCTTTATCTTTCTTCTTCTCTTCTTCAAATCTCTCGACTTCTTTCTTTCAATCGTCTTTCTTCTTTCTTTCATTTTCCTCTTTCTTCTTTCTTTCATCTTCCTCTTTGTTTTTCTTTTCCTCCTCTTCTTTCTTTTTCTTTTCCTCTTCTCTCTTTTTCTTTTCTTCTTCTTATATCTTTTCCTTTTCCTCTTCTTTCTTTGAATAATATCCATGAGGAGGTGGGGAAGCACGTTAAAAATATGAATACATAGTACAACGCTAAGGATGATGTGAGAAGTAGATATAAGGAATTTTAGACTAGAGATGAAATCGTGGTTCATTTGATAAAGGAACATTTTCCAATGGGTACATAGAATAAGCTCAAAATGATGATTTTTGGACCATGCAAGATAGTAAAAGACATGATTTTGTAAATTCTTATGAAGTGGAGTTGCTTGATGAATTAAATATTTGACCATTTTATGCATACCTTAAAGGTGTTTGATAAGTTGAGGGAAGAGAAGTTGATGTTAAACTTGAAGAAGTGCATTTTTTTTGAAGAAAGAGTTGGTGTACCAAGGATTTTTAGTCTCAAAAGAAGGATTTAAAATTATTCTAGAGAAAGTGAAGGCTATCCTTGAATGGCCTACTCCAAAGAGTGCTACAAAGGTAATATCTTTTTTATTACTGGATAATTTTTATAGAAATTTTAAAAGAGGTTTTAGAAGTATCTATGGACCCTTGACTAAAATAATGAGAAGGGATAGGAAATAATTTAAGTGGATTTTAAGAAAAATAAGATTTTTACCCCTTTAAAACATAAAGTTATAGAGCAGCCTATTTTAGCACTTTCAGATATTAACAAGGTATTTCAAGTAGATTTTGATGGTAGTTGTACTAGAATAGGAGTTATTTTAAGCCAAGATGGTAGACCTATTATTTATTTTAGTGAGAAGTTTAATCATGGAAAAAGAAAATATTTTGTTTATCATAAAGAATTTTATGCTATAATTTAGCCATTGAAGAAGTGGAGACACTATCTTCTTCCTAATGAGTTTTTTATGTATACTAATCATAAATATTTACAATATTTGAATAGTTAAGGAAAATTTGACCAAAGGCATTTGAAGTGGATTGTAGTTTTGTAGATTTATACATGTTTTTTGAAACATGCGAGTAGGAATTCTAAAAAATTTGCAAATGATATTTTTCTAATAGAGATGAAGATTGAGGTAGTTGGGTTCAAGGAACTCAAAAAAATTTATCAAAGGGATCCTTATTTTGATGAAGCATGGAAGGCTTGTATAGAACCTATTATAGTTGATAGGAAATTTTTTTGGATTTCATAAACCAAGATGGTATGATGTTAAAAGGAAGTATTTTGTGTAATCCTAGAAGTTCTATGAGAGAGAATCTCATCAAAGAAAAACATAATGGAGGATTGGTTAGACACTTTGGTAGTTATAAAACCATTTTTTTGATTGTTGTGAACAATTATTGGTCATAATTTCAGCAAGATGTGAAGAAGTTTTTTTAGAGTTGTAGAGTATGTCAAATGGAAAAGGGAGCAAAGAAGAATACAAGGTTGTGTCACCCATTACTTGAACCAAAGAAGTCATGAAAGAATGTGAACATGGACTTCATTCTTTGATTACCAAGGACTCAACAAGGGCATGGTTCTATTTTTTTTGTGGTTGAAAGCTTTTAAAATATGACACATTTCATTCCCTACAAGAAGACTAGTGATGTCATTCATGTAGCAAAGTTATTTTTTAGAGAATTGGTGAGACTACATGGTCTGCAAAAGAGTATAGTTCCAAATCAAGATTCCAAGTTTGTTGGGTATTTATGGCATATATTAAGGAAGAAATTGAAGATAGGTTTGAAGTTTAGTTCATCACATCATCCATAGATTGATGGGTAGATAGAATTCGAGAATCAAAGTTTGGGAAAGTGTTGAAATGTTTGGTTGGAGATAAGCCAAAGGGATGGGGTCTAATTTTACTATAGGAAGAATTTTCATATAATAATTATGTCAATAGGAGTACTAGTAAATCACCATTCCAAAGTTTATATAAGAGTAGTCCTAGAAATGCTTCTAAATTTAGGTTGTTAGATAAAGGAGAGATAACTAGTGCTAGAGTAGAAGAATTTGATAAACATTTGAAGAATATCATGACGAGCTGAGGAAGAACATTTCAAAGATGAATATATAGTAAAAGGCTAAGGAAGATGTGAGAAGGAGGTATAAAGAATTTTAGACTAGAGATGAAGTTGTGGGTCATTTGAGAAAGGAGCATTTTCCAGTGGATACATATAATAAGTTGAAAATGAAAAAGTTTGGACCATGCAAGATAGTGAAAAGACATTATTCTAGAAATGAAAATGATGTGGATTTTCTTGCTAAATTAAATAGTTGAGAATTTTATGCATACTTGAAAGCTATTTGATAAGTTAAGGGAATAGAAGTTGTTGATAAACTTGAAGAAGTGCAATTCTTTTAAGGAGTTGGTGTACCTAGGATTTTTGGTCTTGATGAAATGTTTAAAAATAAAGCTAGAGAAATTGAAAGATATACTTGAATGGCCTACTCCAAAGAGTGCTACAAAGGTAAGATCTTTTCATCAACTATATAGTTTTTATAGAAAGTTCAAAGGAGGTTTTAGAAGTATTTGTGGACCCTTGATTACAATAATGGGAGGGGATAGGAAAGAATCTTAGTGGATTGTAAGACAAGATAAGATCTTTATTCTATTGAAATAGAAAGTTATAGAGTAGCCTATGTTAGCACATTCATATTTAAAAAGGTGTTTCAAGTAGATCATGATGCTAGTGGTACTACAATAGGAGTTATTTTGAGCCAAGAAGGTGATACATTATTTATTCTAGTGAGAAGTTGAATGATGCCAAAATAAAATATTTTGATTATGATCAAGAATTTATGTTATATTTCAAGCATTGAAGATGTGGAGACACTATCTTCTTCCTAAGGATCTTGTTTGTAATACTAATAATCAAGCCTTGCAACATTTGAATAGTCAAAGAAATTTCAACCAAAGGCATTTGAAGTGGGTTAAGTATTTACAAAGTTATGCATTTTTTATGAAAAACAAGAGTGGGAAGTCTAACAGAGTTCCAAATGCTCTTAGTAGAAGACAACTTTTGCTAATAGAAATTCAGATTGAAGTGGTTGCATTAAGGAACTCAAGAATTTGTGTCTAGGTGAACCTGATTTTGTTGAATCATGGAAGGCTAGTATAGAACATATTACACTTGATAGGAAAAATTTGTTGGATTTCATAATCTAAGATGATATGATTTCAAAGGAATTCATTTGTGTATTCCCAGAAGTTTTATGAGAAAGAATCTCATCAAGAAAAATCATAGTGGAGGATTGGTTGGATACTTTGGTAGAGATGAAATCATTGATTTAATTGCTAAGAACAATTATTGGCCACAATTACAGCAAGATGTGAAGAATTTTGTGTAGACTTATAAAGTATATTAGATGGAAAAATGAGTAAAATAGAATACGTGGTTGCATTAGCCATTACTTGAACTAGATATTTTATGGGAGGATGTCAGCATGGGTATCATTCTTGGATTATCAAGGACTCAATGAGGGAATGATTCTATTTTTGTGGTGGTTGATAGGTTTTTTAAGATGATACATTTGATTCCCTATAAGAAGACTAGTGATGTCATTCATGTGGTAGAGTTGTTTTTCAGAGAAGTGGTGAGACTGGATGGTTTGCAAAAGAGTATAGTTTCAGGTCAAGATACCAAGTTTTTTGGGTATTTATGGCATACATTATGGAAGAAAATGAATATATATTTTAATTTTAGTTCATCACATCATCCATAGAACGATGGGTAGAAAAAATTTGCTAATTGTTGTTTAGATCTTTTGTCAGAGATAAGCCAAAGGAAAGGAAACTAATTTTATCGTTGGAAGAATTTTCATATAAGAATTATTTCAACAAGAGCATTAGTGAATCACCATTCCATATTTTATATGACAGTAGTCTCATAAATTATTTTGAACTGAGGCTATTGGATAAAGGAGAGATAAATACTGCTAAAGCATAAGAATTTGCTGAACATTTGAAGAATATCCATTAGGAGGTCAAGAATCAAATTGCAAAGATTAATAAATAGTACAAGACTAACACAAATGTGAGAAAGAGCTATGAGGAATTTCATACTAGAGATGAAGTCGTGGTTCATTTGAGAAAGAAAATTTTTGTAGTGGGTACATATAATAAGGTGAAAATGAAGAAGTTTGGATTGTGCAAGATAGTGAAAAGACTTGATTCTTGAAATTCCTATGAAGTGGAGTTGCTTGTTGAATTGAATATTTCACTAGTATTTAACATTTAATATTTGATAGGATATTATCAAGGAGGTGATGGAGATGATTTTTTAGAAGTTTAGTGGAGTAATCTAGCAACGAGTTGAACTACAAATGAGATTGAGGATATATATTAGATAGTCGTGTTAGAAAAAGTAGAAGGAATTGAACTTATGAAGAATACCTAGTCAAATGGAAATGGAGGTTAGTGGAAGATTCATCATGGCTAGTAAGGGAGGAGGTTAACCATCCTATTTTTTCTCTAAATACCTAAGATGTGACAGGGTTATTGAACTCAAATTACCATAGGTATCTAATTCAAGAGCATCCTAGGTGTAAGAGAAATCGTGCATCACCAAAAGAATATTTCTCTTTTGTTTTTTTTGAATAACAATTTTTGTAGTGCAAATTTGTTGTTTCTTGGGGCTTTCTACATAGTAATTCAATCATATGAGCTTGAAATCTCCTAATTTCAGAGATGGATGTTCATCTTAAGTATATCGACCTACCAGTTGAGCCATAGTATCATAAAATTAGTATTCATGGGTTTATTATGGATTTTTGGAGTGTAATTTTGGTATAAAAAATTTAGGTTCACCATTGAAGACTTAAACATGCCCAAATGAAGGTCAAAATTCAACAAATGGATGCTTACCCAAATCAAAGCCTATAGATTAGAAGCTGACGATTCTGAAGAGTGGCTATAATAGCCGATCAGAGAAATGGTTTGAGAGTTATGGCCTTCCAAAGTTGGGCCAACAAAAATTCCAAAATAAATAATAGAACTATATTTGATCAACCTTGTATGTATTTTTTAGGATTTTTTGACCCTAGGTATTAATTTTGAGTGTCTAGAACCTTCCTAGATGGCATAAAGTTGCATATTTAAGAAATTCACAAATAATTTATAAGACACCTCTGGGTGATAGTTTGCAACTTTGTCTTATAGATTAATATAACAAAGGTACCTATGTGGATTAGCAAGGGGAGCACCCTTCATCAAATTCCTACTAGATGTAGCCTCATCAAACTTTGTCATAGAGGGAAGTTCTCTTTGTTCAATCTTGGCACCTCTTTTTTTGTACATCTTGATCTTTAGCTTCAAGTACCTTCAGACTTTCCTCTACAAGCACCAAAGCTCAGATACAAATTGTTAGAATGTTTAGAAAAACTAGAAGGGGGGCGAATTAGTTATCTAATGTCTAGATCTACCAATTAAATAAATAAACACTTAATCAACTGCATATCTTAACATCAATTAGCTTGGCCTCAATAGTAAACTTTCAGTAACATAAACTAGCAATTTGCTATCCTAAAAATAAAAGACTTGAAGAATGTAATTTAAATTGATAGTAAATCATCACAAATAACACCCATACAAGTTTGACACTAGGATTTAATGTGGAAACCCAATTTGCAAAAAACCACCAGTAACATGACACCACTCTTTTCACTATTTTGGAGTGAGCTCTATTAGGAGCCAACCTTGTTAAAGGTTACAAAACACACTATTAAATGTGACCTTGTTAACAGATTTAATCACCTTGTTAGAAGTGGCCTTGTTAGAGGACTTTAGAAATTTTCATTAGAATGCCACCTTGATTAATGATTTTATATACGACTATTAGGTTAACCGCGACTAAGGGATTTCAATACTGATATAATGGTTAGAAAGTAACATCAAGTTTAATATAGAAAATAAAACTTACTTTACAAATACAAATCCCATTTTTGCTCAAATATTGATCTGTTGACTGGCCTTCATTGTAAACTCAGTCTTTGATTCACTTGACAACCTTTCAAGAAATCACTCTTCACCTCTTCTTAGTGCTTCTTAGCCTTTTTCTTGAGTTTTCCAATCAATAGCATCAAAAAATACTCCAACCTTGTTAGGTTAGACATTGTACCTCCTTAAATAGGTAATTTTGATCTTTTTCTACTTAAACATCATCATAGATATTAGGGCTACGCCAAATTCATTAAATCTTTCCAACATTTCATTTGTTCTTTCCTCTTCTAAAAACTTATCCAAACTTGTCCTTGAATCCTTGCATATAAATGTAGAAACATAGTTTCCTTTTATTTAAATGTTCCATGTCATCCATCCTTATCTTCACCATGCTTTATATTTTCCAAGAAATCAACTTTGTTGGATAGAAATTATAATTTTTCATAAATTGTCAAAATGTTGTACCTCAACCAACACTATGTTCTAAGGCTCAATCATCATTGGATTACTTAGTCACTACTAACTTTCTATTTGGCACATACACTTACACTTGGTTAATACTAATCCTTGGTCAACACTAGGATCACTCAGCATAAACTTCATGTTCCTTAATAATCTGCTCTGTTGCTTGGTCAAGCCTTTGAATTTGGTCAATATTTTATCTCTTCTTCAAGGCTTCAATACAATAGTATTCTTCCCACTTGTAACATGATTAGAAAATCACTTTGTCTTTTCAAAGTCTAAATAATTGAGTTTCCATTATAGTTTCCTTTTATAACTTAACCTTTCCTCTAGGTGCTTTTGTTGTGATCAACTTCTCAAATCATCTTCATCAATCATCTAGATATCAGACTCAAATAAGATAGAAAACCCTCTCACTAATAAGATTTGACATTAATAAAAATATAACAATTGTTCCAATTGTATTTTCTAATAGCTCAACACCAACTTCCTAATCTACTTAGCATATTTTTGTTGTAACTCAGCATTTAGTAGTTATTTTTTATCATCAACAACCTTTTTCTTAGGTTTGGTTAAGTTATTGGACTCACTTTCGTCAATATATATAAATCTTTTGTAATCTTTAGGTTCCTTTTTACATTCAACTTCATTATTTTTTTCATATTCATAAACCTACACATTTGCACTTTCTTAAACTTTGTTATTGTTAGAGTTCAAACACTTATATGCTTTACTCTTAGTGAAATAATCACAGAATATGCCTTCATCACTTTTTGTGTCAATTTTTCCATTTCTATTGTCTTTACATATATAACACTTTCTTCAAAAAAACTTTATAATCTTCACGTGAGGTGCATGTCTATACCATAGCTCATAATGTGTAAGGTTTGTACCTTGCTTGACTTGTATTATATTCAAGGTATAAATAACTCCACTTATACCTTCTCTCTAGCACTTAGGTACAACATTCTTCCCCATCATCAATGTCCTAGCACAATCCATGATTGATCTATTCTTCCTTTAAGTTTTTACATTCTATGGAGAGGCACTAGGTGTAAACATCCATCTTTTGATTTCTCAATCATTGCAAAATATGATGAATTCTACAAATATGAATTCACCTCCTCTATTAGATCTCAGACACTTAAATATTTTAAATCTTTCTCTATCAACTCTAGCTAAACACAACTTGAACATTTGAAATGGATCATATGTTTAATTAAGAAATAGTAGAGCCATCATTACAGAGTATTCATTAACAAATAGAATAAATTAGTTGTCACCATAGTAGCTTTGTACACAAATTGGTCCACAAAGGTTAGTGTGAACCAATTCTAAAATAACATCATAAGTATAGGTCTTTCTATTGAAACTAGACTTAGTTATTTTTCCTAGTTGACATTATTTATACATCACATTATTAGGTTTCTTTAGTTTTGGTATCCCTCTTACTTTCTTCATCTTACTATTGCATACTAAATTGTCAAATTTCACATAACATGGCCTCTTATGTCATAACCATATATCTTAACATTTTACAAAAAAACAATTGTCGTCAGATACATCTAGATAGAAAATATTACCTTTGGTTTGGTCTCCACTTCCAATAAATTCTCCTATACCATTATAGATTATAGCCTTCTTCTTCTTAAATGAAACATTTTAGCCTAAATTGTTCAAGTGTTCCACACTCAATAAATTGTAGTTAAGTCCTTCAACCCAATAAGCATTTTCACATATGATCTGATCAATTTATTTTATTAGTCATTTACCTTTCACAAAGCATGGTGCATCATTACCAAACTTAACACTACCTCCTTTATAATGATCTAGGTTTTAAAATTTTCTTTCCAATCATGTGATGTTAACAACCACTATCAACTATCCATCTCTCACCTTTACTCACATATGAAATAATTGTAGTTTCCTCATCTTCATCAAAATCATTTGTAATAAAAACATTAAAAATGTCCTCATCATTACTATTAGATTTTCTATCACTTTCTTCTTCAATAATGTAACAAGACTTCTTATCTTTGCCTTTGTAATCATTGTATCCTTCATCATCTTTACTATCTCTTCTTCCTTTTAACTTTTTTTCTTTCCTTTCATCCTTCTCATTCATACCAAGACACCTTGTGGCAATATGACCAACTTTATTGCATGAATAATAGATTATATGAAGTTTACCTTTGTACTTTCCTCTACCTCTTAGAAGTCTCCTAACCATTAATGCTTCAAGATCATCAAGATCATCATCAAAATATTCACTCTCACTAGTCTCATACTTTCCTTTACTTATCTTGGACTTATACAAACCAATTGTGACTTGAAAGAATATTGAATAGCTAGGTTATTAAAATTACCAAAATTTGACAATTCAAAAGTAGTGAGTCTACCAACTAGACTATCCAAGATTAGGTCATTACCAAGAGTAAATTTTAGTTCTTGTATTGCAAGAACTTGAATAGAATAAATAGGAAGTAAGATTCTCAATACCTTATTGATCATAGTCTCATCACTAATATTTCCATTAGCTCCTCTAATAGCATTCAAAACTTCTTTGATTCTTCCAACATATTGGGTAATGTTCTCACCTTCTACAATCTTCATGTCATCAAAATTTCCTCTCAAGATTTTTGGTTTGGCTCTAAGTACTTTCTTATCCCCTCCATGGATCTTTTCTAACTTGTCACACATCTTCTTTTCAGAATCACCTTTCTTTATGCCATCAAACTTTGAGTAGCTTCTCGGGAATATGCAATCTCCAACATTACATGATTTTTCTTTTGTTTATTCTTTATATTAGGTGTCATAATAGGTGTAGGTACAACCAAATACTCATTCTCCAAATAGAATACTATTGAATCTATGATTCTACAAATGTACAATTTCATCAAACTTTGTAATGAAGGAAAAAATTTTGTGTTCATCTTGGGTATCTCTATTTTTTACATCTTGATCTTTAGCTTTAAGTTCCTTCAAACATTTATTTCTACAAGAAAAAACTCTTTGATACCAATTATTACAATGATTTATAATAACTAAGACAAGGGTGTGAATCAATTATCCTTAGGTCCAAATGTACCAATTAAACTGTAGACACTTCAACCAATTCTGATCTAAACATTAATTAGCTCAGTCTCTATAGTAATTTTCTAGTAACATAAAACTTGTAGTCTATTGTCCCAATAATAAAAAACTTTCAATATGTAAAACATTAATATTAAAATGTCTCAAATAACATCCACACAAGTATGACATTGAGATTTAATGAGGAAACCCAATTTGGTAAAAACCAGCAACAACATGTCACTAATAGTTTCACTCTTCTAAAGTGATCTCTATGAGGATCCAACCCTATTAAAAATTACAATACACAATTTTATGTTGGAGCCTACTAAAAGATTTAATCACTAGGTTAGGAGTGCCCTTGTTAGAGGACTTTACAACACTCCATTAGAATGTCACCTTGATTAAAGGATTTACAAATGATTGTTAGCTCAACCTTCATTAAAAGATTTTAAATTAATACAATGGTTAAAAAATAATAGCAGATTGATTTAAATAAATACAACTCACTTTACAAATATAGATCACATTGTAGTTTATATTCTAATCCACTAACTATCCTCCATTATCATCTTTGTCTTTGATCTTCTTACCAACCTTTCAAGCAATCAAATGTTACCTTATCTTTTCATCTTCTTCACATCCTTCTACTCAAGTTTGTCATTCAATAAAGTAGCAACACCAAACCTTTTCTATTTTATCTCTTATACCTCCTTAGATAGGTAGCTAGATATTTTTCCACTTAAGCATTGTCATAAATCTAAGGGTTACATTAGATTCATCGTATCCTTCCATTTTTTTGTTTCCTCTTTCCTCTTCTAGAAACTTATCCAAACTTCTCTTTGAATTCATTCATAGAAAGACTAAAACATGGTCTCCCTTGAATTAAATGTTCCACCTCATCAATTATTATCTTCAACATGCTTTCCATATTTCAAGATTTCAACTATGTTGGATTCGAAATGAAATTCCTTCACAAACTATCAAATGTTGACACTTGGCCAACACTGTGTTTCTCAACCTTGATCATCACTATACTGACTTGCTCAGCTTGCAATATTTTCACTCAATCTACTTACTAGTTTTCCATCCAAATTTTCTATTAGTCTATCTTTTACTAGCACTCAAGCAACACCAAATTTGATCAACTTCTACTGCTTAATTGGTAGGCACCAACATTGCTTGGCTTCAACTATAAGTTTCTTAAATATTCTGCATTGAATCCTAGTTAAGCCTAATTATTTATTATTAATTGATCATCTCTTCTAGGATTTAACATAACTCTCTTCCCCACTTAGTGTTATGATTAAACAACACATTATCTTTCCAAAGTCTAACTTATCCAGTGCCCATTTTAATTCCACATAACTCAACCTTTCCACTAGATCATCTTATTAGGTAGAAAGTGTCTCACTAATAAGGTTTGACATGAATGACAATAGAAAAAAATTTCCAATGGTAGTTCCAATATTTTATTCCCTAGAAGAAGACTAATGATGTTGTGCATGTGGAAAATTTATTTTTCAAGGAAGTGGTGAGACCACATAGTCTACCATGGCACATAGTTTCATATTGAGACAACAAGTTTGTTTAGTATTTCTAGCCCACATTGTGGAATAAGTTTTAAAAAAACTTAAAGTTTATATTATCACATCATCCACTAAATGATAGATAGAAAAAGGTGGTGAATAGGAGTTTTGAGAATTTTTTTAGATGTTTAGTTGGAGATAATCCAATAGGATGAGATTTGATTTTACTATAGGTAGACTTTAAATATAAGAATTTTGTCAACATGGGCACTATTAAATCACCATTCTAGATTCTATATGAAATTAGTCACATAAATGATTTTAATTCTAGTAAGTTGGACAAAGAGGAGATAACTAGAGCTAAAGCTAGGAATTTTGCAAAGTACTTAAAGAACGTCCATAATGAGGAAAGGAAACACATTACCAAGATGAATACACATTACAAGGATAAGGAAAATGAGAAAAGGAATCATAAGAAATTTTAGGTTAGGTTAGACCTTGTACTTCCTTACATAGGTAGTTTTGATCTTTTCTACTTGAACATCATCGTATATATTAGGGTTAGGTCAAATTCATAAAATCTTTCCAACATTTCATTTGTTCTTTTCTCTTCTAGAAACTTCTCTAAACTTCTTGAATCCTTGCATAGAAATTCACAAACATAGTTTCCCTTTATTAAAATGTTCCACGTTATCCATCCTTATCTTCACCAGGCTTTATATATTCCAAGAAATCAACTTTGGTGGCTAGAAATTATAATTTCTCATAAATTGTGAAAATTTTGTACCTCAACCAACATTGTGTTCATAGCCTCAATCATCATTGGATTACTCAATTGCTATTAACTTTCTATTTGGCACATATACTAATACTTGGTTGATAATAATGCTTGCTCAACACTAGCATCACTCAACACAAACTTCAAGTTCCTTAATAATATAATTTTTTGCTTGGTCAAGCCTATGAATTTGGTCAATATTTGATCTCTTCTTCAAGGCTTTTGTACAACTATATTCTTCACTTGTAACATGATTAGAGAATCACTTTGTCTTTTCAAAGTCTAACTATTCGAGTTTTCATTAAAGTTTCCTCTCATAACATAAACTTTCCTCTAGGTGCTTTTGTTGTGATCAACATCTCAAATCATCTTCATCAATAATCTAGATATGAGACTTAAGTCAGATAGAAAGATCTCTCACTAATAAGATTTGAAATTAATAAAAACATAACAATTGTTCCAATTGTATTTTCTAATGGCTCAACACCAACTACCTAGATTGCTAGGCATATTTTTTTTGTAACTAAACATTTAGTAGTTATTTCTTCTCCTCAACAACTTTCTTCTAAGGTTTGGGTAAGCTGTTATACTAGATTTCATCAATGCATATATATCTTTTGTAATCTTCAAGTTCCTTTTTATGTTCAACTTCATTATTTTCTTCATATTCATAAACCTTCACATTTGCACTTTCCACAACTTTTCTAGTGTTAGAATTCAAACACTTATATGCTTTCCTCTTAGTGAAATAATGCAAGAATATGCCTACATCACTTTTTGCATCAATTTTTTCATTTCTATATCTCTTTACATATATAACATTTTCCTCATAAAAACTTTAAAATATTGCACATGAGGTGCATGTCTATACCATGGCTCATCATGTGTAAGATTTGTACCTTGCTTGACTTGAATTATGTTCAAGGTATAAATAGCTCCACTTACAACTTCTCTCTATCACTTAAGTGTAACATTCTTCCCCATGATCAATGTCCTAGCACAATCCATAATTGATCTATACTTCCTTTCAGCTATTCCATTCTATGGGGAGGTCCTAGGTACAAACATCCATCTTTTGATTCCTCAATCATTGAAAAATGTAATGAATTGTCCAAATATGAATTCACCTCTTCTATGAAATCTTAGACACTTCAATATTTTATTTGTTTCTCTCTCAACTCTAGCCAAATAGAACTTGAACATTTGAAATGAATCATATTTTTAATTAAAAAACATCATAGTCATCATTATAGAGTATTCATTAACAAATAAAATAAAGTAGTTTTCATCATAGTAGCTATGTACAAAAATTGATCTACAAAGGTTAATAAAAACCAATTCTAAAATAACATCATAAGTATAGGTCTTTCTCTTGAAACTAGACTTAGTTATTTTTCCTTGTCGACATTTTTTACACATCACATTATCAGGTTTCTTTATTTTTGGTATCCCTCTTACTTTCGTCATTTTACTAATCCATACTAAATTGTCAAAGTTCACATGAAATGGCCTCTTATGTCATAACCATATATCTTCCCATTATGCAAACAAACAAGTATCATTAGATATATCTACATAGAAAAAAATACCATTGGTTTGGTCTCCACTTTAAAAAAATTATCCTATACCAATATAGAATATAGTCTTCTTCTTCTTAAGTTGAACTTTGTAGCCTTAATTGTTCAAGTTTTCCACACTCAAAAAATTGTAGTTAAGTCCGTCAACTGAATAAGAATTTTGACATCTGATCTTATAAATTAATTTTATTGGTCATTTACCTTGCACAAAGCATGGTTTATAATTACCAAGCTTAACAATACTTCCTTTATGATGATCTAGGTTGATAAGTAGGAGATAATTTCCACAGCAAGTCAAATTGTAATATTGCTAGCAAGATTTAACTGTGTGATTTTGAGTCAGAGTCATTGACCCACATTTCATGAGTAGTGATTCAACATGAATCCATCTCTCATGAGAATAAATGGGACAATTAGCACTCTTTGGATCTAGGTCATGCTCATAGGGGTAAAGCACTGGGACTTCCTGGGAGGTCACCCATCTCAATACTACTCCAGCCTGAGTGTTCTTAACTATGGAGTTTTCTCCATGGTTAAACCTAAAGCTTGTAACCCCATTTACAAAACCTTCACCAAGTGTTGTGCCTTATGAACCATTCATTAGAAATCCCCTTAAGCTCATAAATTCATAAGTAGGATATAATTTCCACAACAAGTCAAATTGTGATATTGCTATCATGATTTAACTGTGTGATTTTGAGTCAGACTCATTGACCCATGTTTCATGAGTAGTGATTCAACATCAATCCATATCTCATGAGAATAAATGGGACACTTAGCACTCATTGGATCAAGGTGATGTAATGATTGCTAAGTGTCCCATTTATTCTCATTAGAGATGGCTTCATGTTGAATCACTGCTCATGAAACATGGGTCAATGAGTCTGACTCAAAATCACACAGTTAAATCTTGATAGCAATATCACAATGATCTAGGTTTACAGAATTACTTTCCATTCATCTGATGTGAACAACCACTATCAACTATCCATCTCTCACCTTTACACACATATGAAATGAGTGTAGTTTTCTCATCTTCATCAAAATCATCTTTAATAGCAACACAAACAATGTCTTCATCATTAATATTAGATTTTCTATCACTTTCTTCTTCAATAATGTAACAAGACTTCTTATCTTTTCCTTTGTAATCAGTGTATCCTTCATTGTATTTTCTATCTCTTCTTCCTCTGAACTTGTTGTCTTTCCTTTCATGCTTTTCATTCTTATTAGGATACCTTCTAGCAATATGACCAACTTTAATGCATGAAAAATGGATTATATGAAGTTTACCTTTGTACTTTCCTCTACCTCTTGGAAGTCTCCTAACCATTAATGCTTCAAGATCATCAAGATCATCATCAAAATATTCACTCTCACTAGTCTCATATTTTCCTTTCTTTCTATTAGACTTATACAAACCAATTATGACTTGAAAGAATATTCAATAGAAATGATATTAAAATTATCAAAATTTGACAATTCAAAGTAGTCAGTCTACCAACTAGACTATCCAAGGTTAGGTCATGATCAAGAGTACATCTTAGTTCTTGTATTGTAGAAAATTGAATAGAATAAATAGGAAGTAAGGTTCTAAATACCTTATTGATCATAGTCTCATCACTAATGTTTCCATTAGCTCCTCTGATAGCATTCACAACTTCTTTGATTCTTCCAACATATTGGGTAATGTTCTCACCTTCTACCATCTTCATGTCATCAAAATTTTCTCTCAAGATTTATAATTTGGATCTATGTACATTCTTATCCCCTCAATGGATATTTTCTAACATGTCACACATCTTCTTTTCATAATCACCTTTCCTTATTCCATCAAACTCTCAGTAGCTTAGGGAATATTCAATCTCCAATACTACATGATTTTTCTCATATTTCTTCTTTATATTATGTGTTTTCATGGGTGTAGGTATAGCAACATACTCATTCTCAGAATAGAATACTATTGAATCTATGATTCAAAAAATGTACAATTTCATCAAACTTTTCGATGCAGGAGAGTTCTTTGTGTTCATCTTGGGTATCTCTTCTTTTTTACATCTTGATCTTTAGCTTTAAGTCCCTTTAGGAACTTCTTTATACAAGAACAAACTCTCTGATACCAATTGTTAGAATGATTTATAATAACTGAGATAGGGGTATGAATCAATTATCCTTAGGTCTAGATGTACCAATTAAACTTTAGATGCTTCAACCAAATCAAATTTAAACATTGAGTAGCTCAGTCTCTATAGAAATATTTTAGTAACATAAAACTTGTAGTCTACTATCCCAATAATAATAAAATTGCAGTATGTAAAACATTAATAGTAAAATGTCTCAAATAACATCCACACAAGTATGACATTGAGATTTAATGTAGAAACCCAATTTTGGAAAAATGACCAACAACATATCACTAATAGTTTCACTCTTCTAAAGTGATCTCTATGAGGATCCAAACCTATTAAAGGCTATAATACACATTTTTATGTTTGACCTTGTTAAAGGATTTAATCACCATGTTAGGAGTGGCCTTGTTAGAGGACTTTACAACACTCCATTAGAATTTCACCTTGATTAAAGGATTTACAAATTATTGTTAGGTCAACCTTCATTAAAGGATTTCAAATTTATATAATGGTTAGAAAGTAATAGAAAATTGATTTGAATAAATACAACTCAGTTTACAAATACAAATCACAAAGTAGTTTATATTATGTTCCACTAACTATCCTCCATTATCATCTTTGTCTCTAATTTTCTTACCAACCTTTCGAGCAATCAAATGTCACTTTATGTTTTCTTCTTCTTCACATTCTTCTATTCAATTTTGGCATTAAATAGAGTAGTAGCACCAAACCTCTTCTATTTTAGCCCTTATACCTCCTTAAATAGGTAGCTAGATCTTTTACCACTTAAACATCATCATAAATCCCAAGGTTAGGTTAAATTCATTATATCCTTCCATTTTTTTGTTTCCTCTTTCCTCTTCTAGAAACTTATCCAAACTTCTCTTTGAATCCATTCATAGAAACACTCAAACATGGTTTCCCTTGAATTAAATGTTTCATCTCATTAATTCTTGTGTTCAGCATGCTTTCCATATTCCAAGAATTCAACTATGTTGGATTCAGAATGAAATTCCTTAAAAAACTATCAAATGTTAACACTTGGACAACACTATGTCCTTAACCTTGAACATCACTATACTGACTTTCTTGGCTTACACTATTTTCACTTAGTCCATTTACTAGTGTTTAGTCCAAACTTTCTATTAGTCTATCTTTTACTAGCACTCAAGCAATGCTGAATTTGATCAACTTCTACTATTTACTCAGTAGGCACTAACATTTCTTCGCTTCAACTATAAGTTCCTTAAATATTCTACATTGAATCTTCATTAACCATAATTATTTTTTCTTAATTGATAATCTCTTCTAGGCTTTGACATAACTCTCTTCCCCACTTAGTGTTATGATTAAACAACACATTATCTTTCCAATGTCTAACTGATCAAGTGCCCATTGTAATTCCACATAACTCAACCTTTCCACTAGATCCTCTTTTCAGGTAGAAAGTCTCTCACCAATAAGGTGTGACATGAATGAAAAAATAAAAATTGTTCCAATGGTAGTTCCAATATTTTATTCCCTAGAAGAAGACTAATGATGTTGTGCATGTGGAAAAATTATTTTTCAATGAAGTGGTGAGACTGCATGGTTTACCATAGAGCATAGTTTCATATTGAGACAACAAGTTTATTCAGTATTTCTAGTGTACATTGTGGAATAAGTTAAAGAGAAACTTAAAGTTTAGATTATCACATCATCTACTGGCTAGTCTGGGGAATTTGTTGAGATGTTTAATTGGAGATAATCCAATAGGATGAGATTTGATTTTACCATAGTTAGTCTTTGAATATAAGAACTTTGTCAACATGGGCACTAATAAATCACCATTCTAGATTGTATATGAAAGTAGTCCTGTAACTGATTTTGAATCTAGTGAGTTGGACAAAAAGGAGATAAGTAGAGCTACAACTAAGGATTTTGCAAAGTACTTGAAGAACATCCATGAGGAGGCAAGGAAGCACATTAACAAGATGAATACATATTACAAAGATAAGAAAAATGAGAAAAGGAGGCATAAGAAATTTTAGGTTGGGCATGAAGTCCTGATTCACTTGAGGAACAAGCAATTTTGAGTAGCTATATATTATAAGTTTAAAATGAAGAAGTTTGGACCATGTAGGATATTGAAGAAGCATGATTTTGTAAATGCCTATGAATTGGAATTTCCAATGAACTGGATATTTCATGATTATTTAAAATATCAAACATGACATGGTTTCATGAAGCGGGTGTAAAAGATGAGGTAATAGATCACTATGGATTATTTCTATAACTACTTCAGCTACAAAGGAGATTAAATGTATACCAAATAGTCATATTAATTAAAATAAAAGGAATGGGACATATGAATAATATCAGTTCAAATGGAAAGGATGGCCTATAGAAGATTCATCATGGTTGACAAGGAAAGAGGTTAGTAGTCTTGGCATTCCTCTGAACACTAGACGCATGACAAGGTCACTATGCAGATTTCCTTCCACTATCTAGATATAGAAATCCAGAGGAGGAAGATATATATATGTATTCCACTATGTAGATTTCCTTCCTTGATGGATAAAAAAATGCTAGATCTTGAAGAAGAAATGCTCATAATACAATTTTGAATTTTGAGAAGAGCTTGATAATTGCATTTAAAACTTGATAAATTCCTTAATTATGCTTTCTTGTTCTCCTTAGGTGTAAGAATGTTTATATTTGTGCACATGGATGTTAAAATAAAGTGTGCAAGCTTCCTTATATACAAGTTTTCATAATAAAAAATAATGCAAGCTAGAAGGGTAACTACATTTTACAATTTATAAATCCAAGGCAAAACTAGCCATAATAGTATAATATGTCAAGGTACAAATTGAGCTAGTTGACATATACCAAGATTACCCTAATGAGAGATAATCTTGGGGTCTCAAAAAATTGCCAAAAAATAGTTAGGAAACAAGGGAAAAAAATGGGAGAAAGGGTCACTTGAGCATAAATGTATCCATGGACCATAAAATCACTAAACGGTGGAAGCTAAAAAGTTTGATAAGATGGGTGCTTCCATTTTAAGATAGTATAACTACATACTTCTTATCTATGATAAGGATGGTTCTTATCCAATTCTTATAAGGAAACATTGCAATATTCTTCCTCATTCTCTACATTACCATTCCTTAAAATTTGATATTTAAGTGTGGATACTTTGTCATAACTTTTTGAGAAGATATATTTTCCGTTTGAGGAGATACATGACTCTTTCAATTGTTTGTTATGTAATTTTCTAGGATATTCTATATTCTCATCTTCAATAATGTATGGTTGATTATGCCAACATTACACATCAACATGGAGACCTCTAAGTAGAGTTTAAATACATCATCGATGTTTATTTTTCTTCCAACATATTATTATGATGTTTGGGGAGACTTTTTTCATATTTCTTTGGTCATGTTTCTTCCTAAGGAGGATAATGTTGTTTGTTGATTGTTCATCATATTCTACATCTAGTTTTGAGAATCTAATGTTGAATTAACATTATAGAGAAATACATCATCTATTCTATTTTCAGTTTTTGCAATATCTTATTTGGGTGATGGATATTAAAACATTTTAGATCACATGCAAATATTATATTTTAAGGAGTGGCTTGTTCCCACTAGGTTTTACCTCTTTATGCTTTCCTCTCCTTAGGCTTTAGTCTCCATAATTATACATAAGGGTGGGTGTTAGTGGAAAAATTTTATTTGATTTTTTTACATCCAAATTTTATTCTCATAAGTAAAAACTTTTCATTTTATTACAATTTTGATTCTTGGAAAAATTGTTGCCATTATTAATGGAGTGACTTAAAAAAAACTTATAAAATTTGTCAATTTTATTCTTGCTCTAAACATTTCACTTTTCATCTGCATATTTATTTCTTGCTTTTCTAGCTAGATATAGATTGTTAATATTTAGTTTAAAAATTATAATAGGCTCACTTTAATTGAATAAACATGTGATATTATCCCACTCAGTGTTGTTGAGGATCAATCAATGTTTAACCTTTGTTATCATTGTAGTGCTAGATTATCTCTATGCTAGATCAATTTGGTTTGACGAGCATGTTGGTAAGTGCCTTAGACACCTGCACAACTCTTCTCAACATAATTGTGTTGTAAAAAATATCTCGCTATCATATTTGGCAATCAAAACTAAAAAGTGAACCGCACATTCTAGTAAAAAAAAAACCAAAAGAGTGCAAATTTTTCTTCAAGATTTCTTGATATGGGCTCGCAAAAAAAATGCAATAACTTGAGTAACCACATAGGTGGACCAAATCTTGACCCCAACCTATAGAAAATTAAAGCCAAACAATATATATATATTTATGGTGAACCAATGATACAACATTTATCATTTCAATCAATCAGTTATAACAAATAAATAGAATTCAAAGGAAACATATTAAATTCTTTGAAGACATTGCCGCCACCATACAATAAATGATATGGAAATGTATAGACAAATGTGGTTTCTTAGTTTACATCAATACAAACAAATTAATAGGTCAAATGTTTAAATTGAATGGAAAAATAAAATCATTGAATTCTTTGAAGACATGGCACCCACCACATTGAAAAAGTTAGGGAAATCTAAAGACTTTTTTGTTCTTATTTTACATCCATATAAAGAAAATCCAAAATTAATATGCTAGATTATTAAATTGAGCAATAATTTCTATTGAAATATTTCAACACATTTCCCCCACCATATCACAAATATTATGAAAATGTATAGAGTAATGTGTTTCCTTATTTTACATCAATACAAAAAAAATGAATAGACCAAATTCTTAAATTCAGTGGGAAAGTTTTTTTGTTAAATTCCTTGAAGACATGACTCCCATCACATCAAAAAAAAATTGAAATCTATAGACCTTTCTTGCAGTTTACATCCATATGAAGAAAATAAAAAATTAATACCTAAGATTCTTAAATTCAATGAAGACATTCCCCCAACCATATACTAATTTATATTTCTTAGTTTGCATCCATATGAACAATATACAAAATTAATACACTAGATTCATAAAATTTGGTGAAATTTCTAATGAATTCTTTAAAGACATGGCTTGACCATATTAAAAAAAGTTAGACATGGGCACACCATATTGAAAGAGTTTTGTTTTCTCTTAGATCCATACAAATAAAACACTGAATAACATGGACTATTATCCTAGAAATTATAGAGTTTGTTTGGAAATTGAAGATTGGGAATTGTCATTTCTAGGTTATCTTAAAGATGATATGTTGGGAACCATTATTTTCTATGATCACCCACACATACGTAGAGGGATAAAAAGAATCATTGGGCATGAAATTCTCTTTCCTTAAAGAAAAAGAATTATCTACCCTTCTCAGATTTTATCAATTTTTTTTTCTAATGTTTTTGACTTGCTACAATCTTCATTCCATCTAGAGTTGATAGTGAGTAGGTTTGTTAAGCCTAGTTTTCTGCAAGGTGGGAAGCTTGTAAAGTATTTCCTAAAATATGATCTTTGGTATGGCACCACTCTCATAGGAGGTTTATTTCATCACCATTCTCCTCTCAAAAATCATGGTGTTTATGTGGTTTTCAAGAACATTAAAAAGACTCTTGAGAGGTAATCATTTTGACTGGTTAAGGCTAAATTAAAACAATATGGTGCTCACTTATCAAGAGAATATGTGAATAGTGTGCATCAAGTGGTTTTTTCAATTTTGGATCTTTTGGAACATGACATTTCTTAGGCACCCATATCCTTGCAAGCTTTGGCCCCTCTATTTCTCACTCCTGATCTTACTCTTAAGCTTGGATATTCTAATCCTTTAGTAGGCTTTATGGAGGATTAAGGCATTTTATTATGCTATGAATTTTTCCTTCATGGTTTTGTCTTTTTTGACTTTCATAGGTTTCTAAGTGTTTTTCTTCCAACTTTTGGATTTGGTCATTGATGAAGGACAAGCGCTTTGTTTATAGTGGGGTTCTCTACTTTTTTGAATTTATGATGTCACATTTGGTTGTAATATGTCTTGTAAGGAAAATTATATGGGGAAAGGCATTTTTTGGACTTTAGTATTTAGGATTCTGGTGGTAGTTGTAGACTTCTACTTTTCTCTCTTCTATTAATTGTAAAATGGAAGAAATTATCTTGGGATTCTATTACCCAGATTAGCAATCCTGCATTTATGAGATTTTTTTTTCTGGATGGGGTTATGAATGGAGTTTTTCTTCCTAGTTATTTTCTCTAGGAGCTCCTTATGTTAGAATAAGTGTATTTGTTAAAAAATGGATATCTGTGTGTATATATACATATATATACATTATATATATATATACATATACATACATATATACATATACATATATATAGATATACATATAAAAATATATACATACATATATACATATATATACACTTATATAGACATATAGATACACACACACACACACACACACACACACACACACACACATATATTTCAAGTGGTCCTATCACCTTAAAAAAAAACACCCATTAACATGCTATATTCTTAAATTGGAGGAATTATGTGATGAAATGGCCCCAAGATATGGAAATGTATAGAAATTTTTTTGTTTGTTTAAATCTATATGAACAAAAGGCCAAATTTATACACTAAGCTTATTTAAATTGATACATATAAAGAATCAAATTATACTCTAATTTTTTTAATTTATTTTTAAAAATCTATTGAATTCATTGAAGACTAATTTTTAACAAATTGAAAATGTACACAATGGTAGTTTTAATCAATACTTGAAGTTCTCAAGTTAGTTAAAAATAATCTATTGAATTATTTGAAAACGTGACTTTTTACATATTGGAAAAGACTAATTGTATTCTTCTTTCTTTTAGTGGAAAAGAGTTTAAATTAATATTGTAAGTTCTTAAATTAAGTTTAAAAAAAAATTCATTGAATTCATTGAAGACATTATTTTTTATATATTGGAAAAGTTATGAAAATATATTAGACTAATAGTTTTAAATTAATATTCTAATTTCCTAAATCTATGAAGAAAAATCTATTAAATTTTTTAAAAACATGACTTCACACATATTGAAAAAGCTATGCAAATGTATAAAGTAATTCTTCCAAAATTTATCTATATGATCAAAAGACTAAATTAATAGACTAAATTTAAATTTTTTATTTTAAAAGCTAAAATTTATAAATATAGAATTAATCTATTTACTTCCCTTTCCATAGAGACAAACAAAAACCAAGTTAGATAATCTTATTCCTTAAAAATACTTCTATAGTCTCCCATGATACGTCCCTCAATAAAGCTAATGAAGAGACGTAACCAACCTTACAATGGAAATATACTGACTAACCTGTTCTCTTTTATTTCTATTCACACAACCAAAATCGAAATTATAGAGCAAAAATCTTACCTCCTCTCTTCTACAAATACCTCCTTAATCACAAAGCTTTCTCAAATGCATAGCATATCTTGGGGTTTCGGATAGGAAAAGGTATAATTATCTCTCCATTTGAGAAGAAAATCAAAATGGTTGTCAGCTGCTTGGCCCTGCCTACACTGCCGGAAGCAGAAGGGTTCTTGCATGTTTCATAGAGAAAGATATTTAGTTCGAAATTGTTCCTATTGATATAATTAAAGGGGAGCATAAGAAACCAGAGTTCCTGGCCTTACAAGTAGGGATTGTTTCTTATAATATATTTTTTTTCTTTTGTTGGTTTTGTAATAGTCCAATTTATACAGTTATAAGGTTAAGCTTATTGATTTGAATTTGTCTTTGTATGATGTGTGATGCAGCCATTTAAAAAAGTTCCAGTAGTCCAGGATGGAAGTCTCACACTCTTTGGTAATGATTTTGATTGTGTACTTATTTATGGGTATTTCATTTTATTCTCATTTAGCTAGCATGCAGTATGCTTTGATTCAAAACTTATGTTGGTAGCTCAGATAATTGCTTTCTTGTGATTAATCTACTTGTATATGTGCAAAATTTTCTGGGTAGTGCATCTACCATTGATATGGTCATTGCAAACATATAAATCAGATTTGGTTTGTGTAGATCTGAGTTTATATGAATTGGGTATGTGTAGAATCAAGGGCTATCATAAGGTACTATGCTGAGAAATATGCAGGACAGGGGACTCCTTTGTTGGGGAAAACCCTAGAGGAGAGAGCATTGATTGAGCAATGGCTTGAAGTTGAAGGACAGTACTATAGTCCTCATGCTACTGCATTAGTCTATCAGATAATATTTGCCCCAAGGATTAATGTGCCTCAGGATAAGCTATTGATTGAGAGCAGTGCTCAAAAGTTGGGGGAAGTGTTGGATGTGTATGAAGAGAGGTTGTCAAAGAGAAAATACTTGGCAAGGGATTTTTTCAGCCTTGTTGATCTGTCTCATCTTCCATTCACTGACTATATAGCTAATGCTATCGATCAGGGATATCTGATCAGGGATAGAAAACATGTGAATGCATGGTGGGAGGATATTTCCTCTAGGCCTATATGGAACAAGGTTTTGGCCATGTGAAACAATGAATCATGTGGCTTAGGTTTCAAAGTTTCACTGTGTGTTTTGCAAAATAGTGAAACCCTCATCTACACTGTAGATGATGGAATGCTGCTGCCTTTCATGTTCGAATGTTTTACTCTGTTTTGCAAATTAATAAGACCCTTGTCTAAATGATGTCTCTTGTGTTTCATATTTTGTGTTAATAACATAATTTCCTTTTTTGAATTGCTTGTGTCTTTTAACTCTGAACCTATGGCATTTTGATTGTAATGTTTAATTTGTATTTACGTTAAGTTCTCTCAAAAATAAAATAAATCAAGATAGAAAAATGAGTTTCTCTTCCAATTTATTTCTTCTTAACAGTTGTTTCTCTTTTCTGTGGCATTTTGATTATAACACATGGCTATACTTAATTTTTATTCATGTTAATTATTCTTTTTAAAACTGAAATTAATGAAGATGAAAAAAAATCAATTTTCCATCATTTTTTTCCACTTTAACAGTTGTTTGTCAATTTTCTCTAGCACGATTGGAACATTATTTAGTAATCAATTAGCAATTAACTCTGTCAATGATTCTTATATTGAGAGCATTAACTAGATTGCATGGATATCTTAAATATCCATTACACCTACTTCATGTATTGGGTATTCAGTGGAAAGCATCATAGTTAAAGACTTGTTATATGATTTAAGTTCTATTTGTTCATGTTTAAAGTCTGCTTTCTCTGTTATCTATCTAAACATTCATTACATATTATTTCTACAAATATATAGCAAATCTAAAACCGAAAAGAATACATTACATTTGCAAATTTTACAACTGTTTTAGTTTTGAAACTTTTTTTGAAGTATTAGATAGCAGCCAATAAAGATGGTCTGATCCCAGTTATCTACCCTATGCCATCTTTAAATTTCAAAAAATAAATATGTCCATAGCATAATTGACGATACTATCATTCTTAATCTAATATACATAATAGACTGCTTAATCTAATATGTATAACAGACTGTAAACTAGATCGGCAGCTCCTAAACAAAATGCCATGACAACTATAATTGTAGATTTTTTAATAAAAATGATATACCCAAATACCCAAGTACCTGGTTCGCGTGGCTTTATACTATTTAATGGTATTTGAAGAAATTGTAAAAATAGTGCATGGACAGTGTACATGCAATCTTAGTTGTATCAGATTTGATGAACAGGCTTACAAATCTAGATTATTTTAACTTCAATGACGATCTTTTAAGATTCTAATATTGAACTTTCGTAAAAAAAAGCATTAATAGATAGTTGGTAAAAGAAACCTTTCAATAAATGAAGAAGAAACTGGAAGAACAAGTAGTATTGACATTCAGTGTTTGTGTAACTCTAAGAAATTGTATTCAATAATTGGTAAGGATGATGACATGAAGTATAAAAATATATCCACCAAGATTTAAATCCAACAATTGTTAAAGGATGGTGACATGAAGTATAAAAATATATCCACCAAATTTTAAATCTAATAAGTGCATTTGACTTAAATTAAACCTGCCATATACCTGAAAAGATCTACGTTAGAAAATAAAATAATTTCAAAAAATCAATGTGATCGGGATGATAGAAGATTGTTGAGTTTGTAAAGAGATTTTAAAACCGTGAAAGATGCAACACTAATCGGCAACATTTCTTAGGACTCATTTATCAACACTTCCCATTTTAGCAAAGGATATGATCGTGGAAGTCAGCAATTTAAGCCTCTCCCTCGGTTTAAGGCAGTCAATGTATCGGACTTTCCCTGCACTTCGACATAAAATTTCTTGCAAGCATTCTACCCAAAGAGATATTTAGAGTAACTATATAATCTACAATTTACAATTTATAGTTAAAATACTTTTCACAATACATGAATTCATTTTGATGAATGAAGGGAATATAGGGTAAATAATTTGATCTAAATAATAAGAAAATTTATGGCTTATAATCTATATAACAACTTGTTATTTTTACATCTTATTGTACTTATATCGTAGGCTAGTACTATTGCGTTTAAACCAATCACATGATAGGTTTTGTATTATAAGAGCCCTTTTTTTCAGAGGTTCTCCATATTACTATTTTTTTTTTTTTTTCTTAAATTCGTATCAAATGCATAGTTATGTGGCACTTTTAAATTATATCTTAATTTATAATTAATCTTTTACATAAATTGTCAATAGATTATATTTGAATTTATTATAAAATTTTGCTAAATTTAATAAATTAAAATAGTTTTATATAAAAATAGATATAAATATCATTCTTTTATATGTAAATAATGGTAATTAATTACGGAGCCATTCCCTTGCATCATGCCATGCATAGCCCATCATACATGTATGCTATATTGTTAGTCTTTTGTCTTTCATAGTGAGTCTTAATTGAAAATTCTTATGGATATTAATTAGGATTAAAATTTAATATTTTAAAATCAAACAAAGATTTAAAATTACTTTACCTTTCTACTGTGAATATAATACAATATTTATCCTTCAAGTTAATTTTGAAGATTTTTTCACACTATGAAATACTTTATTCATTATACTTTATTTTTTTCATGAGTAGACCTTTTCTATTAATTTAAAACTTTAAAGATACATATTCACAAAAAAGAGGCTGAAGATCAACTATTTATCAAAAAACATATATAAACAGAAATAAAAAAATTTCCAAAGGAGGGGCTTTGTCATTAGAACTCCAAAAATCCTTGGGGTTACTGGTTCACTCAAGAGGAGCCCAACCATTAGTAGCAACAACATATTTATCTTTGTCTTTATCTTCCTTGGCCCTCAGAGGAGAAATGGCTAAATCCAGCTAGGGGAATGCCCACTTGGAGTCAAGGTGAGCAAATGACCAACCTGCATCAACGATAGTAGGGGGAACCATCAAGAACCAACTCGAGCCTAACCTTTGAAGAGATGAGGCCAAGTGGTGATGGTCACAGAAGCCACCACTGGGAGAGTGGCAATGAGGCTCTGACTTAGAGGTCTACGAGTAACAAGTAGAACTAATCTGGCCTCTCTAGTGACCACAAAGAGGAGTACATTCATCGGATAAAGCATCTACAGGAACTCGTGCAACCACACAAGGGGTATTTCCCTAGTGAGCTAGTAGCTCCTGCAGGTGAGCTACTTTGAGCTTGACTTTGTTAGTTTGTACTTGTATTTGTATCATGACATTATTACATATATGTGCTTTAGAGTACATTGGAACATAGATATCAAGAAAGTTGCGAGAGAATAAAACAACATTTTGATCTTTCTAGATTGTGAACAATATCTCCATTCTAAAAGCATATCTCTAAAAGGGAGCCTAGGAGCATCACCTAGAACCACCATATGCCAAGTGAAGGCCTCTCGATGAAAAAGCCTAAAGAAGTGAAAAATACAGAGCCAATAATTCTAAGTTCTTCTGAAAAACCAAAATATATGCAAAAATCTTTCAGTTTGGCCACAAAAAGGGAATCTAGGATTAGGAACTCCCAGATGTTGGAGCCAAGGATCCAAAGACAAGCCCTGAAAGAGGAGACACTGGATCAAGTGATAAATCTTTGGCTCAATGATAGTACACTAGATAGTGGCAAATCTAAGACTCCAAGTCTTATGTGAAGAATGTAAATGCCAATGCTGATTGAGGGTATTAACCATCATAAGATGGGGCACCAGCCACCAATACCCTAGCCTAGGCTTGTAAGTTCTAGTCAATTGAGCGGTAGGGTACCAATTCCAATCTTTCTACCAAGGGTAGAATGAGTGAATTCCAAGCTTGTGTAACAAAATGGGAGGAACCATAAAAAATAGAAGATCAATAGTTTGTCAATCTAGATAGATAACTCAAAATTGCACCTACAAATCCTCCCATGAGAGAAGGCTCATTGTAACCCTAGAGAATAAATATTTGGGTATTTTTATACCCTTGCAAAATAAATGCAAAGTAGTAGCTCCTTGAATCTTGGCCAAAGGTTTTTTTGATTCATCGAGAGCCCATCTCTTAATCCATTACCAACCTAGAAAAGTGAAGGATTAATGGCTTGCTAGGATCCCCAAATGCTCTTAGCAATAAAAGTGCCCTAAATTTGAATAGGTTTAGAAGTCACAAGAATGGTTTGAAAAGTAATCCCCTTCCAAGCTGGACAATTAACCAAAAAGCCTAAAGAAATGCAGTGTAATAACAATATTTTTCAAGCCTCATCTCAAGTTAGAGCCTATACAACCCATTTGGCATAGAGGGTTATCCCCTTCTTGTGGGTGGATAACAAGCCAAGACCACTAGAATCCTTGGGTAAGCAATAGAAGTCCTAGGCCACTCTATGAAAGCCATGTTGCATAGCATTAAAGGCCTAGAGAAAGTTCCTGAGAAGATGTTCAAGCTTAAGGTACAAGGTTTTGGAGGGAGCCCAACAAGAAGAATAATAGACATGACTAGCAACAAGAACTTTGGAGCATATTTGAAACTTTCTCGCAAGTGACAGGGACTTAGTGATCCAATATTCCACCTTCTCAATTTGAGCAAGCACAACATTTCACAACCCCACTGAAGATGCTTAAAAAGAAAAGGGAATGCCCAAAAATTTAAATATTTCACCATGTTGTACCCATTTCCATCCATAATACTATAACCAGTTAAGGCCTAGCAAAAAATATTATTGGTAGCAAAGGGTTTTGTACTATTGGATAGTCAACCCTAGAGCAAGACAAAAAGTATCTAAACATTGTAAAGCATTGGCAATATTCTCCTTATCCTCATTCAATGTGAGGAAAGAATCATTCATGAAATGGCCATTAAAAAACTAAGTGGTCAACTCTAGTAAAGAAATACCATGCACTAGACCTTGTGAGATGGTAGTGGCTAGCACATAACCAAAGCCCTCAGTTGCCAAAACATAGAGAGAACGTGTGAGAGGAAAACCTTGGTAGATAGATCTAAAGAACCCAAAAGCTTTATACTGAAGACCATTAATGATGATGCAAGAAGAAGCATCCCCAAATAGCATCTGCACCGATTGACAAAATACTAGGCCAAAACCCAAAGCTTGAAGCATATCAATATTCTCCAGGCTTTTGTGTGTCATTATACTTAATTTTTATATATAATATTTTTGCCTTTTATTTAATTTAATTTGTAAAACCAAAAGAGAATATATTTAATTTATTTATTTGAATTGATTTATTATTTATTTTTAAGTTATTTTAATCAAATTAAAAAATATATTTTATTTGAATTCATTTAGTGTTCTTTAAATCTTTCAATTGAAAAAAATTAATATACAAACTTTTCTTATCAAATACTTTATAAATACAAATTGATACAACTTTCTCTAGATAATAGTATTAAAATTTTATTTATTTGAAAAGGGAAATTATATCTACTTAAAGAAAAATTATTGTATAAGAGGAAATTCAATTTTTTTTTTTTTTTTTATGATTCCATAATTCTATACTAGTTAAAATCAATAAATTTGACTAATGTTATTGTTGCAATTTAATTGATTATAAAGTACTAAAAAATTTATAATTCATTACAGTTAAAATAATAAAATAGATTAAATAATTTAATGTAACATGTACACGATTATAAAAATTGTTACTATGATGAAAATGATAGAAATTGAAAACTACCTATAACTTTATCAAAATATAAAAATAACTACATATACCTAAGGAAAATGCAAACTCTATTGTGAACTCTAAATATTCAAACTTGCGCATTATACTCAAACTTAATATTTAATATGTTTCTTTCAAATACATTTTAAAAATGAGACCAAAGAAAGATTATATAAAAGTAATAATATAATCTATTTTTAAAATCAACAAATTTGACTAATGTTATTGTTGTAATTTTTTATAATTCATTACACTAAGATAATAAGTTAAATTAAATAATTTAATCTAACATGTACATGATTAAGAAAATGATAGAAATTTAAAACTCGCCAATAACTTTATTAAAATATAAAAATAACTAACATATACTGTAGGAAACTCTAAACTCTATTTGGGATTTAATTTTCCATACATAATTAATTTCTTTACTCTATTTCAAACTTAATATAAATTCAAATACATTTTTAAAATGATTGATTAATTAATTAATTCTAAAATGATTTTTTAATTAATTATTTTTTAAATGAGACTAAACAAAGATTATATAAGAAAAATAATATAATTTATTTTTTTAAATCAATAATTTTATATGAAATTTTAAGGAAAAATAAAACAAGATCATAATTTAACTAAAGAAAAATTAAAATAAAAAAAGTTAAATTAAGTGGAACAAAAATATTGTAGTGGATTAATATAATGAATAAACCATTTTGTTTAAGAATTTGTAAAATTTTCAATTTGAATTAAACAATTTAAAATAACTTAAAAATAATAAAAAATTAAACAATAACTTAATTACAAAGTTTAATTTAAATATATTTTTAAAAAGTTTTTAAACTTTTTTAGATATAATCAATAAACCATTTCATACTATGAAAAAAATTTGAATGATAAATACTATATTATATTGACAGTAAAAAGGTAAAGTAATTTAAATCTTTAGAATGATTTTAAAATATTAACTTCTAATAAGACTAAGTGTGAAAGGAAAAAGACTCTTAGTTTGTTTGCTGTGATGTAGTGTGAATTACATACATGTATGGTGTATGGTGGGCTATGCATAGCATGGGGTAGGGAATTCATCATTGCATAGCCAACTCCATTAATTACTACAAACTTTAATGCATTACAATTGATGTAATTTGTAAATACAAATTATATTTAATAATATTATTATTGAATCACAAACAAAAACATCTTTTAAGAATTACTTATATGTATTCTATTCAATCTTTTGTAATTTTTTATTTCTTTCTATAAAAATAAATTCTCACAATTATAAATATCATATTAAATAAATATCTAGTATTGATGGAATGTGCTCCACTCAATACATATAATTTTATGGACATATTCTAACTCAAAACTATTTAATTTGGGAGAATATATATGGAAATGCAATTTTTTTAAAACTATTCTATCTAATTACTTTAAAATTTTATTTATTATAAATTTATTTTTACAATAATTTTATTATATTGAATAAAATTTATTAAAAATATACTTCATATTAATAATTATATTCAATAAAATCAATACAAATTACTATAAGGAAAGTACATGTCACTATGTTACACTTGTTATACTTGTGTACATCTTAATGATGAATCATAGAGTGTGATAGAAATGTTTAAATAAATATAAACTTAATCAAATCCATAAGCATTAGGAGATATTTGATAATTCAAAGAGTTAAATTCAACATTAAAGGTATCAACAATATTGGAAAGGTTGTTTCCTATACTTCAGTTTAATGGAAACTTTGTCCACCACAATATATCTTACATCTTCTTGTTCTAATCATGCAAATTAGAAATTAAATTCAATGGATGTATCCTAGATGAGTGTTTATATATATTGTTTTGATAGTTTTTTTGGGAGAATGTGAGCTATATCAACTTCAAGATGCTAAAGTTGACATCTCATTTCCATTAAATATCGACAAATATTGGGCTTTTTTGCATAGAGAATGAAAACATTTGTTATGTCAAGGTTCATCAATAGGTCTAACATTCTTTTAAGAATCATAATTTAATCAAATCATGTTTTTCTTTAAGTGGTCATGTATGTGTACTTATTTATTATCAAAGAAAAGTATTACTCATATTAATTTGATATAAGGTCTATGTTCTGTAAGAATTATTTATTTTTTACTTGAACATTTTGAGTTTACATGTTTTGGCTAGCACTTTTATGGCATTCTAGCTTTCAATAATTTCTTATCTTAACCCACATTATGATTTGTTATTTTAAATGTTTGGACTATCTCTTTTTCCTATTAGCTTGATGATTCAATTTTCAATTCAAACTTCAGAAAATTTTTAGTTCTAAGCGTACTTAACAAATGTCAACATTTTTGGATATGCAATACCCTTGGTGCCCTATTTATAGGATCTTTCACTCATTAGTATAAGGTTTCCTTAAAATATTGGAAATGGGTGAATACATCTATGAAGATAAGAGGGAATTAGTTCAATGGAATAAAGATAAAGCACTAACATGAAATGATATATATGCACTCACTATTTGACCCTATTCAACATTTCTTAATGATTGCACAAATGACTCATGTAGAGTAGAAATTGATTATCAATGGTAGAAACCCATTTTTTCCATACATTGGAATACAAAAAATATCATCATTAGACCAAATCTAATTTTTGCAACTGAAAAGGATGAAGTAATAAAATTCCAAGCTCTAGCCAAAGGGGGTTTAGGGTATTCCTTATGTGGGTAGGAAAATATTTTTAAAGGGTCAAAACACAAGCCTATGTCACCATTTTGTAAAGGAAAAGGCTAGCAAAAGTATAATTGTTCACCTTCAATGACATAAAATTGGTATTATTATTTTGAATTTGAAAATGAAGTAAACTAATGAAATGTGTAGAAAATGATGAAGTTTAGGATTATAATTTTTAATAATTATTTGGAATAATAATTGATATATATTTTCCTGATTTTCATAGACACATTTTTAGCTCTTAAAAAATGTTGAAAATTGGGGGTCTAGTTCCCACCACAAGACATTATGGAAATAAACTTATTTCCCTTTGATCTTAGACTATGTTTTACATAATATATATATCTAGAACAATCAAAAATAAAAATTGGCTTTAGGCCTATATTTTCTCTTTTATAATGATTCAAGTTTCAACTCATCCAAAATTGATAGTTTTCATCTCCCACTATATTTTTCAAAACAAATCTATTCTAACCAAGAGAAATTTTATACATTCTTGAAGAGAGTTCTTTCCTCTATAAGATCATATAATTTTTAAATTTTTTTAATATTATTTAATATTTTTTCTTTCTCAAAATTGACATCCTTTTCAGTGTTTAAATACGTGCTTGTAGAATTTTTTAATTACAATATACTATATCTAATTAAAACACTATAAACTTTATAGGAGAATATTATTGACTTTGGGCTCTATAAAATGGTGTTTATATATTATTAAAAAAATCATAAAAATAGTAAGAGTTACTGAAATGCCACTTTTCTGAAATAATTTGATTTCTTTAGTAATTGGATAGAAATTAGTATAAAACACACATTTAATAGACATTTCTTATTGGAAAAGTTTGAGACCATATATAACTTAGCTAGAATGAATTTATCTAGATTATATGTTTGAACAAAAAGTATTTTTAGATAGAAATACTCAAATCTAGCCATTCTAATAAGTCAACCTGAAAGGTGACATCGCTTTGTACAAGATAAAGCACTAACACGAAGTGATATATATGCACTCACTATTTGACCCTATTCAAAATTTCTTAATGATTGCACAAATGACTCATGTACAATAGACATTGGTTATCAATGAGAGAAACCCATTTTTTCCATACATTGGACTACAAAAAAAAAATCATTAGACCAAATCTGATTTTTACAACATAAAAGGATGAAGAGACAAAATTCCAAGGTCTACCCAAAGGCGGTTTAGGGTATTCCTTATGTGGATAGGAAAAGAAAATTGTATGACATGTATGATAATGACCAAGGGCAAGATGCAATAGCAGGTTTTATTAACCTAATTTATCAAAGTAAACATCAAAACTAGAAGTAGGAATGTATGCACCTAAAAATGAAGGAGGAATAATGTACTTGAAGGTTGATTTTTTGCCTAATAGAGTTCAAGAAGATTATAATATTTGCAACTCAATGGTATGCTCTAGGTACAAGTCAATTTAGTTGGACATATACCTAGGTATAGGTCAAGTTAGTGTGACATAGACTTAGGTATAGGTAAAATTTATAACATATATACCCAAAACATATAAAATAAAAACTAGTAAAGTTAATCTAGAAAACTCTTATGATTATCCTTACTGCTTTGCTATAGGATCTAAACTCTAAATATCTAGGTCTAGGTAAAATTCACAATATATACACAAAATTATCAGAATCTAAAATTGAAAAATTGATATCAAAAGTTCTCTCAAATAGGTTCCAAAATCTATAGCCATGTTTGTATTTTAAACTAGCACCTACACATAAGATAAAAGGGGAATTTGTTGGGGAAAGGAACTTCCCTTGGTCAAGGCCTTTTATATGAATTAACATTGAAATATAATTAAAAGTAATGTTAGTTAAGATAGGAAATTATTGAAGCAAGTTAGTCTAATGGAATAAAATATAGTTAGTCTATGGAACCATGGAGGAGAGATAAAATGTTGGTTTTTTTGGAGTCCAAGTTATTGCATCAACACTTGTAACTAAAAGTTTTTTTAGTCTATGGAACCATGAAGGAGAGACAAAAAAAATTATGGATGGCAAGGGATAGAAAATTTTATTTTGTTTTAGGAAATCCATGAGAGATAAAGAGAAGACAGAAGAAGAAGAAGTGTTGATGCTCTAGAAGATTATTTTATGGTAGTAAGATTCACCTTGAGAGGTTTGTGTGTATTGATAGATTTATGTGTATATGCACCTGATAAATGGATGCAAGTAACTTATATCATGAAGGTTTATTTGTATATGTGCACTTCATAGATGTATATAGATCACTTATACCATGAAGATTGTCCTTTTGTGTGGACCACATGGATGGATATAAATCATTTATAATCATTAGGTTTGGTTTATATATGTGTACACTATAGATATATATGAATCTCTTATACCATGGGTATTCATTTAAATATAGTGTAAAGTTGTGCAAGGGATGCCACACATGGATGACCCTACTTAATAAAGAAAAAAGGTATTATTTTATAATCTTAAGGAAAAGAAGATCAAGGATGAATCACTTTTAAAACCAAGATAGTCCACAAGCAACACCCACTATAAACCAAAGAGGTCACAAGTATTATGATTTCATGGAAGGGACAAATGCAAAGAAATGTCATGCAAGAAATATAAAAGAGATCTTTGTGAAGGAGGAAATATTGTCTAGTCTCCAAGGTGAGGAATTTATTTATCATGGAAACTAATTGCAAAAAATGAATAACGTTATGATCAAGGATGAATATTCATAATGTAAACCACTATTTATATGTATGATTGAATGTCACTTGAAAAACAAATAGCATTTAACCAAGGGAAAAGTGGATTTTTTGAGAGAAGGGAAGAGATTGATAGAACATTGTTTCTCCCCAAGTCTAGAGATAAGCATAAAGGGGATCTATTATGTTATTGATGAATTATATTACATGATTCATGAAAATGAGTACCCAAGGAATAAGCTAACAATGTATTGAGCAACATAATAGTCGTAGGCTTGAATATTATTTAGAAAAAATAGTATTGAAAAGTAACTCATTGTGAGATGATATACAAATAATAGTATTATCAATGTATTATTGAATTTTATAATGTAAATCATGATATTTATTAGTAGAGAGATCACGATAGAAGTGATACATGCAAAAAGGAAGAGTCATAAGATGTTGACTATGTTTCTTTTTCCTTTTAGGTCTAGTATTCACCATAGCACAAAGAAGATTAGGAAAAATCATTTCTTGATTAAGGGCATATGTAGATGAAGTGTTTGGTGATGAAGGAGAGGTTGTAGGCAAAGAAAGAGGCTCAAAACCAAATTCTTCCATACATATCTCATGATTCTCAAAATATTTTTATGCATATCTTGAACTATGTTAGAATCATTATCTATGATAGTGTTAAAGATAACTAGTTATGGTTTCTTATAAGGATTAAATTCTCATTCATTAGAATCATCACAACCCTCCATTTCCTAATGGAACATTAATTATTTTCTTACTTTTACCAAATCTATTCAAAATTAATTTGTGTTTCACTAATAAATAACAACCAACACCATAACAAGAAGCTACATAAAATAGAGACAATGTAGCATTGTTAGTCACTATGTTATCACAATCATGTTTGATAGCTTTTGGAGATTTGTTAGGAGTGGAAGAAGAAGCCAAATTTTTATTAAGCTCTTGAGAAGGAATTGTTTTTAATTATTTGTCATATTTATATTCCATAACTAAAGGTTTGAAACTTTGTAATCTCCAATATAACTTGGTGTGAAATATAAGGATCATCTATCATCATTTGAAAGAGAACTAGAGGAAATATTATCATCTTTAGTTTAGAAAAATATTTAGAATTACGATCATTGTTTTCCTTTGATAAATACAACTGTATTGCTTGATTCAATATTTAAACAATGATTTGATCTATCATCTATCGTAAGAGTGTACATCACATTGTAATAGATGAATTTTAATTTTTTATGAAGAGTTGAAGGAACAACATGCATATTATGTAACCAACATCTACCAAAATGAAATTTTCAACTAGGAGGTCATTGAATCACATGAATAGGATTATCTAGAATAATTGAACCTACTTTAATAGATTAAGTCATGATGATTGATGTTTTTTTAGTAATATTGTGTAGTTAGGTTTAACGGTTAAAATATCAACCTTGATATTTTTTAGCATGTCCATACTAAAATTAATAAGAACACACACATTATCAACTAATGTCCTACAAATGAGATTAATATTGATAAGTATAGCTATTAAAATAAGATTACGATATTAGGAGGTAAATCATCTTTAGTAAACACCATTTTTGCTAGTATAGGGGTAGTGTGCATACTTTGAAAAAGGAATTGATGTTATCTTGATGAGTGGTCAAAGCTATTTTTAAGGCTTCATGATATGTAGGAGAAGTTGTAAGAAACTGCAAATGGTTAGATCTTGGTAGGGGTATTATTTCTCTACCAAATTAAACTCCTTTCCAAGATTTTGAAGAATGTAGGGTAGGGAGGAGGAAGCATGGGGTGAGAAGGTGGGAAAGAATTAGGGATAATTATATTAGTAGTTGATGATTATTTCTTGTTTGATAGGTGTAAGCCACTAGATTGTAATCGTGAAAGAACTCCAAAGGATTTATAGGTTTCCCTTTCACACTTATAATAGGCTTGTTTGGAGTTTAAAAGGAAAAATGATCATGAAATCCTTTAACCATAATTAGTGGTGTAGTAAACATTTGAGGGATATATTATGGATAACCCTTTATAGTGATGATAGGTCTATTAGGAGTTTGAGAGAAAATTGATTGAGGATATCCTTTTATAGTTATCTTAGATTTATTGAGTATTGTTGGTGAAACATGAAATAAAGTTATGTGTTACTTCGAGCACCTTATGTTGCATGAGATTCACTTAAGTAATATAATTGGCTATAATTTAACAATATGATACAATAGAGTCTATAGAGTCTATAGACTATTATTTTTCTTAAATTCAATGAAGACATTGCCCCCACCATATAATAAATGTATAGACTAATGTGTTTTCTTAGTTTACATCCATACGAACAAAATTAGTAGTACAAATTTTTAAATTGAATTGAATCATTGAATTATTTGAATGCATAGCTCCCACTGCATGAGAAAAGTTATGGAAATATATGGCTTTTTTTCCTTAGTTTACATCCATATAAACAAGATACAAAATTAATACATTAGATTCTTAAATTTGGTGAAAATTCTAATGATTTCCTTGAAGACATGGTCGTGCCATATTAAAATGGTTATGAAAATGTATAGAGTCTCCTTTAGTTTCTTTGTTTAAATCTCTAAAATTAAAAGACTAAACTCAAAAATTTAGTGAAAAAAAGTTAGACATCGGGCACACCATAATGAAAAAGTTTTGTTTTATCTTACATATATACAAATAAATCACCAAAATTAACAATATAAATTCTTAAATTGGCCAAATTCTTTGATGAAATGGCCCCAACAATATTGAAAATGTTATGGAAATGTATAGAATTTTTTTTCTTTGTCTTAATGTATATGAACAAAAGTCCAAATTAATAGACTAATTTTATTTAAAGTGATACAAAATAAAGAATCAAATTATACTCTAATTTCTTAAATTCATTAAAACATTTTAGATCCCATGGAAATTATATTTTGTTGGGGTGGGGGGGGAGGGCTTATTCCCACTAGGTTTTACCTCTTTATGCTCTCATTTCCTTAGGCTTTAGTCTGCATAACTAGACATATGGGTGGTGTTAGTGGCAAAAAAAATAAAATTAATTCCAAAATTTTTTCTTATAAGTGAAAACTTTTCATTTTATTACAATTTTTATTCTTGGAAAACTTGTTGCCATTATTAATAGAATGACCTCAAAAAAATCATAATGTCAATTTTATTCTTGTTTGAAATATTTCATTTTTATCTACATATTTTTTTCTTTCTTTTCTAGCTATATCTAGATTATAATATGCATACTTAGTTAAAAAATTATAATGGAGGCGAATGCACAAAGTTGTGATGCCAAAAAGATGACACACAACTAAATTTTTGATAATTTTAAAAGCATGTACACACTTTTAAAAAAACCTATAAATGGGTTGCAACCTATGGCCCATTCCAACTTTTGCTTGTTTCTTTTTGTTGGTATCTTATTTTCCCTCAACAACATGCACACATTTTGTAGAAGTTCAAAAAAATTCTCACTCTCCTCCTCAAAATGCCTCCTCGTCATCGAAGATCAAGATCAAGATCATCAAGTATGTTTTTTGTTCTTGTTTTTGCATTGTTTTGAATGTTTTAGCATTATTTTGTATGTTTTCTCAATTTTGCTTCAAATTTGTTTATTTATTTAAAGTGCAATTGGTTTCTTATTAGGAAATGTGAATAATTAACCACCAAATCCCTAACCTAGTCAATAAAATCAAAATGAATACCCTCGTGAGGAAGACTAAGAACTTCTACAACCTCCACCTATTGAAAGGCCTCCTCCTTGCACCTAATATAATATAATGAATGAAATAGAAAGAGAGAAAAGTGAATTAGAAGAAACCATTGGTAGGTTGAAATCTTGTGGGAAAACTAATCCTATGAGAGCACAATCGGTGTCCTCCCTTGAGTCCATTATGAGCCATGTGTAGCTTCTGTTAGTTCCTAGTTGGATATTTGGTGTGTTAAGATAGAAGAACAAAGAAGATATTATGCAAAAAAAATGTCATATAAAGATGTAAGAAAAAAGGAAATAGCGAAAGGTAACATATGGGCATTATTTAAAAAGCTAGGAGAACAAGACATTATTAATAATATAACTAAAAGGTTCCCCATCCACTAGTGCATACATGATGATATTAAAAATAAATTTCAGGATAGATGGTGGATGGTCTTTGATACCCCTCCTTGTAATAATCATGAGGTTTCAATGTATTTCTTAAAGAAATTATATTGTGAATTTATCCTCGGGGAGATCCCCAATTATTTTGACATATTAGATTCTCAAGGTAGAGGTGGGGGTTGTCATTTTTGAGGTGGAAGGCACGTCATGAACCTAATGTAGTTAGAGCATTTGTTGTCAAGCTATAGAGTGAGCATGTCATTATTACTTCAATTGTGAAGGAACATGTAGAGACCAATGCTCTAGGGACTATAAATGCTTTGAAAGAGACCTTCATTCATTGCACCACTACATTAGTTGAGGAGGAGCCTTCTTTGCATCGTGGTCACATGTGTATGTCATGTGGGTTCTTATGCATGTTTAGCAATCACATTGGAGACACTATGGATGATGGGCTAGTCACCAATAAGTTCCCTAGTGACGCATTTGGCATTGAAACGTAGGTAAATTATAATTATAATAAACTAATTTGATCACATTTTATATGTACAGTGAATGACTAATTAATTAACATGTCTTGACAATGTTCAAAATTTAGGGTAAGAGTGTTGATGGCCCTAGTATAGATTCTCCAACCCCATTTTACATCTCGTCAACGAGTCAATAGGTATGTATTGATTTAATCATTTAAATTAATACATATATTTATTAAGTAATCATATGAAGGATTGAAAAATAATCATAATCCATGTGCATTAGTTCCCTACTGGACCATCAACATTCATAAGGGACTTTGATCCTAGGAATGATACCAGCTTCGTAGAGGTACATTTGTTTCATGTTAATTTAATTTATTTGTTATATCTTATAAAAAAAATGTAAATTGTATTATATGATTATGGTTTTAGTTGTTTTAGTTGTTATTTATAATAGTTAATAGTGAAATTTAAAATGGTATTTATAAGTATGATCGAGTGATTATATGTAGATGCTTAAAATTGTCCCAAATGCTATATTAATTTATTTAATATTTCCCTTTACATTGCAAAAAGAGGGGTAAAAATTTATTAAGAAAGAAAGGAATACAACAAGGAGAGCTCAACAAGGAGCTCGATCCTGATCAACAAGATCATCAAATTCTTGCACCATCTCAAAGGACAGTTGCCCCCTATCCCTAATATTCCAACCCAGATCATGACTAGAAGCCCATTTGGCTAAACAATCAGCAGGTCTATTCCATTCTCGCAGAATATACTTAAACCTAATGAACTGAAAAGAGGAAGACAAGAAAAGAATCTGCTTAACAATAGTGGCCAGCTACCAACTAACATCCTCAAGCTCTTGCGAAGAAAGCATGTTCACCACCACCTAGGAATCAGACTCACAAATAATCTTACTCCATCCCCACAAGCAACACTTTTCCATAGCATATAAAATATCTTGAGCTTCCATGAGATTGTTACTATAATCACCCTTATGAATTGGGAAGAAAAATTTAACATTCCCAGAACTACAAAGAGCCACTCCGCCAATACCAGTCGGACAAGGATTCCCATGAGAAGAACCATCAGTGTTAATTTTTAGAACTCCACAGGGAGGAGGAGTCCAGTGCCCATCCCGGTTAACCCGACCCTTCCTCTGATGGTGAAGCTTCCTGGACATAGAAGGAAACATATGAGCCACAACCCCATACTGCAGATGAAAATTGAGGCGATTACAGATAGCAAGATCAACCAGATCCATACCCCCATCAAGCTCACACTTCACAAGAATAGTTTCTTGGAGAGAATGTGCTATTTTCCACCAAAGATGCAAAACACCAAGCTGAACATCTTGGAATATGCAACGATTCCTCTCCAACCAGATATGCCAAAGCATGAAAGATGGGCCAGCAATCCAAGCAGCATGGAGAGAAGAAGACTTGGAGGGAGCACTACCCAAGCGAGCCCAGAACTCAGGCAAAGAGGAAGCATGCCAACAAGAGCAACCCCAAGCGCTCCACCAAAGGTGCCATATCTGAGTAGAATAGGAGCAATGGAAGAACAGATGGGAGACAGACTCCTCTCCATTACCACGCAAAACACAATAAGAGGGGCCCTGAAATCCATGTTTACAAATATTATCCTAGGTAAGACAACGGTTGTGAGCCACAAGCCACATGAAAAAATTGCACTTGGAACAAGAAGCTTTATTCCAGACTTGCTTCCACCAAGGGACCTTAGCATCCCCAAATAATTGTCTAGTTATCTCCTGATACCCAGTAGAGACATGATATTTACCAGACAAGGTACCGCCCCAAGCCAATACATCTAGACCAAGCAAAGAGGAACACTCTCTAGAGGCCAAAATTTGAGAAAGGTCCTGATGATCCATGTTTGTACCTCCAGGAGGCCAATCAGAGGAATGCTTCCATCTATAACCAACAACAGGTCCTAATTGATAAGGAGTCTTGTAATGAGCCACTTTATCCCATCCAGTGGCAAGAAAAGAGTCACAAAGAGGCTGAAGATGAGGGTATATGGATAAAATGGAAGGGAATCCATCCCAAGCATCAGACCAAAACAAAGCCTAAGAACCTCCTTTATATATCCAGAACACACCCCTCTTCACCAACATCACACCTATCTTCAAAGTATGCCAAACCATTGAGCCATGACCTTCAAGAGGAAGTGCAGAAACAGAGAAAGGATCAGCACCATGAAAATATTTATGAGTGATAATACGAGCCCAAAGTTGATGTTGTCGAGAGCACCATTGCCAATAAAGTTTAGCAACCAAAGCTTGTCTACTCAATAGAGCAGAACGAAGACCAGGACCACCCTCCTTTTTAGGCCTACAAACAGTTGCCCAATTAACCAAACTCGATTTAGTACTACGCAAATTACCACTCCAAAGGAATTGTCGAGAAAGAGCATCAAACTCTTTGAGAAAGTAAATAGGTGCAGCATGAACCATGCTTCTATAAGTAGGAAGAGCTTGGATAACAGCTTGAAGAAGAGTAACCCGGGCAGCAGTAGAAAGCCATTTATGAGTCCAATGATTTACCTTATCCTGAAGCTTGGTAATCAAATTTTTCCAGAAGAGACGTTGCTACGTGGAAACATCAATAGGAATGCCAAGATAAGTCAAAGGAAGTGAACCTATGTGAAACCATAGGATACCAACAATCCTGTGCTGAATAGAATTAGGAGTGTTAAAAAAGTAAATGAAAGATTTGTGCTCATTAACTTTCTGGCCTGAAGCTGCCAAATAAACGTCCAAAGCATGTCGAAAGGCTTCAGCTTCCTTGATCCTAGCAAGACCGACAAGAGCAGAATCATCAACAAATTGAAGATGGGAAAGAGAAGGTAAGCCATTACCCCACCGCCAGCCTTGAATCGAATTCTGGGACACCTGATGCTTAATGAATCTGCCCAAGCCTTCAGCCATGATGATGAATAGATATGGGGAGAGAGGGTCACCCTGGCGGAGGCCTCTAGAAGCACCAAATAGTTGTGAAGGTTGACCATTAATAAGAATAGAAAAAGAGGCAGAAGTAACGCAACTCATAATCCAACTCACCCAGTCAGAACTAAATCCAAAAGAAAGAAGAATACTCCTTAGGAAGCTCCATTTAACTCTATCTTAGGCCTTAGCCATATCCAGCTTAACAAACATGGCTCTCTCCCTTGAAGTAGCCATAGAGTGAATAGCCTCAGTAGCAATAACCACCCCATCAAAAATTTGTCTTCCAGCAACAAAACCACCTTGTTCTTCTGAGATAATAATGGGAAGCCACCTTTTCAGTCTCTCAGCAATCAGCTTAGTAATAACTTTGTAGACCACATTACATAAGGCAATTGGTCTAAAAAACTCCAATTGATTAGCACCCTCTCTCTTAGGAATAAGAGTCAAGAATGTAGAGTTCAAAGCTCGAAGCATCTGCTTGCTAGCATAGGATTCTTTAACCACCTCCAACAAATCATGATTAATGATGTCCCAAAATTCCTGAAAGAATTCAACTGGAAAACCTTCAGGACTAGGAGCCTTCCCCTTAGGCATTCCAAAGACCACCGCCTCCAGCTCTTCCAAAGAGATAGGACGCATGAGATAATCATTCATTTCTTGAGTGATAAGGGAAGGAATACATGACAAAATAATATTTTCTTCATTATCAGTAGGAGGAGAGTCCTTAGAGAAGAGGGTAGAGAAGTACGAAATAGCCTCCTGGACCAAAGCTGGCAAGGAATTCAGTTGGATACCTTGAGAATTAACCAAAGAAGAGATAGTGCTCTGATTCCGACGAGATTGCACTATTTTATGGAAAAAGGCAGTGTTTCGATCACCTTCCTGGAGCCAATCAACTCGATCATTTTGCTTCCAAAAAATTTCCTCTCGAAGTTCCCATTCTTCTAGAGCTCTAGAAGTAAGGGATTTAGCCTGGCCAAGATCCTCCGAGAAACCTTGATCTCTAATCTCCCTTGTGATGACATCAAGATTTTCTTGAGCAAGCCTCTTCATAAAGTGAAGATTGCCAAAGAATTCCCTATTCCATATCTTGAGCTGCCTTTTAACCTATTGAAGCCTTTTAGAAAATGAGAACATTGTAGTACCATATGCAGGGGCACCATCTTTCCACCAACAAAAAACAAAATCATGAAGAGAGGAGTCACGAAGCCACATCAACTGGAACTTAAAAGGAGAATGCTTCGAAACATAAGCCCCTATAGCAGAAAATTTGATTGGCTAATGATCTGAACCCCTCCAATCAAGGATTTTTGAAGAGATAGTAAGGGTGCCACTAAGCCAGAAGCAAGAAACAAGAAATCTATCCAGGCGTTCTGAGATAGCAGCAACACCAGTCCTGCGATTATTCCAGGTATAGAGGCCATTAGAAGGCTTAACATCAGAGAGATGCAAAATAGATATGTGTTGCTGAAGAAGAGCATAAGAAGGCCCCAATCTAACCAAACCACAATGCTTCTCTTCTAGACTTAAAACTGAATTGACGTCCCCTGCTAACACCCAAGGATGATAAGGATGACAATTTCTAACATATTGAATATGTTCCCAAAGTTCCTCCTTTACCACAAGATCAACAGGTGCATACACATTAGTAACCATGATTACCTCTCCTGAGTCTAGAGCAGAAGCTGCCATAGAGAGAGCTGAGCGAGAAGACATCCAACCAAGAGGAGAAATTTTTTGAGGATCCCAAAATATAGCTAAACCACCAGCACTGCCTATTGCCCCAACACATTGGCATTGCCCACGAGAACAAATACTAGAGGCATGTTGGACCATAGACTCCATAGAGAGCTTAGTCTCTTGGATACCAAAAACATCAGGACTATGATCAACCACCAAGTTATGAATAGCCTTTTTTCTAGGGATTCTATTCAACCCCCTTACATTCCATGAGAGAATAATCATCATTGGGTAGTTTTGGGAAAATGAGAATCCAAAGGTTTCACTGAACCATACTCAATCAATATATCTCCTGTGAGTTTAATCTTCTCTTGGTCTATTTTGCGCCCACTCCTCAGAGGGGGAGAAGAAGAAGCTCGCTTAAAAGGTTGAGGCAGCAACCCCAAGGGGAGAGGAGATCCCTTGCCCTTACCTAATGGTAGCACATCCTTAACCAAGTCAGCCAAAACAACATCATCATCTTCCAACACTACAGGAGTCACTAGAGCCGCTGTCACAGGAGCTACAGGAACCTCACAATTCTGATATACTACAACTTGAGATGCCCCACAAGCAACATTAGGAATAGATCTCTCATCTGGGCAAGCTGGATCAGAAGAGATAGGAGGAGGAATACCCTCCTCTAGAACCATACTATCCAGCACCTCAAAACGGTTAAAACTTGAATTAGATAATCTTTCTTTCAAAGGTCTCTTTTGACCACGTCCCTTAGCTCGAGGACGAACAGGGGTAAATCCATCCTTATCCTGCATTGGAGCCTTACCCTTACCTGTAGCATCTTGTGGATTCATCCCCTTGGTAGTATTAACCATTTGAGATTGTCCTTTCCCTGTAGTATCTGCCAAACCACCAGCATTTCTAGCTGTAGACCAATCCACTCCTTTGAAACTCGAGTTACGAGGGCACTGCCGCAGTAAATTACCATACTCATGAAAAATTCGGCAACAGAAAGGGAGGGATTCATAATCTAACTGCTGCACCCAAGAAGAATCCCCCAGACAAATTTCCAAAGAATATGGTAATGGGTTATTCAAATTAATTTCAACACAAATTCTAGCAAAAGAAATAACCTTTTTATTGAGGGTTTGATGTGCGATCGCAGCTGGCTTCCCCAACAAAGCAGCAATTTGTCGAAGGATGTCTTCACCCCAAAATTCCAAGGGAAGACGAGGCAAGCGAACCCAAACTGGCACTGTTGAAGGGAGATCCTCAGCAGAATTAAAACCTGAATGCCAAGGTTTGACAAATAACCCCACATTGTTGTAGAAATAAGGGCCTCCTTCAAAAACATGATCACGATTAGACATGCAAGAGAATACAACAAAAAAATAACTATTCCCTGCCAACATAATCTCCATATTGCCTTCCACCTACCAAGAGCGGCGGATCCATGCCTCAAGAGCGGATAGGGAAATCTGGATTCCAAGAAATTTGCATATCAAAGCATGCTTGGTCCAATAATCAATGTCCTCCATTACAATCGTTGGAGGAATAAATAGAATAGGGCAATCATGGCTACGCGGAAGACAACCATTAACTTTTTTCAGCTTGGAGCTCTCCCCTGAATAAAACAATTCAGAACACATTGCATGCATAGTTGGAGAAGAACCATCTGTTCTCACCAACAGAGAAGAAATCCCAAGCCCTGCCATGCAAACAATAAAACCCCCAATCCAAAATTGACTCCAGAAGATCTCCGAAAACACCGACGCAAATTATGTCCAGTAGCTAATAATTCAAACAGAACAGAAAAATAGTAAAGATCAAACACCAAGAACATGCTAGGGGAAAAATCCTAGCCCAGCCGGCAGCCAACGCTTCTCAGAGACTCCATCGCACCAAAAACCATCACTCATCAAGAAAGGATTTATCAATATTTCCCTTTACATTATACTTGATTATTAATAATTAATTATATTTATCATATTCGTATACTTATTTAATTAAATTTATTTAATTAAATAGGTTCACTTCCCTAATGTATTTAAATTTAATTTAAATGCATCCCCTCTAATGTGTTAAATTTATTTAATGCATAGTGTTCCATAAATCCCCTTTCAAATAAATTCTAATTTATTTAATTCTCTCTACTTTATGAAATTCTATAATCTTATGATTAAGTTAAATATTATTTAATTTAATCCTAATCCAACCTAAAACCTAGTCTACCACCCATCACTCTCATCCTTCTAAGCCAACCCACTTGCTAAATCCCACTTTATTATCTTAAATACCCTCCTAAACACCTTTTAGTCCCTAAGTGGTTTCTCACGCATGTGTGGGCAATTTAACATCCAATAAAGCCTCACTTTTATTATTTTATCCAAAAATCCTCTTATGCTCTTACACACTTGTCCCACTTTCCTTTCTCCAAGATTCCTCACACATGTGTGAGAAAACCTTGAGCCATCTCTATCGCCAAAAAGGCTTATGTTGACCTTTGCATGGCTTGTCTCCTTAGCCCATGTGTCTCCCTTGTGGCACCTATGTGGATGCCACATAGATGCCACCTCCTCAAGGCCTCTCTCAAACCTATAAATAGAGCCCTTGTCTCAAGGATTTCTCATCTCCCTCATTTGCATTGTTATCATGCTAGTATAGTGTTAGAGATTTCTTAGATATTTTCATTCTACTACTAACCCTTTGGTATATGTTAGATTTCTTTCATTTATCCTTGCATATTTTCATGATAGCTTATTATTATTATTAGTTTACTTCATTTCAATATTCACATCTTTAGAATCCTTTGAGGTTGGCTTACTCATATCCATTCCTTGAAGGTATTCTAAACTCATCTTAGTTTAGATTCATATTTCATATTGTATTTTTATTTCAATCACTTTGGGATTCATCATAGTTGTGTTTGGAGAGAGAACATCCACATCCATCATTCTTGCTCTTATTGAGCTGATTTGAGGTTGCATGAGGATTCTAGTTTTCCAGTTGCATAATTTTAAAACTCAAGTTTGACATTAGTTGTATTTTGATTTGTTTTTGATTGTTGATATGAACATGTACAACTAACGTATGCTTTTTTACACGTGCTCCTGAGGTTAGGATTTCTTGTATACATTATATTGGTTGAATTGTTGTAGGGCTTTGCTACTCCTAATCATCTGCGAGCCTTTAAAGTGGATGTACAAAGTGACTATTTTATGGTGGTAAGAAAATAATTAATTTTGTGTGTACATATATTTTATTTTAGTGCATAATAATTATTGATTCATATATACTTTGTTTTTATCAGCTCTAGTTAGAAGAGCCTAAACAAGACGATGAATGTGCATGTGAGGAAGACCCCCTCATCCCCAACATCTCCCTCCATGCAATGACTGAAAATATCTAGGGATTTTTTTCCTTCCCCTTGTGGGAAGGAGAAGATACAAGGATGGGCACATGTATAGGCATTAGTGGACATATATCTTGGATTTTATGTTAGTGGACATATTTGACATACATTTGATGTATATATGACATTTTACATTTGATGTACATATATTTGATGCATGAAATTATTAGATGTATAACTTTGATGCATCACTTTGTTCATGTATGACATTATTGGTTATCATAATTTATATATCTTATTTTCTTCTTTACATTTTAAGTATTTCATGTATTTTATTTTAATGTAATTTGCATCCAAAATAAGAGTAGGAATCATTATAATAAGCTTTTATAGTATCTTTTGACATGTGAATAAGGCTATGATATTAATTTGTATTTAAAGTACAAGTTATGAGTAATTTTGATTAGGAGTAACTTATTTGGACATTTCGTTCAGATGAGAATAGTGAAACTTGAATTCTTATTACTTTTCTACAATTAACATTGAAGTTTGACTCTTGAGTTGACCACATTAAATGTAAATGTCTTAGCTTGAATCTTAGTATCATCATAAACATGTCAAGAGTTTATATGTGTTTTAAATTCAAAACACGAGAAGAATTGAAATAAAGTTTTAAATGTATTCATGGAATTTGATATCAATATTACTTGTTATTTCATGTCTTCTAGAGCTTCATTCATGGAAACACATTATAAATACTCTTCTTATGATTCCTATAGCTATAGTCGTTGCATATTTTCTAGTATATTTTTTGTTTGTCATTACCCTAGTGCATGGAACCTAAAAACCCTTTTTTGGATCTCTTTGTGTTGTTCTTGCTTTGAGGCTTGTTATGACTCTAACCAAGTTAGGGTGGTGTGTTGGTGTGCTTAGATGAAGTTGGTTTGACTAAGCCTTATTTAGGTATGTGCAAACTAATAAACACTCAAGGGGGGACTAGGTGGTCAAAGTGGGTGAAATTTTGTACAAGTCATTGGTAAGTGGGATATGGCCCAACTAGGTCCTAAATAGTGATTTTTCATCTTGTTCAAGTATTTGAAACTCATAAAGTATAATTTTTTTTATTAGGATCTAAAATGCCAAAAGTTGCTAAGTTCTCAAGAAGTTGTTCAAATGGGTCTAGGGGACAAAAAGAGCCATATTGGTTACCAAGAGGACAAATTATGTCTAAACACCTTTATTGAACCTATTTGATTCCATTCAAAAGGGTTTCAAGGGTCTAGAAGTCAAAAATGTAAAAATTACAATGTGGTCAACAACTTTTAAAAGTTGTTCCACAACATTTTGTTCAACTTTTTCGTTATGGTGTAGAAGGAAGGAAAAATGGTTGATTTAACTAAATGCACACCTTGGGAGGTCCTATAAGACATAGAAGAAGAAAAATCTACTAGTTGGATATTGGAAGAGTTCATTCTTGAATTTGAATACAAATATTTTGTCACATTTCATTTAACAATTTTTGGATTTTGCAAAGCAAGTTTGAGATAATGGATTGAACTTTGAAGTTTTACCTTGGATTAGGTTAGGTCATTTTTGTATAGTTTTTTTTGCTTCATTAAAATTTCCTTTAAGTGTTCAACTTGTTGTATCTTTTTCATTCTTCCAACTATGGACACAATATTTAGTGGCTCTTAGGGTCAATTCTGCTCGATGTGCCCAAGAATGTTCGAGTGATCAATAGTTTGAGACAAGTTTAGGACTAGGGTTTACTTGGACACTCATAGCTAACAAATTAGGTAGGTTAGTCCCATGATGAATGGTTAGAGAGATTCATCAGTTGGTGACTTTGCACTGGTCAACACTACAAGTTTTAGCATCACCCAAGATGGGGCTACAAAATCAAAATAGAATCCAATCTCCAAAAAGTGAGAGAGGTTATTGTAGCTGTCAATAACATGATCCTATAGCACAAAAAATTTCATCCATATCTCACATGAGATCCAAGATATACCCCATCCAATATTATTTCCCTATGGAATGTAGTGACTCTTAGGCTTAGTTTTGTTTGGCATGCCTGAGAATGTTCAAGTGGTCAACAAGATAGAATAATATTGGGACTAGGCTTTACTTAGCTACTTAGAGCTAACAAAGTAAATAGTTCAATCCCACCAAAAATGGTTAGAGAGATTCACCAGTTGACACTTTTGTACTAGCCAACACTACAAGTTTTAGCATGAATTGAGATGAGCCGACAAAATCATAATGAATTCTAATCTTCAAAAGGAGAGAGATTTTATCATAGATGTTGACAAAAAGACCTATAGCACCTAGAATTTCATCCATACCTCGTAAAAGCTCTAAGATATGCCTCATCAAAGATTGTTACCCTATGGCTTTAGTGACTCTTAGGGTCAATTCTGTTTGGCATTCTTGAGAATATTTGAGCAGTCAATGGGATAGGACAAGCTTGGGACTAGGGTTTACCTAACTACTTGGAACTAATGGAGTAGATAGTTTGATCCCATGATGAATAGTTATAGAGATTCACTAGCTGGCAACTTTGAACTGACCAAGACTACAAGTTTCAGCATTACTTGAGATGGGACTGCAAGATCAAAATAGAATCCAATCTCTTAAAAGTGAGAGAGGTTATTGTAGGTTTTGATAACACAATCCTATAGCACCCATAATTTTATCCATACCTCACATGATCTTTAAGATATGCCTCGTCAAAGATATCTATCCTATGGCATCTAGTGACTCTCAGGGTCAATTCTGTCCATTGTGCACAAGAAGGTTTGAGTGATCAGTGGGATAGGAAGAGCTTAGGACTAGGGTTTTCTTAGCCACTTAGAGCTAATTGAGGAGATAGTTTGATCCTATGATAAATGGTTAGAGAGATATGAGCAAGATATGTATGCCTGGGCCACTTTGTGCAAGATATGAACAAAAGTTGTTAATTAGGAAAACTTGGGCTTTTTTGAGTTTTTGTTCAAGATAGGATATTATTAGGTGTTTTTTGTTTTTTTGTTTTTGAATAATTTGGAACCTTTTCCAAGTCCTAGAATTGAAATCTAGTGAACTTTACAAAAGTTGCACTTTTTGTGTAAAATTGTAAAATTGAAAAGTTGTAAAAGTTGCTAAAAAACTGCAACTTGGTTGGAAAGGAGTTATAACTTTTCAAATAATAGTTGTAACCATGGGAATAGGCCTAGGATGGATAAATAGCACATTTGGAAAGTCTAAAGGTGAATAAGGCAAGTAGGAATCCATTCATCGAAAGAGCTCATTACAAGCAACTTTTCATCAATTTTCATAAGTTTTGGGCACTTAGGGAGCAATTGGTCATTCCATGGATGTAGAAATACAATTCCCATGGAATGAACCTATATTTCTATGTAAATGATCCTTCTAACAATTTTTGGATATGATTTTGCATGGTTGGAAGCCTCTAATGGAGTTTAGGTGGTTATAGGTGCATGAAATTCATGACTAAGGGGTAGCAATAGGAGATCTATCCATTGGAGAGGTGTATTTTATCATAGATTATGTCTACATGTTCCTTGGAGATGGTGAATCAACCTTTAGTTAATTCAATTTTTCTTAGGAAGTCATCCATTGAGAAAGCCCTAGGTTTGAGGGTTTGTAAGAGACCAATTTGGGGGTTTCTTACTTGCAAAGGTTGAAGCTTCAAATTGACCTAACTTTCCTATGATTGGGTCCATTTAAGGTGACTCTTTATAGTATAGAGAACTGAAAGCAAGGGCAGTAGGGAGGTTCTTTGGAAAACCACCCTATTTTATGCTTAAAAAGTGTCCCTAGTTAGAGGATATGTTTGTTGGTCCAAAACACCTATATTGAGGTTGAGATATTTTAAATAAGGCTGAAATGGGTATTTGAAAACCTATTTTATTTGAGAAATCATTTGGAGAGTTTGGGAGAAAAAATTAACATCATTCTCCCTAGAGACCTAGTTGGGGGCAATTAGGCCTACTAGGCAATTTTGAGGAATGTGAGTGCTACAATTGGGTAGATAGTCTAAAACCACTTGAAATATGTTGAATCCATCTTAGATTGGTGAAAAAAATCCACCATAGCCTTTGGGATCATGTTGGAGTTGTCGAAAGGATAGTTGTTGTTTTGTGGGTTTGGAGAACATTGTCTTTCCTTTACATATTTTACATTGTGAACTTTGTTGGTCCCCATCACACTTGTTCACTACATCAGAAACCTTGTGAGAAGGTTGGAGATTTTTTAGTTTGTTGGTTGGGTGAAAGAGTGATGTAGAGGGTCTAAGGTTCTATTAATTAACCACTTCTAATTAAGGTTCCTAACCTTGAAGCATGCAATGGTTCTTTTTTTCTTGATCTTCTCACCAATATTAGCCTCCAAGAATCTAGTTAGGTTTCTTAACCTTGGATATAAAGTCCATGGTTGTCAATGCAAGATACCATTTTTTATGTCTATGGCACTTTATGCAATTTATTATAAGAAAAAGTTACTCATTAGGAAAATTTGGGTTTTCTAATGTTTCTGGTTAGGAAAGCCTAAGATTAAGTGATTTTATTTGGTTTTAGGTAGTTTTGAACCTTTTCCAAGTCCTAGAAGTGGAATCAAATGAAAAATGAAAAAATTACACTTTTGTTGCAAAGTTTCATAGTTGAAAATTTGTAAAAGTTGCTCAAAAATCCAACTAAGTGAAAAATGGTTTAGAACCATTAAAATATTAGTTGTAACTATTGGAATAGACATGGGATAGATAAATAACTAATTTTTTTAGGTATGGGGGGAATTAATGTACTGATTCTTGAAGAATTTACAAAGAATAAAAATTAGTTTTGGATTCATTTCTCTATCTTTTGGATGTTGCCCATACTATATAGATTGTTAGACTAGATATGATGGATATTTGATATAGAACTTTGAATAATATTTCATTTTCTTTGGTTTTCACCTTTCTAAGTGCTTTCTTGTTCAAGTTATTTAATTTATAGTGAAGCAATTTTTTTTAGGGACAATATTTTGGTGCATTCAACAAAGATGGGCCTCTAACTACAATCGCTATGGGTTGGAAATTCATGGCCACTTTGACAATGGTAGTTAGTAGGGGTCTTATTGAAGATTATAGAGTTCCAT